>JBCNJP010000006.1:60836736-60956735 GCA_039602395.1 Deinandra increscens subsp. villosa
TTAATTCTTCTTCTTAGCATAATCCATCACACAATGTACACAAATAACTTGATGTGAAACACAATTATATATATGTTAAACAACACGTCAATTAAAATGTGTTATATAAGTAGTTTAATTTGGTTATCAATCTCATTCTCATGTATATAAGGAAGTAAATATTGTTTTTGTAAAATTGGATCTCACATCTTTAGCTCAATTGGATAGAGGGTGTACTCTAAACATTATAATTGGAAGGTTTTGGGTTCAAGTCTCACTTTTCTTCCTGAATGGAATTGGAGGTGATCGGATGGTGATGTAATATCCCCGCTAGTGATCCAAATATATCGTTAAAAAAATAATAAAATCATAGCTACTTTAACCGTTGTCAAACATTGACTTTTTTAGGTTAGCATTTGAAATATGCTCCTTTGATGTTGAAATCCAGAAGACAATAGATATGTTTTTTTTGGAACGGCATCGATCAGGCGACTTTGGTCTCACGTGTAAACCTACCCTTGCGGGGCTATGTCCAAGGTCGATTACTCGGACCTCCGTGAGAACCAAGACACCCCCTCCTGAAGCTTTCTCCTGGCAGAAACCCCCTCCTGGGACAACATGGGGTAAAACGTCAACTGACACAAAGTATATATAGTTATTGACAATTTGAAATAAAGTATGTCTACTTAGACTCTCAAAAAGTCAACTGACACTCTGACTTTTCTTTGACCGTCCAAAGACACTGCTTATGAAAACAAAGCTAAAACAAATGATGTGGAAAAAAAAAGATAAAATAAAGCTAACAATTAACTGTTGCTTTTTCTTTGAAAGAAAGATTTTAATAACCTTTAGTGAATAACATCCATGATCACTTTATGCCATCAAGCACTCAAATTGAAAGTTATAACTCAACCACCGAATTCCTTATGTGGAATCAAAGTACCTTAATTTTTTTATTTTTTTTGAACGGCAAATTTGCAAAGTACCTTAATTACATAGCCGATTTCTGTCAAATCAGCTACAATAGTGACCACTAACATTTGTTCTGGATCAACCAATATTTGTGAAAACTTAAAAAAGGAAACCAATAACACGTGAAACACCTATAACCCACAAATCAAAACTGAAATCGAAACACCAAAGTAAGATAAGATGGTTTACCTGACCCTTGTGTAGTTGTGTAGAAAGATTCTAACATATGGACATCATTGTTGGATATAATTGAAACTGGATCATTCTTAAAACAACTACAGTTTTATTTTTTCTAAGAATTGATTGTCTCACACCCCAATCGATGGTTGAATTTGTCGCGACACGATGATTGTCCAGATGCTCATAACAACTAAATAAAGTTAAAATATACTTACCACGCCTTTTTATTTATCTGAGAATATCTTACAAACATTTTTTTTAAAACACCACAAAACAACATAAATATTGATATAAAGTCAATCTAGGTCCAACAATCTTAGCGTGATCACAATACAACTCAAGTATGGTTTTCTGCAACATGTATAAGATAAATGTCAACTACAAAAATAGTTGGTGAGTAAACATTGGTTTGTAAATTATATACTTTCTTAACTTGCGATTTATGTAACAATAGATACATTCATATGCTATGATACAAAGAGTAATGAATTTAGAGCAAATAAGAGCGTGAATCAACCCTGACAACTAGGCTTTCAATAACCCGGGGTCAATTACCGGTCAAATCAGGTGGGGTTTCAAACCAATAGACCCGTTAATGTAACCTCTGATTTGAGTGTTAACGATTACGCGTAGATATATATATATATATATATATATATATATATATATAGAGAGAGAGAGAGAGAGAGATAGCACATTATTATATTATACAATAAAATTTCATGATGAATAGTTAACTTTTAGTTTTTTAAATATTAACCATGTAATTTTGATGTTTTGACGCTTTCTACCCCTAAACTTTTACAATTTGATTTCTTCTTTTTAACGAAATAGTAAACTTTTAGTTTCATAGTTTGGCCACATTGTTTCATACTCTCACGTTTTGTATCGTTTAACTTTTTTTATTTTTTATTTTAAGTTTTGTTGTCTTCTATTTTGGTCACGAAACTTTTAACTTTTCTACTTTCGTTTTTAGTATATTGTTATAGTTTTATACTTTCACTACAAGACTCTTAGACGTTTATGTTTTATACCCTTAACTTTTTTACCCTCTAACTTTTAAACTTTTTTTTTGTTTTAACTTTTGTTGTCTTCTACTTTGGCCACGAAACTTTTAACTTTTATACTTTCGTTTTTAGTATATTTTTATAGTTTTAAACTTTCACCACAAGAATTTTAGACTTTTACGTTTTATACCACTTAACTTAGTATATTTTTATAGTTTTATACATTCACCACATGACTTTTAGACTTTTACGTTTTATACTCCTTAATTTTTTAATCCTCTAACTTTTAAAGTTTTTTTTTTGTTTTAAGTTTTTTTGTCTTCTACTTTGGGCACCAAACTTTTAATTTTTCTACTTTCGCTTTTAATATATTTCTTAGTTTTATACTTTCACCACGAGACTTTTAAACTTTTACGTTTTATACCACTTAACTTTTCACTTTCGTTCAGTATATAAATTCAACCTCGCAGCAACGCGCGGGGTGGGTAAACATCTCGTTCACAACAATAACAATACTTCACACTAGTTTAACACACATAAAATTTATCCAATCAACATAGAATCGCATAAACGTTTTAGAGAAAAGATTTTAAATAGAGATATATTATTTTACACCCCAAAATAGTAAAAGTTAAAAAGGCTATGATTTATCACAACTCAAATCATCATTCGAATAAATCACCATTCGAATGATAACACAAATTGAATATTGAGTCACATGTCACAATATTAAAAGAGAGTGGTTGAATGCTCACCTGATGAGTAGATTGGGAATAAGAGACAAGACTAACAGCAAAAGATAATAAACCTGGAGAACATCTGAATGAAACGAATAGGCTAAATGAATACGAGGGATCATAATGACTAAAGTTCTAAGTACACGACAAATCTAGGGAAGTTATGTTCGATTACTAAAATAATTGTTCTACCCTTTCAGTCCGCAGGTGTTCTAAATACTAAGAGGTATATAACGTAAAAGTCTAAAAGTCACGTGGTGAAAGTATAAAACTACAAGAATACAAAAAACAATAGTAGAAAAGTTAAAAGTTTCGTGGCCAAAGAAGAAGACAACAAAAGTTCAAGTAAAAAACGAAAGTTAAAAAGTTAAGGGGTATAAAACATAAAATTCTAATAGTCTCGTGGTAAAAGTAGATAACTATAAAATTATATAAATAAATGAAAGTAGAAAAGTTAAAAGTTTCGTGGCTAAAGTAGAAGACCACAAAACTTAAAAAAAAAACTTTAAACGTTAGAGGGTAAAAAACGTAAAAATATGAAACATATGTGGCTAAACTATGAAAACTTAAAGATACTATTCCGTTAAAGAAAAAAACAAAGTGTTAAAGTTTATGGTATAAAATGTAAATATGCCAAACTTTGTTAAAGAAAAAAATAAAGTGTTAAAGTTTATGATAGAAAATGTCAATATGCCAAATTTCGTTAAAAAAACAAAACAAAAAAACAAAGTGTTAAAGTTAAGGGTAACAAATGTCAAACCCTCAAACTTTAGTGGCCAAACTATGAGAAAGGAAAATGTTTGCTTTCCTAAATTTTATTGTATATATATAATTTGACCTAATTTTCAAATGATAATCAAAACCTTATGGAATATGAAATAAAGTCAGGGCTTTTGATTATTATATCATATCATAATATAACTCAAAAGATTGAACCTTAATTTAACCTTGATTGGTCAATTTTGATAAAAACAAGTTTAAGAAACCCTAATTTTGACGTAATTTCATATAATTATCAAAACCCTTTGGAATGTGAAATAAAGTTAGAGCTTTTATCTATAATATCATTTTATAACATACCTCAACAGATTAGATTCTAATTAACCCCAATTGGTCGATTTTGACAAAACAAGTTTAAAAAACCCTAGTTTTGACTCATTTCTAAAAATCAAACCAAACCTTTAGGAATCATGAAATTAGCTTAGGGTGTTCTTAAAACATGATATTTTATGATTTACTACAAAAAATCAGACCATAATTCCTTCCCGATTATCCAATTTTAGAACATCAATTAACAGTCTGATGTCTTCATAGGTATACATACACTCTTACAACATCGATTAACAATATTTGATCTGAACGTCACAAATTATACAGATTTTATTGGTCTTCTCCAACATGTTACCTACGGTGAAACAAAGGATTGGCAGCCCTATGTTCGTTATTTAAAAAAAATATGACCACATATGTTATCCTTTTTCCTAACTTGCTTTCTTCTATTATCTACAAATTCCAGGCCACAGGCCGTGGAGTCAACACGACTTCATTCAGAATGATCCACAAAGACGAAACAACTCAAAATTTGTTTGTGAAAAAGTTTACTTATTAATCAAATATTTAAGATAATTAACGTTAAGAATGATCCAGAGGACGAAGCAACTCAAATTTTGTTTGTGAAAAAGTTTACATATTAATCAAATATTTAAGATAATTAACTCTCTGTAGTATGTATAATATGCAATAATCTTAACAAGATGGTGACCCGTCCGCGCTTCGCGGCGGGTCACCCATTTTCCGAAACGCCGTGGTCAAAGTCGAAAACTCTAAAAGTGAATTAAAAGTTAACCACGTGTCGTAAAAACATTGGCCTAACACGTAGCCACATATCGTCATACGTGACCTAACACATGACCACGTGTCGCAAAAGCATTGACCTACATATGACACGTGGACACGTGTCAGGCCACGTAACCAATCTATTATTGATTGAACATGACACGTGTCATGTTATTAGTGGTGGAACATGACACGTGTCATGTTCCTATTAGTGCATATATGAATAGTGGTAAATGAGTGTATGACCCCCATTTGTTATTGTAAATATATATAATTACTTTTATAACCCGATTTACTCTTTTTCATAGCTTGTTTTATGTTAAATCTAAATCACCGCAGCAACGCGCGATTGACCTCTAGTTATATACACAAACAACCTACAACAAAAAAATCATTCATCTTGTAAAAATAATTTCCAAATCTGGATGTTGAATTGAAACAATTTGATGTAAATCCGAGAGGTGTGGGAAGAACAAAACCACCACCAGATGGGTTGAATCACGTTAGAGATAGAAAGTGACTGAGAAGAGTGAGAGACGGGGGAACCGACGATTTAGGCGACGCCTGCTGGTCTCCGACCATGGCCGGCGGTGGTGTAGACCGGTGGATTGAACGAACCTTCTTCGTGCTTCATTTTACTTCATTTTACTTGGTGACTATTCACAATCCCAGTCGGATCTCCGGCTACTCAAATCGCGTTTCCGGGACAGAGCTCGACGACCCCGTTCAACCCTCTCTTTTCCTCATCTGGTACAGATTGGCCGGCGACAGGTTGTGTTATTGATACGTTCAAACATAATCAAAAGAGAGAGAAGGAAGTTCGGACTAATCAAGCTGTCTTATTCAACTAACTAACAACTATTTATCAACTAACAATGTGTTAGTTGAAAGATTATACAATATATACACTTTTAGTCCCTGAACTATTACAACATTTACAAAAATGGCCCAAACTATTAAACAAATGTAACAGTTATAAATGCGGCCCCAACCGCGACTCCGGCCACCATATATTGACGATTCCGACCAAACCCACCTCACAATTGGATTTCCGTTAAGGGTTTTGCGTTTAAAAAGTGGCAAAGTAGCCACGGATTAGGTTGGGTTGGGTTATAAAATAGATAATCTAAATCCGTAATTTTACTCTTAAACTTTTATTGTGAGAAATAAAATAGAAGTTTTAAAATATTAAAAAATGTGTTCGTTGTTTGATTTTAGTACTACTAATAATCTCGACCGTCCATCTTTTCGGGTTTGTTACCAATTCGGTATCCCCGTACACTTTGCAACCCCTCCGCCTCCCTAGAAAATCATCTAAATCGCCTCCGAGCAATCCTCCACATTCTCCGGTTTTGTGAATGGCGATTTCTTGCAAGATGGAAGATTAACCCACCGAGTTTCTTCAACTTCAGAGAGAAAGCCAAGGTACAGACAGACAGCTTCACTTTTACCGACCTCTTCTGACTAACCCTAATTCAGATCCCTCAACGCATTCATTGTACTTAACTTGATTTAGAATCCATCCTATAAACGTGCAATATTACAAAATACATGAGAGATTGAATAGTAAACAATTTTGTTGTTCTTGTGTTTGAGATCTGGGCGCCTGATTTCATCAAATTTTACTTAGGGATTTAAGAAATTCTTTTGAGCGATTCTGCAACTATTTGTTTATGCAAGAGAAAATATCAAAAAGTTTTTTAAATACTCTCTATCAGTTAGATAAGCAACTAATAAGCTTGGGATTTTGATGATGTAATTGTAATATATTATTTAAGATCTCTATCTCTTATGTGCTCTTTTTAATATCATGTTTTTGCCTACGTTTCATGAATTTGAAGTGAACAATGAGGTTGAAACACCAACCCAAAGGTAGTAATTATGCAAAAAAATAAATTAAAAGAAGTTGAAGAAAACAACGCCCTTTTGTAAATTTAGGTATCATCGATGGATTAACACTAGCAACACTTAACAAAATATTACTTTTGACCTATGCAGTTAATACGGTAAAAATTCGGAATACGGTCGAGGACCGATATACGATATATCGGTTATCTCGGTAAAATATCGGTGGGATATCGGTCATTTTAATATATAGTTATATACATTTTAATATATATATATATATATATATATATATATATATATATATATATATATATAATATTGTTGGGAAAGTGTGTGTGTGAATGAGATGTTAATCTTAAAAGGTTACACCATATCCCACATTGGTGGGTAGACAAAACAAAGTATGGTTTAAATGTGCAATCATCCAAGAAAGATTTAAATCTTGTGCTATGTTTTACTCCGGCTACTACCCTCGCGCAGGGGGGGGTGCAGAAATTGGGAGTTTGGCTTGAAAAATCAAACTCATGCCCGCGCGACCTGCGGACACGAATGCAACTCAAAAACACGGGTTCGTGCGAGACTCGTTTTTGGTGTTATTTTTTTACTGCAAACCGTTTTTTTTTTGTTTTGGTGTTATTTTTTATAAAAAAAACAGCCCACCGTATTTTACCCATAATATCACCGAATTTTCAGTATATATCGGCAAATACGGCCGATTTTATCGGTACCGTATTTTTGACCGTATTTTTCACCGTGTTTTTGGCCGAGGTCCGATATCCGATATCCCACCGATATCCCGGTAGGATATCGGCCATATTAACTACCCAGCTTTTGACATAAATGTTGTAAGTGCAACTCATGTAAGTTTTGGCACCGGATCACAACTAATATCAACGGCAAGCATCATTTCCTTTTATTCTTTTATTATGATGATTGTGTTTATATCAATTTCAGGTATAGGGCGTTGTCGCACACATCGTCGCTGCAACAACCTTGTACGCTAAATTCCAGAATCTAAGTTGCTGAGTTTGTTGTGCACACTTTGAGAAATTTGCATAGTCGGTTTCATTTCTCACACATGTAGGCTTTTTTGTGTTTAAACAATATTCCATCTTGTCCGGAACTAGATGCCCTAAGAGCTGTGAAACTAGATCCGAGAATCCCAGCGTCTGTGTACCACCCCATGGTACTATTTCAGATCAACCCGTTGCATGTATGAACCTCTATTTCATCATTCATTCATAGTTATTTTTCAAAATAAATGTTTAATTTGCTTTCCTTTAAAAAAAGGTCGTGCGTGATGAGGTTAAGGATGGTAATGGGTTTTTGGTTTATGAGGAGGTGAAGGATTTATCCTCCTTCCCGCTGCCATTGCTGGACTTTTAATGTCACATACAATCGTAAGTACCAGGCAAAGAGGTATGATGAAGCGGGTGAATTAACACGTAAAAACATGATTGCAACGGACATCCCCTATCGGTATTTTAGTGTAAGATAATTTCTTGAAATATGTTATATCTGTTGATAAATTGTATTTGTTGACGCAGGTACGTTTTGACAAAAAGTAAAAAGTATGTCGTGGCACAGGAATAAGAAATCAGATTAAGGTTAGCTTGTAACTCTTATAAAAAAACAAAAGAAGTTTTCTCAAACTTTTTCAATAAGACAAGGGAGTTGATTTTCCAGAGTTAGATCAGGTTTACGGAATAGATGCAAATGAGTGTTACAAGGCTTGATTTGCAACAAACCTTTCATCGTACCATCTTTGGTACAGATAAATACGGGTGATATGTTTCGGATGTTTACTAGTGTGACACTCGTGTACCGGTAAAATTCGCGGTTGTATAGTTACTAAGAAAGTTGCAATAATGCTAATGTTTGATCCTTGATTATTTAGGAAGAGTTGATTCAAATGGGTTCTGCATGGCTTTATCAATTCTTCCTCAATAATCAAGGACCACATATTAGCAATATTACAACTTTCTTTGTAGCTATACGACCGTTAATTTTATCAGTACACGAGTGTCACCCTGGTAAACATCCGTAACATATCGTCCGTATCTATATGTACCAAAGACGGTAACGGTCAAAGGTTTGTTACAAATCAAGCCTTGTAACACCTTGTTTACATCTATGTCGTAAACCTGATTTAACTCTGGAGCATCAACTCCCCTATTTCATTGAAATAGTTTGAGAAAACTTCTTTTGTTTCTTTGATAAGAGTTACAAGCTAACCTCAATCTGATTTCATATTATCGTGCCATGACATACTTTTTGCTTTTCGTTAAAACGTACCTGCGTTAGCAAATACAATTTATCAATAACGGATATAACATATTTCAAGAAATTATCATACATTAAAATACCGATAGGGGATGTCCGTTGCAATCATGTTTTTACGTGCTAATTCACCCGCTTCATCATAGTTCTTTGTCTGGTATTTACGATTGTATGTGACATAAAAATTCAGCGATTGCAGCGGGAAGGAGAATAAATCCTTCACCTCCTCATAAACCCTTCATTATCTCATCATGCACAATCTTTTTTTTAAAGGGACACAAATTAACATTTATTTTGAAAAATAATTATGAATGAATGATGAAAGAGTAGGAGGTTCATACATGCAACCGGTTGATTTGAAATAGTACCGTGAGGTGGTACACAAACGCTGTGGTTCTCAGATCTAGTTTCACAGCTCTTAGGGCATCTAGTGCCGGACAAGATGGAAGATTGTGTAAACGCAAGAAGGTCTACATGTGTGAGAAATGGAACCGACTATGCAGATCTCAAAGTTTGCACAACAAACTCAACAGCTCGGTTCTGAAATTTAGCGTACGAGGTTGTCGTATTTCTTTTCCACATCTCGCTTTTTTGGCTGAGTTAGTATCAAAAGGTTTTCGCTGGGTACACGTGTTACTTCGTCTTATCTTTAATCGACATCATCTCCTTCGTTTGCATCACTCTTACTCTCTTCGATCTACTAGGTTAACTTCTGTTATATGTTTTTGGTCTTTCAATTTCTGCTTTTCCTAAAGTTCATCTTCTTTTTTATGTTTGCAGCTGGGTATAGCTGATTTCTCGACCTTAGGTATGTGCTCTAATTCAGGTCTTTGATTCAATAATTTCTGTGCTGTAGTGTTTATTCCAATAGTTTCTTAAACATGGTTCCATTGCTACACTTCTATTTGGCTATGTTTATGATTCATTTTGGCCATGATTTGCGAACTGCATCTATTTGTATGCTTTTGATTTGTCCTTAGATCATAGTGGAAAAGTAAAGGTCAACAGTTAGGTTATGTTTTTGAAAATTGTATATTAATTGGTTTTCAAGAAGAGCATATATTTTTATGTGGCCTCATTAGGTGTAACGACTATATATACATTTAATCACATAATCTATATTTTTGAGTCATGATGAGTTGTAGATAGAGATAATGTTTAATAATGTTAGTTAGGATTTGCCAGGATATGTGTTCGTTGTCGACAATATATTAGTATTTAAGCTCACTTTATGATGTAAGTAAACAAAAAACTTGAGATGATGTAGTTTAGGTAGATGATTGCTCTTAAGGTTGCTCATTTTCCTTACCATCTTCACTCTCCGACTGAGATTTTCATCAATTTACATAATTTTCTCTTAGTTTCCGTGTAGGATTTTATCCCGTTTTTTCTTCAAGTGCTTTGCTTTGATTTGCTCTAACAATTCTATTTTCTACACCGCAGATTTCTTGACACTGCCTCTATAGGTATCTTCAAATTTCACTCTTTTTATGTGCCCTAATTGTCGTCTTTACATCAATCGTCTATTGATTGATGCAGTTATTTATGTGTTTCCATTGTTATTCTCTTTAAAACTTTTTCTTTTTGTCTTCCTAAATCTTCATTGTTATATCATGTACAATGCCTGCTGTTCAGATATAATATAGGTATTTTGTGGCTAACGATTCCATGTGACACTTGCTTAATTCAAATAACTTTTTTATATTAGGTGCCTTTACTATGAGCAGTGAAGAATTCCTCTTTTAATACTGCAAAATGTTAGGCTTCAAATTTAGACAATTAAAGCTGATGTGAGAGGAACAACAAAATATCTGCTAAAATAGACTGTAGTTTGAGGCCAAGGTTTTTTTTTTTTTTTTAAATTTATTTATAATTTTTAGTGTGCAGACCCTGATTTTATACTAATCTGCTATTAAGCTCTTCGTTTTATAGGTATTTCACATTTTCATAATGTTTTTTTGTTGTCATGAAAAACAATTTTTTAAATGTTACTTCTTACAAAGTTTAGTGCTTTAATTTGGTATGTATTTATTTTTACAATCCAAAATGTCATTTAATCTGGGAAATAATACAACATATAACTTTTTCTTGCCTGTTAACAGAGGGTTTGTTAATTGCTTCTATGGAATTGATTGATAATTTGTTCCATGTGCCTCCCTCTTACTTTTTTTATCTAAACTATATAGAGTTTAAGCCCGTAATAGGTTTGCCTTTAGCTGTGTGAAATATAAATTACAACAAACTTTGTTCTGCATTTGTATGTGTTTGTGTTTTAAGAAGGTGAAACAAGGCTAACAATATGGTATGGAAACAACAGAAGCAAGAATTTGAAATTGAAGATTGTTCAGAGGAAATACATTACCAATTCTTGCCTCTGTTGTTTCAAACTGAATAGTTTTTAAGATTGTATGGAAATAAATCTGAAATTGAATAATAGTTTTTAAGATTGTATGGAAATAAATCTGAAATTGAATAATAGATTTTAAGATTGTATGGAAATAAATCAGAAATTGAATAATAGTTTTTAAGATTGTATGAAATAAATCTGGAATTGAATAATAGATTTTAAGATTGTATGGAAATAAATAAGAAGGTTGTTTCCATACCAAATTGCATAAGATTGTATGAATGAGAATGTGAAATTGAAGTCTGTTTCATGTGCTCTTTTGTAACCATATATTTTCTTATGTTAATTATAATCTATCGATTACTAAAACTTTCACTTATATTCGGTCCCTTTATTTGGTTCATATTCATTTACTATCTTTTATAGCTACTTTATTTACTAATAACTTTTATATAACAGGTACCATCTAAATGCTACAATACAGATTCAACCACAAGTGCCAATGTTGTTATCTTTTTTCAAAGGAAGCATCTTCTTTTTTCACCTAAAAGTCCAACTTTATACAAAAACCGGAACCACACACTTCACAGTTCAAAGAATCGAGCATGTCGGCTCAACATCCATTAGCATAACTCCTCAGAAACCCATTTCATTTTCAAAGTCTAATCGACCAGATTCTTCATCGGGAGCTAAAAGAACCCCTTACTAGACACAGGTAAATATTTTTTATATTCCCTTTCATTACATAAGGTTACACATTCACAAAATATATTTCACAAAAGTTCTATACCCGCGTTTTTAATTCAATTCTAAGTAAATAACAGAAATTTTATCCTAAAGTCAACATCCAACTTAACATCCGGTTCACTTTACATTATCTATAAACAATTAGCCTCTATTACATACACCTTTATACATTCACTTTTTAGACTAATTCGAATTCCTTGATTGAAAAAGGTTAAAAGATTAAAATCCGTTGACTAAACCTTTGTACTACGCTATATGCCAAACATTATTACACTACAAATAGGCTCTAACTTACTGCCATCAACTTACTTAACTTTAACAATTGGTTTTTATCATAATATGATAGTTACATTAATACAAGATTGTAACTTTTACCAATATTCCACCGTCAGATTAAATAAAATTCCCCTCTCATTTTTTTATCTTTTATTTCTCTACTTTTTTTCCTCATATCCTAACTCTAATCATCCTTCAATAATTTTCTATATGCTTCTTCTTTAGCCGCATTTCTTCAGCACAAAACACTCCCGTCATCCTTTTCGTATTGTTTAGTTCTTATTATATCAAAACCTACTGCTTGCTGTTCACAAATCATATAGGAAAGTATTGTGTAGATTACAATTCCAAATGAAAATTCAGCAGCCCTACAACCACAAATCGAGTTCAACCGTACACCCGTCGACACCTGCAGGAAAACTGTCAAGAAAGCATGCTCAAAACACTCCAGGTATAAATACCTATTCGCTATAACTACAACTTCTTAGGAATAAAATGGCAACATCTCTAACCTCTTATAAAAAATGTAGATGAAAGACATGAGGCCGCAAAGAAGACCAAAGAGAAAGTTGATTAGGTGGATTTAGATTAAAATGTTAAAATATATGTTAAAATATATGTAATAAAATGTTACTTAGAGGCGCACTTTCAAACATGCAACAAAACACTCGGAATCTACGATTTGGTATGGTACCCATGCAGAACTCACAACAGAATCATACTAACTTTTAACAGAATCATACTAACTTTTGACACTCCACTTAAGTTTTGTAAGGTGTTTATAGTTTCCGAATGTTTATTTTTGAATTGTAATTCTCACTCGATATGGTCAGATCATGGCTTTTATATCTGAATGCCAAGTTCTCCTTGGTAGTCATAACGACAAATTACCAGAAAACTCACGAGAATCTATAAATACACTGCTAATGGAGTTCAGGTTAAAGACACAAAACCAATTAAAGTGAATAGCAAGTTGGTCAGCAATGTATACATAATCACTTAATCAGGGTATTCTTTCAAAACGTACAAGAATATATGGAGACTTTGTTAGAAAACAATTGAAATATATATGTGTGAAAATTATTTTTCATACTAAAAATAATTACGAGAATATGATGTTTATAAACTTTAAAATTTTTAAAATTCAAAATTTTGAAAGTACTCAAACATGTCGGGTTTATATGAAGCGGTAAAATGTGAATGTTACATATTCTAATTGCTTAGATAAGATATACATTCTCCTAATAAGTTGAAATGTTGAATAAGTTGATTGATAGTAGTTTATAAGCAAAATGATAAGGGTAGCTTGTAACCACTGGTGTGAGACCATCTCTTGCATGTCATGTCAATACTTTCTCACTCAACATCTGGAATTTTTTTGAAGAAAACCATCAATGTATCTTATATGATTTAAACTCATAATCTTTTTACGTTAATTATATTATATAAATAACAATGAGCAAATGCTAATATGTGAGTAAAGTCTACTATTCATATTTGACGAATAGTTTTACACCATGTGTCCTCTATGATGCAATGTGGTACTCTGGTTGGGTGTTATGTGAGACCATATTTTTTTCTTTATGTTTTTATGTTTCATTCGTTGTAGTTATATACCGTCCATTTCCGTATCTTTTTTTAGTTTTATCTATTTACTTTAAAAAATAAATTTGTGTGATTTTTTTTATTTGTGTTGCACTTTACATCTAGAAGAAATAACAATGTTATCGTAGCCTAGTACATCTACTGGGCTAGTTATACATATAACTTTAATAAGATAACTAATATTTTTAGATCTCATCTGGATCTAAACAACACTCGCGTGTGACAATTTCTTAAAACTAAAAGCCTAAAATAGTCTATATTAAAATGCAAAAGTACAAATGGGCAATAAGATAAGCAAGACATATATGATTATATGATATACTCAAACACTCTACTATAATACGGTGACCCGTCCGTGTTTTCCGGCGGGCCACCCATTAACCGACATAATAAATAAGAAACCTTTTAGTATGATTAAAGTATAAAACTCTAAAAATATATTAAAAAAGTAGAAAAGCCCAACCCGTGTTATTACATGGGTTACTAATCTAGTATGTATATGAACCTAAATTCAACCCGTTTAGTACATGTGTTACTAATCTAGTATGTATATAGATTTGAAGTTCTGTTTAGTACTATAACATAAATACATAAAGTTTAAATTTATTAACTAAATTTTAACCCTCCGCGCGTTGCGCGGGGGTGTTTAAGAATGACATCATGATGTTATCAAAATTGCAACGTTGTTACGTTAGTTCTATTAGCTTAGCTTGTTGTTTGTTTTACATAGAGTGAGCTTTACAAAAGATCATGACTTCCTTCATCTCAACGCGATCACGTTTGATTGTGTTCTTGTTGTTTTAATCTTTCAGATAATACGGGTAGAAAAAATAGTTAAACTGCTACACCAACAACAACATAAATTATTGGTGATCAATGGAGGTTAACGTGAGGATAACGCAAACACACAAAACCATTGCATTGCTTTAAGGATACGTTAAGGAAAATGAAAAAAAAAACACTGAACCACCAAAATCACTTATATAATTACGACGGGTTCAGCGGGTCGTGCACAGCAATTCGACATCCCCTAAGGCTCATAACTTTGTGTTTAGTAGGATTGGGTTTGCTATCCAAAAGGGTCTAGCGGCGCAGCTTGTTGCCCGCTTACCCGCCACCTCTTTGTAATTTGTTGTGCTTTAATGAAAATTTAAAAGTTTACGTATTACACAACCAAAACAAAAATATAAAAAGTAAAAAAGTATTATAAAAATTTAAATAATCTAAATGGACGTTATCGCTAGGATAATGCGAACACACAAAACTATTGCAATGGAGGTTATCGTTCTGACAACGTGAATATTGCATTTGTAATATGCAAGCATAATATAAATTGTTAGTAATCAATAGAGGTTACTGCTAGAATAACGTGAACACACAAAACTATTGGACTGATCGTAATATCATTTAATTAAATATATAAAAACCATTTGATTAATTAAATATATTTAACATTAGATTAGTTTAATATATATGTATTATTAAAATAATAATAACACTTGAATAAAATAATATAAAAGATATAATAAAATATTCTAAACTTAATAAAATATTCAAAAAAATGTTGTAAAATGTAATATATAGTAATATGCGACTATTATTTGTATGTATTTTTTTTTAACAACTAACAAATACGACGTCTAAATCTACATCATAATAATAAAACACTACTATTTATGAAGAAACACCTTCAATATACATCTTTGTATCGCTAACACTAAGGGGCTGTTTGGTTCGTCTTTTTTATTTAATAGAAAATGAATAAGAGGTTGTGTGGTAGAGACGATATTGTCTTTTTCATACAGCAATAAATCTGGGGCATGATGAAATAGTTAAAAATGTCTTTTTCGGTCAGACAATTTTCATTCAGACATTCGAACCAAACAACACCATATGACAAAAATGTCTTATTCGATCAGATTAAGCTAAAAATAAGCTGAACCAAACAGGACCTAAAAGTTATTGGATGACTAATTATTTATGTATTTTTAATGGTAAACGTATATCTTTTAAATTTTATTTCTAAATTACTTAACACCACACCTTTTCATTTCTATTTGTAAAGAAACACCTTTAGGTGAGCCATTTAATTTTTTTAAACATCAAACATCCATACTTTTTAAGAAAGAAAATCATCACAACCTCTCATTTCTTAGGATTTAAATTTATAACATTTTAGTTATGACTATAACGATTTACCATTAGACGTCAGGGTATCTTCAACTCTTCATAAGAACACCTAGACCACTTGACTACTTAGAATGTCTATATCAGACCATCCTTCACTTAATGACATATCAACATCCATTTCACTCGACTCTACCCCACTCCATTCAACCACTATAATAACTATAATAGATTAATGTATTTTGAGTGAAAAATAAAAATATTCAACTTATAAAACATTATATTTAACAGTTAACAACATTTTACATAATTAAAACAACACACTAACAAAATATTAAAACTAAAAAAAACATTAAATATACAAAGTGGTACAAACTACTCCTGGGTGTGGGCATGTCACTATGCCCTCTTCACTTGAGTGTGGGTGAGTTATTGGGTTATCTCGGGTGATCTAACATTTTTTTTTCTGAAGAGTTAATCTATCTATCTATATATATATATATATATATATATATATAATAAAAGAAAAGTTTTTGGCATCACAATTTGCCATGTGGCACCACCACATTCATCCTCAACAATTTTTCCCGCCAATAAACATTCACAAAAGAATCTTCTAATTTTGGATATATATATCCACTATTTATTTATTGTCTTCTAAATTATTTAATAACCAATTATTTAATTACTTAATTTAATATATAACTAGTCCTCACACTGGAACTGCTTTTCCGTCAATTAACAGAAGTAACGACGTCAAACATGAACCAAATTTCATATTCATAAAACAATGGTATATTGTGTTTGGAAAGATGTACATTGACAGGAAATCCTATGTCCTTCCCTATTTACTAACAGGGGGTAAATGTGCATAAAACAATGGTACTTTATGTTTGGAAATAGGTACCACGACGACGGAAATCCTATTCATGGCCTTCCTTTTTGTAAGTAGGGAGTTATATAGTTTATTAAGTTACATCTATCTATATCTATCTATACTCTATACTATATAATAAATAAAAATTTTGGTCATAGTTTAATTAATAAAAAAAGAAACTTGACATCAACACAAAATTTTGAATTAACCCGTGTGTTACACGGGGATAAAAAACTAGTATTTTAATAAATGAAACTAACAAGAAGCTAGAACATTACATGAAAATGAGAAACGTTAAATTTGCACCACAAATCCCAATCCAACCCATAAAACCCACCCCTATTTTTAATCAAAATAAATCTTATTTCTGGAAACAACACATCCAACGCTTGAATTCTCCTATTAAAAATCTATTAAAGATGATCATAAAGTAACGATGAAGCTAGCATGATATAAGTTTGTGTTTCTATTAATTGGCTGATTGGCTCTTAAAGAAAAATGGTACGAACGACAAAGGTCACGTGAGCGAGAGGCTGTGAGGATTGACAAAACAAAATAGGTCTTCCTCTTCCTTCAAAGTTTCAAAGAAGACTTCCCTTATCGAGGTCTTCTTCTCTCTCAAACACACATTCCGCCATTGAAGTCCGTATCTCGTGAAGAAATGGTTGCAGTAAAACCAGAAGCACAGTCCACGAAGAAAGAGATGGTGCACTCGCCAATTCTCACCTACTTCTCCGTCATCACTCTTCTCTCCACATGCCCCCCTTTCGTCATCCTCCTGTAAGTCCCCTTTCACAAATCGGATCTCTCTCTCTATACCTACTCGATTGATTTCAGTTATATCTACGATTTCTCGGATCAGATTCGCTTTCTCTCTCTTATTTATCATGTATTCAAGCTATATGAACACACAAGCACACTATATTCTACATGCATACTGTGAATTTTTACAACTTAGTTCCGTAATTACTTCCTGTTTATCAAATCATGCTTCGAGTTTTGATCCGAAACTGCAATCGATTCGTAAACGATGAAATAGTGAAGCAATCAGTAGTTAATGTTATATTGTGTGATCGATTTAGATCTTGTTCTGTCATGGACTCGTGAGATCGTGCATAATCAATTCGATGATTTTTACACTGAAATAGACGATGCATCTTACGTTTTTGCTTCCTAACTGTCCTTGAGCAATGGTATATTGATATTCCTTTGATGTATCATGTTAATTAGTTCTAATTCTGAAGTTGACTAAGTTGACTAGAGCAAATCTGTTACAAATTGGATCTCCTACACGAAAAGCAGCCACCATCATCAATTCGATAATTTTTACGCTGAAATAGACGATACATCTTATGTTTTTGCTTCCTAACTGTCCTTGAGCAATGGTATATTGATATTCCTTCAATGTATCATGTTAATTAGTTCTAATTCTGAAGTTGACTAGGGCAAATCTGTTACAAATTGGATCTCCTACACGAAAAAGCAGCCACCATCATCAATTCGATGATTTTTACGCTGAAAATAGACGATACATCTTACGTTTTTGTTTCCTAACTGTCCTTGAGCAATGGTATATTGATATTCCTTTGATGTATCATGTTAATTAGTTCTAATTCTGAAGTTGACTAAGTTGACTAGAGCAAATCTGTTACAAATTGGATCTCCTACACGAAAAAGCAGCTACCATAACTATATGAGATCTCAACAGTAGATATGTTATACAGTTATAGTACTTTGTCCATAAATGGTAGTAAGAGAGTTTATTTGTGTTTTCAGGTGGTACACAATGGTACACCAGGATGGTTCAATACTAAACACATTCAGTTACCTGAAGGACCATGGGTTTGAGGGATTTGTAAACATATGGCCTAAACCTACTGTTATTGCGTGGAAGATCATTGCTTGTTATGCCCTTTTTGAAGCTGCACTCCAGCTCTGGCTACCTGGGAAAAGAGTTGAGGGACCGATTTCGCCTACAGGCAATAAGCCTGTTTATAAGGTATGAAACCATCAATGTTCAGACCTTCAAGGGGGTTATGCAGTGCTTGACCCCCTCTAGCAGAGGTCTCGGGTTTGCATCCAGTTTTGATTGGTTTTTTTCCCCTTAACCCCCTTGAAGTCCCCCTTTCAAGCGCAAGCTGCATTTTACCCTATCCTGTTGGTTAGCAGGGAAATGGCAGGTCCCGTGAATTTTCCACTAACTGGTTCTCATAGTTACAAAGGAAAAAAAAAAACCAATAATATTCACAATTTCACACTATAATATTGACTATTATCAGTACTTTCAACCTCCATCTGTGTTAATATAATATTACATGTTTGGTCTTTATTTTTTTCCTGCAGGCTAATGGTGTGTTAGCATATGCAGTGACACTGGTTACATATATTAGCCTTTGGTGGTATGGATATTAGTTTCTTATTTACTCTGTCTCAATCTTCACAATAAGACTTTCTTGTTACTTAAGTTCAGTTTGGATGTTTAACCCTGGAACTTTATACTTGTTAAACTTTCAGGTTTGGGATATTTAATCCAACAGTTGTTTATGATCATTTGGGAGAGATATATTCAGCACTCATTTTTGGAAGTTTGATCTTTTGTGTAATCTTATACATAAAGGTAAGGATGAGAAATAAACTAGATAATGTAACATATTGATATACTATCTTATCTATGCTTCTGATAATAGTAGTTGATATACAGGGTCATCTGGCACCTTCTTCCACTGATTCTGGTTCTTCGGGAAACATAATTTTCGACTTCTATTGGGTGAGCATTTCGACATTTTCTGTATCTCCTTAATATAAGATATCCTCTTTCTATGAATCAATATGGAGAAATGCACCAATCAATTGAGTTTGTTCCCATAGTTGGGCTAAACTAATTTGTTCTCGGGTAATTATTTTTTTTCTGAGTATATGTTATCGTTGTTGGTATCATAGGGCATGGAACTGTACCCTCGAATCGGCAAGAACTTTGATATCAAAGTTTTCACAAACTGCAGATTTGGGATGATGTCATGGGCTGTTCTTGCTGTCACCTACTGCATAAAGCAGGTATGCAGTCCAAAATCATTAATTTCAGTGTTTATAGTTGACTAGTTGTAATTTATGGATTGATAAGCTTGCAATGTGTTGATTCAGTACGAAACGAACGGGAAAGTAGCAGATTCTATGCTTGTGAATACCGTGTTGATGTTGGTTTACATTACAAAATTCTTTTGGTGGGAAGCCGGCTATTGGAACACAATGGATATTGCACATGATCGAGGTATGCGTGTATGTAGTTTGCTGTCATGTTTTTTTTAATATTTTTATAATATTTTGAAATAATTATCTATAATTTTTGCAGCTGGATTTTATATCTGCTGGGGATGCTTGGTTTGGGTTCCTTCTATATATACTTCCCCTGGCATGTACCTTGTCAATCATCCTGTCAATCTTGGACCTCAGGTGCTTTTTTGTCTCTCTAATGAAGATTTCAAACATTTTTTATGCACATATAGCATATAGGTGTAGAAAGTGATGATATTTGATTTGTTTCTCTTGGCACAGCTGGCAATTTCCATCCTAATAGCAGGCATTTTGTGCATATACATCAATTATGACTGTGACCGACAACGGCAAGAATTTCGTAGAACAAATGGCAAGTCAACAGTGTGGGGAAAAGCTCCTAGCAAGGTATTTTTTTTATAAAAAATGATTTGTATACGTGTGACTGTTGTAATCTTTTTGTTTATATTAAATTTATAATTTATAATATTCATATATAATCATTTGATATTTAGATAGTTGCTTCATACACTACAACCAAAGGGGAGACCAAGACCAGCCTTCTCTTGACTTCAGGGTGGTGAGTAGTTACTTTATGATACCCATTCCATCTCCATTCCCATTCGCATTCCCATTTCCCTAAGACGATAATGATTTTTTTTCCAGGTGGGGTCTTTCTCGTCATTTCCACTATGTACCTGAAATTATGGCAGCATTTTTCTGGACAGTGCCGGCTCTTTTTGATAATGTAAGTTAACTGAACATGTTTATGGCTTTAGCGAGACTAACCTGAGCTTAGTTCATTTCGTAATTATCATTATATATGTATTTATAATTATGATTTTATACATATAATAGATATATATATATACTTATTATTGTCATAATGTTATGTATACAAATATTTATCATGTAAAATAAAAAATATTATATTTATATAAATAGTAGGCATGCTTAGGTAAAGCTTGAGCTTGAGCTTGTTTGAGTTGGCTCGATTAGAGCTTTTAGCGAGCTGATCTTGAGTGACTCATGAACATCTTGGCTCGTTACCACCCCTAATTATAAACATGACTATTGATGTTGCACTCTAAAAAAGTGATATTCAGTTTTTATTGACATGAGACTTGTTATTCTTGCAGTTTCTTCCATACTTCTATTTTGTGTTCCTCACAATCCTACTGTTTGACCGGGCTAAAAGAGACGACGATAGATGTCGTTCAAAGTAAGCATCACATTCTTGTTTCTCATCGAGTTTTCTTTTGAGAAAATACTATTTTATAACAATGAACTCGGTCTGTGTGCGTGTGCAGGTACGGAAAATATTGGAAGACGTATTGCACCAAGGTTCCATATAGGATCATACCAGGGATTTACTGAGATGTAGTTGTATGTTTGATTAGCATGTGTTTGTATTTGTATGACTTCAATCTTCTATTGGCATGTTTACTTAAACCTGTTTTATTAATGAAATAAGTGGGTTTGATTTTGTTAGTATATCCGATGAGATTTGAACCTCTACCTAGGTCCAACCATATATCGTTTACAATCGTTTAACCGGTTCATTACACCCCGTTAACCGGTTCTTAAACCAACGTGTGAAAAGTTGCATGATTTTAAACCTGTTAAGGTTATGATTGATACTTTGACACAAAAGTAATACTTTATACAAGTTGTATATGGGTTGAATAATTCAACCGTTAAGGCTATGAGTGGTGGGGCTTTAATAAAAAATCAGAGAAAGCAGAAGTCAATATATAATTTTTTTATAAATTTTTTCGAATAAAGACGATACAAATTAACATTAGCAAGCGAAAAAACACAGGCCCGGACCGTTTAAGGTTATAACAAATAAATATATTGGACCCGTTAAAGGTTAATAACAAATAAATATATTATATATAGGATTTGTGTACGTTGTGTACTCATCAACCAATTGTGTTCCCATCAAGTGATCAAGATCAATCATTTGGAATTTAATCGAGTGTTCATTAATTCGGGGAAATTTTATATAGATCAGAGAAAAATCAAAACAAAATAACGGTCAAAATAACCCAAGCATCCAGCGGTGACGTCGTCAGATATCCGGCACGTGGCGCCTTGTTAGTGGGCAAAGATCTGGTTCATCCGTGTACGCGTCGCACAGGATCGGTACCCCTCCAAAGGCCAATTTACAGCAGCAGCAAGATGAAGACATATTTGATAATTTGATATATGACCCCCACATCGCCATTATTCACGTTTTTGTTCACTATTGCCTCTTCCCCTTATTGGTATCATCTGTTGTGAAGCGCCAATTTTGTTCAAACCCTAACTCTCCATCGCTCCTGATCTCTAAATCTCTCCGTCAATATGCCGTCTGCTTATGGCGCTCGATTGACCACCTTCGAAGATTCCGAGAAGGAAAGCGAGTGTGGCTACGTTCGCAAGGTGAAAATCTCCGATCCATGTCTATGAAATTCCGTGATTCGGTTTGCCTTCCGTTCGATCGGATTGCATTTTTTCAGTAATTGATTTGATCTGATATTCTGATTCATATTCGTACTACCGGTAACGACTCAACTGCGCGTCATTGTTTGAATTGAATTGTAGATTTGTATCCTCGATTCGTTAAAATACAACAATCAAGCTCAGTCTGTCAATCTGATATTCTGATTCATATTCGTACTACCGATAACGACTCAACTGAGCGTCATTGTTTGAATTGGATTGTAGATTTGTATCCTCGATTCGTTAGAATACAACAACGATCAAGCACAATCTGAATTTTGATAATGTATGTGCAAAGTCTGACATGATTTAACCGATCTAATGGTTTACTCTATGCCAAAGACAAATGCTTATTTATTGTGATTTATGTTTAAAACTTGTTTCTATTAATGTGATCAAGTGGTTGACTCCGATGTCCATATGCAACTGAATCGTAATACCGCGATTTTGTCCTAAGATTATTGTCATCATCAGATTTGCGATCTCGGATTTGCAATAATCACCGCGAGATGATGCTCTATATTGGTTGTACATTGCAATTTCTATAACTTCTTGGGTGATTGGCGTATCTACCTAACTGTTTTTTAATTGATCAAATAAATTGTAATCAGAACATGTGAAAAGCAAAGTTTTATGTTACCATGATTGCAACACCCAACTTTATATATTGTAAAGATATTTCCTTTTTAGAGCAGTATGAGTAGTTTTGCATAATTGCTTGCCCCCTAAATAAATTCATCTGGAGGCTCACCCAGAATAACCTTTTGTTGGTTCTAGATTTTTACATAATATTTAGTGGGTATAGCATAAACAGTTACACGGGTGTCTGCATTGGTTTTAAGACATGTTTTTAAAAGATTGTGAATGTTAGATTAATGTTGTTCTCAATGGTACCCAATGATTAAGATGTTAAATGCAAAGCCGTGTGATCATTCTACCAGATAATATATCTGGATATATGTTTTGACCACTATATATTCATCAGAGAGGACACATATTTATGCTTGGATAAATTGAGATTTAATAAACTATTTAGGGCTTTTGTCTTCTGAAATTTCTAGCAATGGGATCTCTTAGTGGGTTCTATATAGACATGGATTCATATATGTGCTAAGTTATTAAGCGGAGGAGAAACTGCACAGCTAAGACATAAGACATTGCAGCCTTCCAACTAAGATAACACTCATAATGATCAACTTAACGAAGATCCCATGTTTCGTCACTACTTCGTGGAAAACGCTCACTTATTTTCTTATGAACCTGGCAGGTATCAGGGCCTGTTGTCATTGCAGATGGAATGGCAGGGGCTGCTATGTATGAACTTGTTCGTGTTGGACATGACAACCTTATTGGGGAAATTATTCGTTTGGAAGGAAATTCTGCTACAATCCAGGGTATTCTAGTTTATGCTTTTAACATTAGTCATAGAAAGTGAGGAGTACTATATTATCTTGAATTCTTGATAGACTTGCTTATAAATGACTAGTTTAGCTACTTAACTTCATCTTGATACACTTACGTTTCTTCAGTTTCATAATACTGAGAATAATTATTCATGTATTTCAGTCTATGAAGAAACAGCTGGACTGATGGTGAATGATCCTGTTTTGAGGACACACAAGGCATGTGTTTTACACAATCACCCCCTTTGTGATTGATATAATATGAAACTTACTTGCAGTAACTTTGGCTTTTTTAACTTGCAGCCTCTCTCAGTGGAGTTGGGCCCTGGAATATTGGGAAATATTTTTGACGGTATCCAGGTCCGTTTTTTGTTTTGTACATTTTGTTTCAACTTTGTTGTACTATCTTTGCTTTTTTCTTTTTCAAATGTTACAAAATGAGTTTTCTTTTACTCCTTCAGAGGCCTTTAAAAACTATTGCAAAAAGATCAGGTGATGTCTACATTCCTCGTGGTGTATCTGTCCCAGCTCTTGATAAAGACATACTTTGGGAATTCCAGCCTAAAAAATTAGGTGATTTTTTAATTAAAAAAATTGTGGGTCTTTTTATTTTGAAAGTCTGAAACTGTTTATGTAATAGATATTTGTTAATTTGAATGTGTTGTGATGCCAGGCGAGGGAGATCTTATAACAGGTGGAGATCTATATGCTGTAAGTCAACACATCACTATTACAGGCTTAACATATCCTGTTTCGTTTTTATCCAGAATCTTTTATTGTCGTGCATTGTAAATTTATCTTCTCATGTCTATGCAGACTGTGTTTGAGAACAGTTTAGTTGAACATCGCATTGCTCTACCTCCTGATGCAATGGGAAAGATAACATATATTGCACCAAGCGGTCAATACTCATTGAAGGTCTTTCTGTTAATTCCTTTTACTATCTTTATTTTTACCTACACCTATTTCTGAGTATCAACTTTTTTCCCCTCTTTTTATACAGGACACCGTCTTGGAGCTTGAATTTCAAGGTGTCAAAAAGAAATTTACAATGCTTCAGGTTTTTCTCTCTCTCTCTTTTTTTTTAGAAAAAAAATTTAGTAATCATAATTTCTAAGTTTTCAATATCGTATGCAGTTTTCACATGTGAATTTCTTTTTATCTTTGAACTTCACAGACTTGGCCTGTACGTACACCTAGGCCTGTTGCATCCAAACTCGCTGCTGATACTCCTCTTCTTACTGGACAGGTATCCATCATCAAGTTATATAACATTTACGTTTCTTTTTGCTTTCTATCATTGACTATTTTTCTATTAATATATTCCTAATAATCTCGTCCATGTATCAGCGTGTTCTTGATGCTCTTTTCCCTTCGGTTCTTGGTGGGACATGTGCCATTCCTGGTGCATTTGGCTGTGGGAAAACAGTTATTAGTCAAGCTCTATCCAAGGTATTTTCTATAAATAGTTGTTCATGACTTGTTTGAATAATTAGATGCTAATATTGTTTTCATATCCCAATTTGCCCTTCATTATGCAGTACTCAAATTCAGACACTGTTGTTTATGTTGGTTGCGGAGAAAGAGGAAATGAAATGGCAGAAGTACGTCCACTAAATATGCTATTACATCTTTTGTCATTTATAGATGTACTCTTGTCTTCATTCTTTTATAATAACTTGTCAGGTTCTTATGGATTTTCCTCAATTGACTATGACTTTGCCTGATGGTCGTGAAGAATCTGTTATGAAGCGTACCACACTTGTTGCCAATACTTCTAATATGCCTGTCGCTGCTCGTGAGGCATCAATTTATACAGGTAATGCACATGATATTTAATTGCATTTTAATTTATTCAGGAGTTACCTAAGTTTTAATTTATTTATATTTTATTTTTATTTCAGGAATTACCATAGCTGAGTACTTTAGAGATATGGGCTACAATGTAAGTATGATGGCAGATTCCACTTCACGTTGGGCAGAAGCATTGCGTGAAATTTCTGGTCGTCTGGTACACATCATTCTAAAATACTCATCTTAGCTTTTAATAATGTGTATATTTGAATTACTTTTTCTGTTTGTCACATTAATTTTTTTTTTCTGTTATCCTATACGCCACTGTGGTTTACTTGTAACTTATGCGTGACTGATGAAAAAGTAAAAATTAACAAGGGCTATGATGAATGTGTGACGGAAGTTATTTGTGGTTTTGTTTTTAATTCAGGCAGAAATGCCTGCGGATAGTGGTTATCCTGCCTATCTGGCTGCACGTTTGGCATCTTTCTATGAACGTGCTGGTAAAGTAAAGTGTCTAGGTGGACCGGAACGAGACGGTAGTGTGACAATCGTTGGTGCTGTATCTCCTCCCGGAGGAGATTTTTCAGACCCCGTTACATCTGCTACCCTCAGCATTGTTCAGGTAAGGTTTTATATTCTTGTATTTTTATTTTATTTTTTTATATTTTCAGTTTGCTCATTAATCAGATGTTACTTCTCTTACACATTCTGTTAGGTTTTCTGGGGTCTAGATAAGAAGCTTGCCCAGAGGAAACATTTTCCCTCTGTTAACTGGCTTATCTCCTACTCAAAGTACTCCACGGTGTGTTTTTGAAACTAATCATTTATGATTTGCATATCGGTATACACATATAAACCAGTTGTCACTTTTGCAACTTGTTATATTGTTTTCGTACTAAGGAATTGTTACCTTTTCAGGCTCTAGAATCATTCTATGAGAAGTTTGATTCAGATTTTATTAACATTAGGACAAAGGCCCGTGAGGTGCTGCAGAGAGAAGATGATCTCAATGAAATTGTCCAGGTATATTGTTTTTTAGTGTTCCAACTTTATGTTGTTTGCTTACTTAAAAAGCTGGAATCAAATTTCATGATATGAAAACAAAATTACAAGTCAAGAAAACGCCCCTTTAAAAAAAATTAAAAAAAAATTAATATGAATATTGCTAAAAGGATGATATATGATTGTTTTAGTTGGTGGGAAAAGATGCTTTGGCTGAATCAGATAAAATTACCTTAGAAACTGCAAAACTTTTGAGGGAAGACTATCTTGCTCAAAATGCATTCACACCGTATGTACTTCTCCCCTTATTGGTGTCACACTAAATTTTATATCGTTTGCACATATGTGGTTGAAACTTATATCTTTTGGTGATTACAGATATGATAAATTCTGCCCCTTCTACAAATCTGTATGGATGATGCGCAATATTATCCATTTCTACAACTTAGCCAATCAGGTGGGCTATCTTATGTTTATTCTAAATTTCTAAGCCATTTTCAACTATGAATCATCAGTGCCTGCTTTTTATAAAGATCTTAAAAGAGTTCTATTTTTATTAGTCGGTGGAGCGAGGAGCTGGAATGGATGGCCAGAAAATCACTTATACACTGATCAAGCATCGGTTGGGTGATCTATTTTACCGTCTAGTGTAAGTCAAATTCCAATCGAGTATTTCATGTCGAGTGGGTGCGGATTCAATTAATCTGGTAAATTAATGAATTATAACAGGTCACAGAAGTTTGAGGATCCAGCTGAAGGGGAAGATGTTTTAGTTGGGAAATTTAAAAAATTAAATGACGATCTCACTGCTGGTTTCCGCAACCTTGAGGATGAAACTCGGTAAACACGCACAATACGTAATAATCAACTTATTTGAAGATGAAACCGAGTGACAGACAATGTTGTTGGTTCCAGGGAGGGTGTGTTGATTTAAAGAATGAAGCAAATGAGGTTGTCATTAGTTGCTTGATTTGTTAATTTAGTTCAAACAAAGGCTGTTTAATGTCATTTGTGTTTAGCTGTATTTATTTCTGCATCTTTTGGGCATTTTGTTTCTTGAGGGCTTAAATAAGCTGAGCAGCTCGCAGGTTACTCTCAGAAATTGATGTTAATGGTACCGTTGGATTATTCATTTTTTGTACTTGTACGCTATATGAAAATAATGAATGAAATAAGGGGAGATGTTTGTTTTTATAACACTCTTTTTTTTTATCTTATTAATATATCAATCAAGTGAGATTTAAGTTGTTATGTTATGTTTATTTGTTTTCTTAGTGCATAGGTTATAGCTGGTTTTCCAAACAATAAAGACATCTACCGGGAACATCTCATCACTCATGTGACACATTAATTTGAAGTTTACTTTATTTAAGTTAAGAGGTTACCTATACTTTCCTGTGATCCTTAAATACTTCTCCATCTAACTTTCAGTCGTATCTTGCCCTCTTCATGAAATAATTAAAAAGTAGTACAAGACTAAATTAAAAACATTAAAACTTTGTAGAAAGTTAAATGATATAAGTTTTTTTTTTGGAAACAGTTCGATAAGATAAAGGGTGAGGTTATTGTAAGAAATTTAGTTTGCATAAGAAGGATAAGAAGTAATCATAGCCATTAGATCTTCAATTAAATGAAGATAGATGGCTTAAAATTTCCCTGGGTAAATTAATAAAAAAAACTAAAGAAAATAAAAGATGGAATGGTATTTTTGACTTTTTATCAAATTCCCCCAATTTTTTAAACCTTCATAACTTTTAAATACGACATTATTTTTCTAAAAAAATTACACCATAAAAACGAGTGTTTTTTTATCTTTAAAACGCGTATAGTGATACTATATAATTAAAAAAAAATTACTTTTTCGATTGTATCAAAATGTTCAGATCATTGTGTCATTGTGTCGTTGTGTCATTGTGTCAAAATGTTCAGATCATTGTGTCATATTGTGTCAAAATGTTCAGATCATTGTGTCATATGGTGTTAAAAACCGAAAGAGTAATTTTTTTTTAAATTTTATATATAGCAGCACAATATATATATTTTTGACACGACGACACAATGACACAATGATCTGAACATTTTGACACAATGACACAATGATGTGTCAGAATGTTCAGATCATTGTTTCATATGATGCCAAAAACCGAAAAGGTAATTAATTTTATATATAGCAACACTATATATACTTTTGACACGACGACACAATGACACAATGATCTGAACATTTTGACACAATGACACAATGATGTGTCAAAATGTTCAGATCATTGTTTCATATTGTGCCAAAAACCGAAAGAGTATTTAATTTTATATATAGCAACACTGTATACTTTTAACAAGACGACACAATGACACAATGATCTGAACATTTTGACACAATGACACAATGACCTGTGTCAAAAATCGAAAGAGTGATTTTTTTTCATTTTTTATATAGCAACACTATATGCGTTTTAAAGATAAAAAATGCTCGTTTTTATGGTGTATTTTTTTAAAAAAATAATGTCGTATGTGAAAGTTATGAATGTTTAAAGAAAATGGAGGAAGTAGATAAAAGTCGATAAAAGTGGCTAAGACTAAAATAGCTCTTCTTTCTTTTTTTATTAAATCAAGATCCAATGCTGAATAATTATCGTAAAGCCTAAATTGGTAAATAAAGATATATAAAGAAATTATAAACTGAAAAAACCATTGCATATATGTTTTATTAAATATGGTAAATAAAAAAAAATGGTATAAAATTTATACTCAAGCAAATGAAATTAGGATTATTTTAGATTACAAATAAAAATAAAAATGTAATAATAAAGTGTTTGGGTAACTAAAACGTGTCTTTAATGTTAACTTTTTATAAATTGTCAAAAGAATAAATTAACTTTTTTTTTCCTTTAAGTTTGCACGTTTTGCAAGTTTTGTAATTTACCTTCAGTAATAACATTAGATGTCCTTTAAACTTTACAAAGTTTCACTCAGTGTCATTTGACCCAGTTTTGTTCATTACGTAAAAAGACACTCAGTGTAACTTTTGTATAATATAAATGGCACTCGGTGTAAGGTTTGTTAAATCAAAGAACAATAAGTGAAAATTTATGAAGTTTAAAAGACGTCCAGTGTTATTAGTAAAGGGAAAGGATAAAACTTACAAAACGTGCAAACTTAAAGGACAAAATTTGTAAATAACTCTTGTCAAAAATCTTTTTCGAAAAGTCATAAAATTATGGATTTTTAAAGTGTTTTTGGTTTATAATGTTACAATTAGCATACGGCTATGTGTAGTGAAAGTTATGCAAGACGCCCCCATAACATCTTATAGCGTCCAAAACCATCCCCAAGAACGTTATATAGCCACACAAAAAAAAAATGTTGTCCCATGCGTGATGTGTTTAGCGACAATGCCCTAAACCATCCCATCCTCAAATCCATTGGTCAATAATTTTAAAAGATCTTTTAAACAAAAATCATTGGTAATAATCAGAGGGAGGGTATGAGGGTTACGACTACACACCTCAGGGGTTAGAACATAATTATAACGTGACCCTTTTTGATCATTTTATATGACTACACGTAGCCTAATACCTCATTTAGCTTTATCCCATCTACCTTTTTTTTTAAATCATTTTTTATACAAACAAATTTAAACCAAATATTTTTTTTAAAATAACTGTTAGTTTTTAGAGTAAATTACATAGAAGGTCCTTTATGTTTTATAAGAATTTCGAATTAGGTCCTTTAAGTAAAGTTGTTACATCTGACATCCTTTTTGTTTTCAATATGTTTCATAGAAAGTCCTTTATCTCTAACGGTGTTAAAAACCGTCGTTAGATCAGGGGCACTTTAGTAATTTAATAAAATCCTTAAATAATAAAACATAAAAATTAAAAAAAAAACTAATAAAGGAATTCTTTCGGTACGGACCACCGTTCCGATCACCATAAACGGAACCAAAACCCTCACCGCCGATGGACTTCTGTTCCGATCACCATAAACGGAACAAAAACCCTCGTCGCCGCTAGACTTCTGTCTCCTTCCCTTGTCGGAATTCCACTTATTTCGCGACGACAATGACGAAGATTCAGTCAGCCGCACCTCCTTCGACGCAGACGGTGTTCCCCGGCAATAAACAACAACGACGTTTCTTCCGAGAAACCAAACCGTAGACTCCAAATTATCAACCCAAACCCTCACATATCCTCTCAATTCTACACATTCAACATCGATTCACACTCGCTGATGATCCGATGCATACGCGACCGCCATCTCGCAAACCCTGACGAGATGAGGGCGGCGGCGACGCCGCAGCCCGTCCTCCCTACATGGAAATCCGTCTGGAAAGATCGCAACGAGGACACAACGTATTTAACCGCTTGAATATGGATGCAAGACTAATTGACAGTCCATAAATTACCGACATCATCATCGGGGCCCGATCAGAAGACGATCGGAACAAAGACGACCTCATTCCGGCGACGGCTCACACTGACGGTGACCTCATTCCTTTCTACCGATGACGACACATCCCAACGTCAGATCGATAGATCTGTGTGTTGACGTGTTGTGGTTGAATTGAACTGATCGAAGGATCAAATATGAATGAATCATGTTTTTCTCTGGTATACCAAGGAAGAAAAGACCAGATCCTTTATTAGTTTTTGAGTTTTATTTTATTTTAACGTTTTATTGTTTAAGGATTTTATAAAATTACTAAAGTGCCCCTGACCTAACGATGATTTTTAACACCGTTAGTGATAAAGGACCTTCTATGAAATATGTTGAAAACATAAAGGATGTCAGGTGTAAAAACTTTACTTAAAGGACCTAATTCGAAATCGTGGTAAAACATAAAGGACCTTCTGTGTAATTTACTCTAGTTTTTATCACCATAAAAGCTATATTTTTTGAAACACTACTTTTTTAAACAATAATAATTTAATAAAAACTTTTGTTGAAAGGGGACTTTTGAGATTAAAAAAGGTACTAATCCCATCTTAAAAGTTAAACCTAACCAATTTATTTGTGAAAGCGAAATTTTGATTCCGATTACTGATCCGATTGCCGCCATGAATGACCTCAACAGCAACGGCGGTGGCGGTGGCGGCGACGGAGGCGGCGTAAATGAAAACGAGGAAGAATTGGCGGTAACGAGAAAGAAGGTTAATACAAAGGAGTTGAGATCCGTAGTAATAGGCAAAGGAAAGCCGTTGATCGTCGCGATGTGTGGTACTTTGGTGTACTACCACTGCGCGTATCGTAATTCAAGCATCGTTTCACTTCTCTCCGACGTCCTCATCGTGCTCATTTGTTCCCTCGCGATTCTCGGCCTCCTTTTCCGCCAGATGAACATCCAGTACGTCTTCTCCTTTCTGTTTCTGCTGATAATTTAGTTACGTATTAATTGTTAAATCCACACGAAGATAATTTCAGCTTTCTCTACTTGTAATTGCGTTTTCGGCATTCGCAAACAATTAATCATGATTTGTGAGTTTTGGATCGATTCATCTCGCAAATATAGGATCTGATTAGGTGTTCTAGCGGTTAATTTGTGTTTCTGTAAAACGCCTTCTCCTTTCTGTTTCTGCTGATAATTTAGTTACGTATTAATTGTTAAATCAAAACGACGACAATTTCAGCTGTCTCTACTTTTAATCGCGTTTTCGGCATTAGCAAACAATATTGAACATAATTTGTGAGTTTTGGATCGATTCGTCTCGCAAATATAAGATCCGATTAGGTGATCTAGCGGTTAATTTGTGTTTCTCATTTCTGTTTCTGTTGATAATTTAGTTACGTATTAATGATTAAATCAACACGACGATAATTTCAGCTGTATCTACTTTTAATTGCTTTTTCGGCATTCGCAAACAGTTAAGCATGATTTGTGAGTTTTGGATCGATTGATCTCGCGAATATAAGATCTGATTAGGTGTTCTAGCGGTTAATTTGTGTTTCTGGTTTTTACAGAGTGCCTGTGGATCCCCTGGAATGGCAGATATCTCAGGATAGTGCAAACACCTTGTTTGCGTGTTTGGCGAATACAGTGGGTGCTGCTGAATCTGTTCTAAGGGTTGCTGCAACCGGCCATGACAAACGCCTGTTTCTAAAGGTAGTAATTTCAACATCCTTGTTGTTTATTTCACCCTAGTTGCTGCAATTGCAATATTGTTTTTGAAAACAAGATGATTATTGTGTTCTGCTGCAAATGTTAGTCATTTGATGTAAGCATGCCTCATTTTTTCTTATTTTATTTTTACAATTAGCCTTAGGCTTTGTCTAGAGCAATATATAGAAACTATTTGAAATATCTTCTCAAGATATGAAATGCATGTGTGAGTCTGAGACCCTTAGGGAGGCGGGATGGTCATATTTGAAGCCTTGAGACTTCAAAATTTCACCCAATATTATTGAGTTACATAAGAGAGAGGATTTGAAGCCCTCAAGCTTCAAATTGGAAGGTATGGTGGGTTTTGAAGCTTCAAAGGGTTTTTTAAATAATTTTTGTCTCTACTACTCTCGGCTTGGTGCTGCTTGGTGAAGCAGTGGAGCTTAGAAATGGAAGACGTCAAGTCGAAGCAGCAAGAGGCGGTTTGGAAGCCCTTGCAAGCCCTCCAAGCCGCGGAAGCCTCATAGTTGAAGCAGTGGGTATACCGCCCACCCTTAAGATGCTTCCATCAATGCAAATAGGTTGGTTTTTTTTCTCTTTTTTTTTTAACGACAAATATTTTGTACACCACAGGGTTTGAACCCTCACCACTTGGAAAGACAAAACCTTATCCACTGCCAAGATACCATTAGACAAAGGCCCTTTGGTTGCAGATAGGTTAGTTAATTTGCTGTTTTGACATATAGGTGAAGGGAAGACCTAATAGATTGATTGTTGTGCTTGAAATTTAGGAAGCCGTGTGTTGACCATGTGTGGATTCCGGCCTTCTGGTGAAGGTATTATGATTAATATTCTTTGTGACACATTTAGAGCGAATGTTGATTATGGTTAAACTGATGCTGTTAACCAGGTGAAATTGCTAGAAATCATAATGGGGATATTGGAAGTGGTACTAACAACATTGAAGGCTATATACTTAGAGGCATTAAAATTTAAAATTGCTATGGACAAAAGCATAGCTAACTTTAAAATAGAAAGATGTTCTCAACTAGTTAAATACATCTTCGAATATTAATATCTACATTACTAAAATTAGTATCATGATACATAAAATTTGTACACCAAACCTTTGTTATAGATAGCTGATTGCCAACATTCTAGCCAATGAACATTGTCGTTATATTTTACCCTTTTCTGCATCTTAATATTTTGTTATGAAATTTAGAAATTACTTAGCTTGATTATGGTATGATATTCCATGTCATATTTTTAGTATTGTTGGGCGATGCTATACCAGACCCATGTATTATATTATTGTATATTAGGGCCGTATCAAAGGGGTGTGTAGGTGGACGACCGCATGGGCCCATTTGCTAGAGGCCCAAAAAAGTTTAGTTTAGGTATTGTAGGTATAGGATCGTTAGATTTAAATATATTGCTAATGATACATATAGAAAATGATATATTGGAGAGCGTGAATTACAAAGAGTTATTTGCTTCGAAGAATGCTAGGACAGAAACACGATTCATTTAACTATATTAAATAGAATCTTAGATCACTTGCTACAACAATGTTGTTTTGTTTATTGTTACACAATTATCGTCGACTATGATTCCTTTTTTGCGCAGATAAGGGCCCATTTTTTAGTATTCACACAAGGGACCTGAGATCTCGAAGACGGCCCTGATGTATATAAATCCATTTAACTATAAAAGTACAACTACTGTTCTTCAAAAAAAAAAAAAAACAACACAAAGGACCAATAGATGTATTTATGCAATACTGTTTTGTTTCTCCACACCCTGAGCTCCTTTTAGTTTCTTATTAGTCAGTTTTTCTTGACTATAGGTGGTTGTCATTCTTTATATGCTATCAACTTTGGGAAGATTGGTTTCGGGTGTTACTGTTGCTTATGCTGGTATGTTGCAGTCTCTCTTTCTGTCTGTATCCAGTATATTTGTTTAACTTTTTTATTTGTAAATACTTTATATACTTGCTTCCACCAGCTTTTTTAACGAAAGAATAATGGACTCTGTGCTGGGGGCCTTGTTTGATGGACGTTATTTTAGTTAACCAGCTCCCTTTTTTTGGTGTTGTGCTGGCTTTTTGGAAATTATCATTTGCAACAATGCAAGTATTGTACTTAAATATCTGCAATTTGCAAGCTTTACATTTAATTTGTTGTTACTTTGGCAACAGGAGTGATCTTGTTTTGTCTGTATATTCTTGCTGAAAATTCATTGTTGTTTGGGACGTGCTCGTCAAAATTTAGCTGGAGTAGAGATAGCCCGAATGATATGCTAGATAATACATAATTTTCAGCAGTCCCTGCAAAAGATGCATGTTCTGCTTAGTAGGTAACTTTATCTATTCTGCATTTTTAACATTATAATTTATAAGGATTCTGTTACCAAGTTTACATTAGAAATGCCATCCAACTTCAGATTAAAATAAAAGACATGTTTGATCTGAAGAGCTGAATTATTATCGTTTTCTTCAAATTCTTGTCATACCTTCATACAAAAACTTGAAAGAGGGTTAAACATGACACAACAAAACCGCCACGCCCATCCATAAGCTCTAAAAAGAAGTTGAAGGGACATGTCTCGAATGTATTTTTTTTTTCTTAATGTAACAATGCACTTTTGGCACATTGGTTGAAACTTGGTTATGATCGACTCAACCGGTTAGATTAATATAATTATCGATGCTTGTCACCAATCAATATGTCTTTCCAAGCCTTATAAAACATCCATGTGATGCCAGAAGATGGCATAACTTTCAAACAACTTGCGCCCCAGCCTCGATATAACCCAACAAACCCCCTCTTCCCTAACAATTTCAGATATTGCAGCGGCCATGTGTGGCGGACAGTTCCCCTGCAGTGCTCTAACCATCAGCCGCTTCCTTGCCACCTCCAGTGGAAAACTTACTGTACTTTCAGTGAAACCTGACCAAACACACAAATCCATGATATTAGTAAGTGCTGATTACTTTCTACGCCACAAATTCATTTCACCAAAACATATTGAATCCTAAAATAATGTCATGGGCTGCAATATCTTGTTCGACACTATGTTCTGCAAATGCTTATCTGATACTATATAATCATAATCAGATAATCAATTGTAGCAAAACACGGTTTGAATAGTAGTAGCTATGTGGAGCACTGGAGCCGCCCAAGTATTCAACCTTTTCATTGTACTAATAATTCTGCTCGAAAACATGTCTGATTAGTGATGAACAAAATGACTTAAAGCTTCTGAAAAGACAATAAACACTTCTGAATTCTGATGAGATGTCAACTCGTTATAGGTTAAAACCATAATCTGCAAAATATTTAAGGGTATTTTCATCATTTGACATGTTTTTTTGATGGGATTTGTATAAATGAAACCCAGATATGTGCTTGGGTAACCTTAACGAAAAATGTTGAATAACTGAGCTTCCTCCACTGATCTACATACATCATCCCTTAAAAAACAAGGGATTGTTTTCAATCAACTAGACATTTCTTTCTACACTCCCTGCGACTATAATCATGGCTAGTTAACAAACACACCTGAAAGAGCTCCAATCAGGACCATCTCCACACGGGTTAAAGATTTCTTTTTCCGAGCCGTGCACTATGGTGTCATACATGAAATAGTAACAAGTGCTATATGGCAGCATGCCCATTAGTGTTGGAGAAAGGCCAGAATAAAAAGAGCCAATCCCTTCATATTTATACATCTTCTGAACCGCAATGCTTGAATTAGGATAAACATCAGGGCTTATGATCAACCGATCCTGCATTAGTTGCAAATAAAGAAAATTTAGCATCAAATTAACCAAACAAAAACATCCAGTAAACCTTCCCTTCTACCACAGTTCTCATGTTCAAATCCAACTTCTACCGGTTTCTACCTTAACCTCTCGAAAACTGGTTCCGCTGTAGGGCCAGACTGACCGTGAGTTTTTGCTAGCGGCTTTCATGGTCACTCAGAAAAAAAAGATAGATTAATATTTGATACAAAAACTACAGGTTTGATATTTCAGGTTACTACCTTTAAGACTTCAAGAGGATGGCATGCAAGGGTGCTAAAAACTCCTGCAGCAGCACCGCCAAGGGCAACCGGTGACAACCATGACAGAGAAAGACTTGGTTTGACCGGACCAGTTCGCACATTCGGACAGTCTTCTGGACTCCATTTTCTTTGTTGTTGTCATCGCCCGTTTCAGACATTCAAATGTTCCGAGTTCGATTTCTTGTGTGGGAACACTCCGTATCATGTTTATGGCATTACCAGCCCAAAGTCCTTGCCAACCTTGATTTTCAATTCTCTCTAAAAAGCTACCGGATACCTTTTTTGACCCAACACCAACCACCATTCGTCCCGTAACATTATAAATTAGTTTCATTTATTGCCAAAGCAAACATTTATGGGACAAACATCAAAAGAGAGTCTTTTGGGGATTTTTTTTATTCATATGTTTATGGTCTGGTCTGGTTCGACGGTTCGAACATAAGAGCAGGGACAAACCCGGTGCACGTGGCTAACTCATGCACAGCTTTATAAGGCAAGGTGTTTCGGCGGGCTTCAACTGTTTGTTGCTTGCATCTGATAATTTGATTTGTAGATGGCGGTGTAATTTCTGTGTACAACCCAAATCATGGGTCGAGCCAAGTGGATTTGACAAGTTAGTCAAAGCTTAAAATGTTAGAATGATAATTAATTTTTACTTGATAACCAAGTTAGGGTTAGCTAATAATTAGGATTATCATTATCTATAAATAGTATGACCAAGTATGGGTTAGATATCACAAATTGTTTAAAGTTATATTTTCCATGTTTATCAATAATATCTTAGAGAGTTATTCCAACTATCGTGTGATCTATTTTATCGATTGGGTTGATCTGGAATTGCAGATAACACGAAAGATAACATGAACCTGATGGTTTCAAGAGGAGTTAGAACAGCTTTAGTCATGGCTCCCGTCAAAGCACCACTAAGAAATTCCCTAACTTCTCTCATATTCAATTACCAACTTTGATAAACTAAATTACTATGTTGCCACTCTATTTTGTCATATTTACCATTATGTCACTTGTTTATTTTTACTATTATGTCATTTGTCATATTTTCCATTATGTCATTTATTTATTTTTATCATTTTATCATTTTTTGTGTTTTTTTAATATCCGTACGCGACGAGTTTAGCACATAAGTTTATGGTGTAACGGGTACAGTCGTGTAACATAATTACTAGGTCATAAGTTCAAAACTTTGAGCATTCAATTTCTAATTTTAACGTTGTAATGTAATCTTTTTCTATTTGTTATTGAGTCATTTGAGTTTGGGACAGGAGTTTGTGTTTTTTGAAGGTGTAATAGACATTCAAAGATTTTCTTATGTACAATCTTGTAGAGGGAGGATCATATACAAACATTTCTTTTATGTAATCATATCCTCCAATCTTGTAAGACTGTACACAATGGTGTAAAAAAATGGCGCCCGTGTCTGACGTGGAGGTGCCCCTTTGGGGAGCCTCCAATGATGGTATCGACGTGGAGAAAATCCGGGCGGTGTAGCCCGTGAAGAAGGGCGACAAGCGGGCGAATGAAGTGGGGCCAGTGAATGGTTTTGTTTTGTTTTTTTTTTCAAGTAAATCTTATCTCTTTATCTTTTTTCTTTTCTTTTTCTTTTTTTATTTCCTTTTCTTTTCTCTTTTTCTTTTATGACTTTTTATTTTTAATTTTTATAAATATTAAATTTTATAAAAATTGAAATTAATATGTTTAATAAATAATGTTAATTTTTTTTATTTAATTAAGTAACATCTAGTTTTAATTTTGTCTTTTTCCTAACGTCTATATTTTTTTTATTTAATTAAGAACCGTCTTCCCAGAAAAAAAGGTAAGAAGACGAAGACAAAGGAAGTCTCAGCTGATGTTGGTAATGTTGAAAGAAGGAATCAAACCAAATGGCCTGCTGATGACGGAGTGGTTATGGCTAAAGCTTGGTATTATATCACCTACGACGTCGTTGTTAGCAACAATCAAACAAGGCCACAGTTCTGGAAAAGGGTTACAGAACACTACAATGCCTCAAGCGATGTTCAAGTTCAAAGATCAGAACACAATATCAGGAGCCACTGGTGGTTAACCCAAAGGTACACAAGTTTAATGAGCTTTATTTACAAGTAAAGTCTCATTACAGAAGCGGCTGGAGTGAAGAAAATGTGTTGATGCAAGCAAGGAACATGTATACACATGATCCTAAAAACAAGTCATCGAATCCTTTTCCATACGAACATGTATGGAGGATCCTTAAAGATCACCCGAAGTTGTCTGGTGTTACATATACTGTTGATCAAGCCCCCAAAAGAACAAAAACAACAAGCACGGGGGATTATACCCAAGGTTCTGCATCAGACGCCAACTATGTTGGTAGTACTGTTGATGATGAGTTTAGAGGGATACCACTTGATGATGTTGATGATAAAATTCAAGTTGAAGTGACTCCTACTCCTACTCCCACTCGTAAACCAAAAGGGCGTCCATGAGGGAGGGACAAGACCAGGGATCTCCAAAAGATGAAAGGTAAAGCTGGATCTTCAAACTGGGAAGAAGAAAAAATGACTTTTATAAATGATCTCCAAAAGACTTACAAGATGAAGCAGGCAACAATTGAAAAAAATCATCGAGTTAGAAGAGAAGAAAATACTTTTCTTGGATACCAGATGACTGAAGCAGCAAGAGCATCACACGAAGCATTATGTGAAACCATCAGGGAGAAATACAACATGCCATGATTTTAAGGTTTGTTTTATGTCCTTGTATTGTTCTAATTTAGGTGTGTATTATGTATTTCTGTTGTTCTAATTTAGGTGTGTTTTATGTATTTCTGTTGTTGTAATTTAGGTTTGTTTTATGTAATTCTGTTATTGTAATTTGGTTATATTTGAAAAATAAAATAGAATACGAAGTACTAAGCATTAAACATAATTAATTATACAAATACTTAATAGAAATACCACCTACTTTAATTCTTGGAAAATACTAGAAATGCAACCTATTTTAATTTATTACAAAATACTAGAAATACCAACTAAAATGACCAATCCAAAGATGAGTCGGAATCATTTTGGATCCGAATTGGGCCCTGAATTGAGCTTGCTCCTCCTCTTCTTTGCGTTCTGCCTCCCACAGTTCACGAAGGGCGGCCATGTCCTCCCTGTGTGCTTCCTCCCATGCTTCATAATCCTCCTCTTCAACTTGTGCAGGCGGAGGTGATGGTTGTGCGATAGGTGGAGATGGACTTTGAACAACCGGTGGGGTGGAGGTTGTTCAATTGGCGGAATCATAACCGGAGGTTGAGCAGGTGGAGGTTGAGCTGCCGGAAAAAAAACGAAACCGTCTTCCTCCATGAAAATCTTGCAGAACATCCCTTGGTGGTGTTGACATGGTGAGGTTATGAAAGTATTGAAGAACAGAACACCCAAGAGACTCAATTTATAGGGGAGAAATTTTAATAACGGCTAGTCAAAGGGGCAATTTAATAACGGCTAGTCAAATGGTCAATTACTCTTTTTCTTTTTCTTTTTCTATTTCATTTATTTAATTTAATAACGACTAGTTTTATTTTGTCTTTTTCATAACGGCTAGCTTTTGAATATCTCCTATAAATACATAACACAACATCAAACATTTTCACCACTCCAACTCATCTTCAAAGTTTCTAATTTCCAAATTCTCTCAAATCTCCATGGATGCCAACTCACTTCCACCATCCATTCCTGCCTCATTGCGAGCTCTATTAGAAGACGATGTTGAAGATTTGGCGATGCAGTTTTTTGAGATGGTCGATCTCGAAGAACAGGCTAGTTCTTCCCGATAGAAAAAGAAACGCAAGGAAATAGACAAATCTCGTATAAAAGGAGATGAACGCTTGTGGGAGGATTACTTTGCTCCAAACACGTATATGACGAATGGTTCTTTAGAAGACAATAGATGATGAGCAGCAAATTATTTAATCGCATTATTGGAAGGTATTTATGAACAAGGTAAATCTGAAAACTATATGTATTTACACAAAGATATGATACAGCCGGTAGAAAAGGGCTTTCACCAAGACAAAAATGTACAAGTGCCATTCGTCAAATGCTTATGGCAGTACACCCGACCAATGTGATGAATACATACGTATTGGTGAAAGTACTGCCCTTCAATGTTTACACAAGTTTTGTGAGTCTAGTGTGGAGGTTTATGAAGAAGAATATCTTAGAAGACCAACTCAACGTGACATTCAACGGCTACTGGAAAAGCATTCAATAAAACACGGGTTCCCCGGAATGCTTGGTAGCATTGATTGTATGCACTGTCGTTGGAGAAATTGTCCAACTGCATGGAAAGGTCAGTACACTCGTGGTGACCATGGTTATCCGACCACTATGCTAGAGGCAGTTGCATCTCAAGACCTATGGATTTGGCATGCATTCTTCGGAGTGGCGGGCTCAAACAATGATATCAACGTACTTAACCAGTCCCCGCTATTTAACCAAGTCCTAGATGGAAATGCTCCCAAATGTACCTTTGAAATAAATGGGAATGTGTACACAAAAGGGCACTACCTTACAGATGGTATCTATCCTAAATGGGCTACACTCGTGAAGAGTTTCTCATTTCCCCCTGATAACAATAAGAAAATGAAGTACTACAAAAGACGACAAGAAGCTGCAAGAAAGGATGTGGAGAGAGCCTTTGGTGTGCTTCAAGCTAGGTGGGAAATAATACGAGGTCCATCAAAAAGTGTTACATTACCGGTAAATTAATGAAGGCATGCATTATACTACATAATATGATTGTGGAGGATGAAGGCGATGAGGTAAGTAATTGGTGTCGTGAAGAACAGCAACCTAACCCACCGCCTTACAATAATGGAGTACCAGAATAACTTCAAGCACAACTGTAACACCCCACCAGTGATTTAAACCGTTTAATCATTCTCAAAAATACGGGCCAAAAAATTTTGCTTGCATTCCTTCTTAAAACCGGGTTATAACCAACTAATTACAAATCAAGGGTTCATTTAACATCCACTGTTTATCAGAGTTACAACGTAAATTAATAATTCAAGACATTCACAAAATACCCACAACTTCCAGAAGATTGGTGTTCGGTTCTCGAAAAGTCCTCCGGCTCGATCTTGACCCGTCAAACCTGCATATCACCTGTCATTAACACTAGTAACACGTTAGTATTAATGACACTCACCCCCCATAACCCCAATTAAGGATTCAAAAGAAAACAAACATCAAACATTAAACTCATGTCCCAAGCGTATCGCTTTGCTGCAACTAAGCTCTTTTTTTTCTTATTTTTTTTTCACAGCAGCTCAAAACGGCCGCGGTGGGTTCTGAACGGCCGTTTCGAGATTCTGTCATTTTTTCATCCCACTTCCAGCCATTCTACTACCCTCTCTATTTTACCTCAAATTCCCCAAACATAAATTTTTCTGCAACTTGTGAATATCAAGGAGCAAGGTTTTTACATAAAATTCACATTCCAAATATTTTCATCAATAAGCTTACCGAGCCAACCCGTTGACCAGTTAAGCCCAACCCATGCTAATTTCTACTTTCACCCATCTAGTAGTTCAAAATTTAACATCTTTACACATAAGAAATACTCATGTGTAACTTTACCACTAAACACACATATATGCACACTTTACAATTTAACCAACTAACATTAATATAGCTAGTTTCATCCTTCTCTTGACACAAGCTCCCTTATATCAAGTTATCACACTCACCCGAAGGCGCAATCGCAACTTTTAGTTATTATTAACCACTTTCAATCCAACAATCACACTTAACCCATACGGGTACATTCATTCCAATAAACCTCGGCAATTTCTCTATTTGCATTCTTATTTCAACCATGAACTTTTCACAATCATGACTCCAAGTCATTTCTTACCAAAACTTCTATTAAGCATGAATTACAAATCACGTTTCTATAACATTCAATATACTACTATTGTTACTCATCTTAACCCAAACGGGTTGTATCACACACATACACACACAACATACTTCATTTATACATTCTCGACCCAAACGAGTCGTATCACACACTTACACATCATACTTCATTATTACACACTAGGCCCAAACGGGTCGTATCACACACTTACATATCATACTTCATTTATACACACTCGACCCAAATGGGTCGTATCACACACTTACACATCATACTTCATTATTACACACTCAACCCAAACGGGTCGTATCACACACTTACACATCATACTTCATTATTACACACTCGACCCAAACGGGTTATTTTTACTTTGTATATCACACACGGGTGTTATACGCACTTCTTTACCCCAAATGGGTCATTCTACATTCTTTGCACATCACACATTGGTGATATGCACACACACTTTACCCAAACGGGTCATTTCACACTTTTGCTTATCACACATTGGTGATTCGCACACGCTTTACCCCTAACGGGTCATTCCACATTTTTGCTTATCACACGTTGGTGATTCGCACACACACTACCCCCAACGGGTCATTCCACACTTTTGTTTATCACACGTTGGTGATTCGCACACACTTTACCCCCAACGGGTCATTCCACACTTTTGCTTATCACACATTGGTGATTCGCACACACTTTACACCCCAACGGGTCATTCCACACTTTTGCTTATCACACGTTGGTGATTCGCACACACTTTACCCCCAACGGGTCATTCCACACTTTTGCTCATCACACGTTGGTAATTCGCACACACTCGACCCAACGAATCGTATCATACATTTACACACAACCTGCTTTCAGTTATATACTCTCGACCCAACGGGTCGCATCAGGCATTTATACACAACATGCTTTCAGTTATACACACTCGACCCAAACGAGTCATATTACACACATTCTCATAGCATACTTCACATACATCATATTGCACACGATCACATAACATACTTCATGTTTACACTCTTAACCCAAACAGGAAATTTTACACATTTTCTACGTTTCTTTACAATGTAGTAGTCTTTATATAACTACAAAATCCTACGTCAATTTTACGCACTGAACACCATATAGTCCTTTATTGCAATATACTACTTTAACTACTCCTGTGTTACCTCGAGTCTTCATTTTTTTTTTTTTTTTTTGCATTCTTGATGGCTTGAGCTTCCACCACCTTTACCTATAATTAATTAAGAACTTAGCTTAATAATCCACAACATAATCATACTTGATTCTCAAGTACCTTACTAACTATTATTTGTCAAAACTAGACACTTCCAAGTTCAACATCTCTTTTAGGCATTTTCACAAACACTTGGTGTGCATGAAAATGCCTAATTTATCACATACACTTTTAACATATCAATTTACCCATTCTTCACATACTTGCATCTAAATTCACAATTCTATGTAAACTTTACAACCTTTTTTTTTCCACATAATCAAGCATACTTGGGGTTTAATTTAGCAATTCTAACCCATCCTCATGATCATGTTCCAACTTTAAGAGGTGGCTTAAACCCATTTTCATCATCCACTAAAATCACAAGAACTTACAAATGCAACCTAAGAATTAGCCTTCATTTACATCTATGATGCGTCTACAACTGATTTCATACTTCAATTTAACCAATTAAGAAGTATCATACATGAACAACTTGGAGAAGAGAACATACCTAGCACCCATATCACAAATTAAAGGAAGAAAAACGTGGAGAAGGTGTGTTAGAGCTCTAATTCGCCAACCCCCCCCCCCCCCCCATCAATTGCACATGTGATGAGCTTGATTCATTGATTTAGCTCAACCCTAAGCTCCTCCCTCTTCATACGCATTCTGCGTTTTTTTTTTCATGGGAGAAGTCCAAGACTTCTCTTTTAATGCCATATTTACATACTGCCCCCTCTATAATACCCCTTTTTTATAAATTTAACCACTAACTTTTATCTTACATAGAACACCCTCATCTTCCATGACATTTTCTATTAGTTACATATAATTTTTAGTAACTAACAAAATGTCAACTAGTTCTTATTGGTTTATAATTTTAAAGCATCCTTACCCCAAACTCCACACAACTATTTTATATCTATCCTAAAAGAAGATGGGTTTCAGGATGTTACAACAACTTCAAAGATTCAGGGACGTGCGTAGCCAAGAGGTTCACCAAGCATTACGGAATGATCTCGTAGAACATATTTGGTCCAATAAGCTACACTAGCTATTTATGTTTTTTTATTCGAGTATTGTCTTTTATTTTCAATATCAATTTGTGTTTGTTTACTTGTTTTTTTTAATGTAAGGCACGTTTTAATTTATGTTTATTTTATTCAAATTGTTTTTATTTCTGTTTATTTATTTAAGTTCAAATAATTATTTTATAAAATAATTATATCATTATATAAAATAAAAAAAAATTAATATTAGATAAAATTATAATATATAAATAAAAAAAAAATAAATTATCGGATAAAATAAATAGTGATGTAGAAATAAATAAAAGTCTGTGGAAAGGGCATTGTTGGGGCCAAAAGGAGTTTGTGAGAAGGGCTCGAAAAAAACTGATGTGCCATGACGACTAGGCACTTAGTGGGAAGGGCTTCTTTGCACCATTGTGTGCAGTCTAACATAGTTTTTTGTTTGAAATGTTTTAATCGTTATCTGTTTTTCTATTTTCATTTACTTTACGTACCGTTATACAATGACACGGTTTTTTGTGCCAACATGATCCCAACAACATGCTGTTAAGAAATTACAATACATACTATATGCATTGACAACTTTCCTAGTCATAGCTTTTACCTAAAAGAACATCACAACGTTTTTCAAATTTGCATGATTTACAATCGTGTCAAAATCCGATCTTTTGTTCAATCTTTAAAATGATTGGTAACCTTTATATATTATACCTGCTTCTTGCTCTACACCAAAACTGCAATGAGGAATGGACTGTGACCCATGTACCACGATTCACGGTTATTGTCTCGAGTAACGATCCACAACCACCTTGGCTCCCTCTGGTGCAAAGAACCGAGCCTGTAAATAGTAATTAGCTTGAGATTGATGGTATATATGGTATAAACTATAAAGTAGACACTAATTGTATTGTAATATAGTGTTTGGAGGTTAATAGTAGATTAACACTAACTTGTATAAACATCCTCTCTGCATCTCCAATTTTTCCAATTGCTTTTAAAATAATTCCCTGCAAAGATGTAAGCTTTGTTATATAAACAAAACAGAAGAGAAGTCCAAATAAGAAACTTTAAATGACCATAAGTCATAATACAACCATAATTCATGTTACTTTGTTAATGAAAGAAGAAAATATATACTCTTGGGAACTTCTATATCATAGTAAGAAATTGTGTAAAAAAAATATTAAAAAGCAAAATAAACAAGAAATGGTGGGATGTTGTTAACCTTTGCTAAGTAACCCCGAAAATCGTTCGGGTGGCTAGAGATGAGTTGATCATAGACAGACACAGCGTCGCCGACATGGCCCCAGTCTGAGTATGCTTTTCCAAGAAGTAATTCGACCTAAGAAAATGCATCATGATTAGTAATTAATTGTGCATAAATTATGTGTTTCATTAGATACAAAAACAACATATGTATCCAATAATCAACACTCTCCCTGTTACTTGGCAGCATGAGTTGTTAGATATAAGACGAGTTCTGTGTATTGTTTTACTGTGCAATTTTATATATAAGCTAAAAACTTGTGTGCTATCATATTTACGCAACCAAAACAATTAATATTAATCATCCCCATTTTATTAAATACAGTTTATAATATGACCATTATACCATTTTCTTTCCCTATACACTCGAAACTTTCATATTCTAATGCAAGTTCTAAGGGAAGGGTATAAAAAAACCAAACATATCCCTCAAAAATCCCACTCAACGATAGGGTCTCGGGAGGGTGAGATAGACTTTACCTCTATCCCATGGGATAAAGAGGATGCTCCTAATAGATGTCATAAATTTAAAAATGGGTATATTTGATATTATGATTTGAATATGATAATTGATACTATACCAAGTTTGAGGGGATATTGAAATTATCATCTTTTATCGTTATTAAATTTTAAGCTAAATCCCGTTTCAAGTTTATAAATTCAAAATGTAACCATAAATTGGCTTGATAGAGTTATGTATGATGAAACTGTTATATATATATATATATATTTTTTTTTTTTTTGTTATATTGCAAATGAGTAACTCACTTGAATCGGGTCTAATTCAGATTGTGTATCTATTTGACTATTATCACCTCCAATGCTTTTCTGAGTTGATTTCTCTCTTTCCAAACTGTCACGAGTTGCCAGAAGGAACTGAACAGCCTGAAAAGGCAGTATAAAAGAATGTTCATATAATTTTTCTAAACAATTGCCTCGCTGAAATTGAAACATTTCCTTTTCTTGAAAGTTTTTCAAGCCAACATCTAGATAAACCATATTCAAAAGTAGCATACTGATGACATACCGCATCAGGTTTCTTAGCAGCAAGCAATGCATTTGTGAGACCACGGAGAACTTGAAAATCCATTTTATTTGAAATCTGTTAGGAAAAAGACAAGAACTGTTGACCATATTATGAACCCTGCCATCACTGTTACTGAAATAAGAAACTCACGTCATTGGATATAATTACACACATAAATACTTATGCAATATTAACTTTTTCAAAACCCTTTTCTTTGACTTCACTAGTTTGAGAGATAGGTAATTCTTACATTTTTATAGGTCTGGAAAGAAATTTGTACTAAATGAAAAGTAAGCCCTTACATACTGCAACAAACATATTTTCTGGGGGTGGGGACGGAATACTGACCTTTGCTGAACTCCTATAGGCTGAAACACTGCCTTCATAGTCCTTCATTTCGAACTTTACTTCTCCAAGTAAACTGAAAACCTCAGGATCACTAGGTTTCATCTGATTACCAAAACTGTAAATTAACGCATATTCAATTGTAGTAAATGTCATGTAAATTATCATTTACTTTGTACATTAACCAACCTTGGTCAAATCTTCAAGCATGGATGCTGCCCGGCTATAGTCTCCTAATTCTGTTAAGGTTACAGCTACTCCCTGCAAATCCACTTGGATAATATGTATGTAGATTCATATACATATCTATGTATTTATCTATATACATATTAATATAGACATATAATTAATAGTAAAGTTTCTAAAGTCTAAACAATAAGAAAAAAAATCATACGTAGGAAACTGAATTAATATCCAGCATGGTACATTTTGACCCACCTCACGAGCAACTAGATCATCTGGGGAGATGCTAAGTGTTGCCTCATATTGTTGTAGTTTTGTCTATAACAAATGAAAAACATGTTTAGAACATAGGGTATCTTATAATATGAAGCAATATTTGTCAAATAAATAAAACTTATGTGGTTACTCGTTATTTGTTTTACCTGAAGTGTTTCTTTCTCTTCTGGTGATAATGTATTCTTTTCGATGGTGACATCTTTATTCGTATTGACACTGGAAAGCATAAGTATAAACACAATTTAATATGAATTGTAGACAGAAAGTATTTAGAAATGTATAAAGGAAATGGAAGTTTGCATATATGGACAACTATTTAAATTAACAATGAATAATTAATAAACTATACCTTCCGGAAGGGATAAAATCTCCAAGAGCAAATACCAACCCAAAAACAACAACAGCAACTCCTACTCCAATCTATTTCAGTGCATGTTTGAATTTCAACCACTGAATATGCTAAATGGAACTCGTTTCATGTATAGAATATATATAAATTATCCTCCAAGTCATCACCTTAGTACCAAGTCCTACTTTGTTAGGCTCTGATGCAACAGGAGCATCATAATCAATTGTTCCATACACATTCTTCTCTTCGGCTTTTTTCTGGTTCAATGCTGACCTAAGGGAAACAAAAAAAAATTAATGAAAAAAGATTATACCATTCAAAACTTTATTGTAGAATACTAATTATATTAAGCGAGAACCATTCATCTTTGTTAAGTAGACCTTTATCTTTTCAGTTGATTTTTCATGAAATGAGTACATAACTTTATCAGCAAGCAGTATCCCAGTTACCAATTAAATCATTTGCTCGTAACGTTATGCAAAAATGGGTATGGTCTTTATTCAGGTAAATTCTTACTAAACATTCAAAGTATAGTGAAACCAAATATTTATGTCAAAAGCATACTACAGACAGAATTTTTTTTGTAAAAAACTAAAAACTGAAGCATGCTTAACCATGGTTAGGTAGAATGAAAACCTTTTGACAGCCTGAAGCCTTTCTTCAAACTCAATATCAGATGTAAAACTTTTAGATGTTCCATCCACTCCATAATTCGTTGCCGGTGCCTCTGAAGGATAATTTTTAAGAGTTGGCAGTAATGCATCAAAAGTAGAGAGATATTTATGAACAGACTTGATTAGCAGACTGTAACCAAACATAACATTATCTAAGTGAATAAAAGATCATCACATTTTTAAAGCGTTTAATCCTAGTTCTATGACTGTATCATTAGAAGAAGGAACCAATGCTTTGACAAAACCAATTTCATACAATGGGGTCAACGGGCAGCATTTCGAGTTCATTATAAAGGACATAAAATAAAGCATAAATGTTATTAGATGAATTCACTTACTATTAGGTATAGAACCAGGTTGCTGTGGTACTGATTTCCTGCAATGTTTAATAATCAATCATAAACCACAATGACTGTCAAATATCGCCTAAAATGATATAATAGTATTAGTATATATATATTCAACCTTCTATCTCCCAATAACATCAAAATCAAAAGCAGAGAATCTATTTGTAGCGTTATACATAAACAAATCACAAACTACCTCCGGCGTGACGCTGCACTTTTACCCCCATCCTTACCGTCCCTTGCAGTTGAGGTCTGAACATGAAATGCACACGTTTCAAGGAATCAAAATTCGCAACAAATCAAAACGAATCGAACATAATTTACGAGAAATCGATCGCAAAATTCACGTCTAGCGAGAATCAAACATATACCTTCCTTACCGTCCCTTGCAATTGAGGTCTGAACATAATACACACACGTTTCAAGGAATCAAAATTCGCAACAAATCAAAACGAATCGAACATAATTTACGAGAAATCGATCGCAAAATTAACGTCTAGCGAGAATCAAACATATACCTTCCTTACCGTCCCTTGCAATTGAGGTCTGAACATGATACGCACACGTTTCAAGGAATCAAAACTCGCAACAAATCAAAAACGAATCGAACATAATTTACGAGAAATCGATTGCAAAATTCACGTCTAGCGAGAATCGAACATATACCTTGTTATCGGCCGGGGGAGAGTTTAGCGGCTCTTGTCCTTGCTGAGGTCCGAATCCTCGACCGGAATTTGAATCGGAGGTGCTGCAACTTATGGTAAAAGGTGGAGATCGACGAACATCAATGGATACGCCGCCGCGGCGATTAGAAGGAGGAGGAGAAGCAAAAAAACAGGAGGTTTTCCGGTGATGCAGCGGTGAAGTAGCAGTAGCATATGCATTTGGGAAGATGATGTTGCGAGAGTGTATAATTAACGATGCAGTCGACATTTTCGAGTTCTATCTAGTAGAAAGAAAGGATGAGAGAAACGCGGGTTACAAAGTAATCTATAAATTTTAGTTTATGATTGTTAAAGATACATTTTTATATTATTTTTGGACAGTACTGTTTTTTTATTTTATTTGTTTATAATTTATTTTGGGGCTGTTTGAAAACATCTCACCCGGATTGGTTAGACCTTAGTCAGTGTTCAACGTGTTTGTTTGGTTAAAAAACCGGCTGACCAAGTCCGAATCGTCTGACTCATGCATAAATTTTTGCTAATTTGATCAGCTTTTTTAAAACATCTTACTCGGTGGGAGAGGTTCAAATAAGAAGTTTGTTTTGGGTAAGAAGGATAAGAAGAATTTTCAGCCATTGGATCTTGATCTAATAAAAAAGGAAGGAAGGGTATTTTAGTCTTAGCAACTTTTGTTGACTTTTTATCTACTTCCCTCATTTTCTTTAAACATTCATAACTTTCACATACGACATTATTTTTTTAAAAAAATTACACCATAAAAACGAGCATTTTTTTATCTTTAAAACGCATATAGTGTTGCTATATAAAAAATGGAAAAAAAATTACTATTTTGATTTTTGACACAGGTCATTGTGTCATTGTGTCAAAAATGTTCAGATCATTGTGTCATTGTGTCGTCGTGTCAAAAGTATATATATTGTTGCTATATATAAAATTAAATACTCTTTCGGTTTTTGGCACAATATAAAACAATGATCTGAACATTTTGACACATCATTGTGTCATTGTGTCAAAATGTTCAGATCATTGTGTCATTGTGTCGTCGTGTCAAAAGTATATATAGTGTTGCTATATATAAAATTAAATACTCTTTCGGTTTTTGTCATCATATAAAACAATGATCTGAACATTTTGACACATCATTATGTCATTGTGTCAAAATGTTCAGATCATTGTGTCATTGTGTCGTCGTGTCAAAAGTATATATATTGCTACTATATATAAAATTAAAAAAAAATTACTCTTTCGGTTTTTAACACCATATGACACAATGATCTGAACATTTTGACACAATATGACACAATGATCGGAATATTTTGACACAATAACACATCGACACAATGACACAATGATTTGAACATTTTGATACAATCGGAAAAGTAAATGTTTTTTAATTTTTTATATAGCAACACTATACGCATTTTAAACATAAAAAAACGTTCGTTTTTATGGTGTAATTTTTTAAAAAAAATAATGTCGTATCTAAAAGTTATGAAGGTTTAAAAAATGGGGGGAATTTGATAAAAAGTCAAAAATACCCTTCTATCTTTGATTTTCTTTAGTTTTTCTCTCTAATTTACCCAGAAAATTTTAAGCCATAGATCTTCATTTAATTGAAGATCTAATGGCTATGATTTCTTCTTATCCTTCTTATCCAAACTAAATTTCTCACAATAACCTCACCGGTCCTAGGTTCGAAATCTTCCAAATCTTCAAACAGGGTCTTAGAGCTTGATATTTGTAGGGTTATTTTAACATGTATCTGTGTAAGGTAGTTGTTTATATATATGGTTACTTAAATATATAAAAATTTAACATTTAAAAAATATATGACCTGTATATTACTTTATAAGGATTGAATACTTTATTACAATCAAAACCCAAAAATCTCAACAATTAACAAAGATTTAATATTTTGTGAATCTATATGAGTCGTATTGCTAGCTATACGGGTTGTATATATGTGAGACACGGACACTTTTTGTCACACTCTAGCATCGGATTCATAAAAGTGTATACGACTCGTATACCATTCTATACGGATCGTATAGATATTAGAGGGTGCAAATCGTTTTTACCTTTCTAATACTCTATTCACTAATACTATAAGTTTTAATCTAAAACCTTTAGTCACTAAGGAGTGAAATCGATTACTAATATTGTTCGAACCAAAACCTTCTGGACGAGATCTGATGGGGTAGATCCAAAGTTACTCTTCACTAGTTAGCAAGTCTTAATTAATCTGGAGCTAGAAATGGGACTTGATCTCTGAGAGGGGATGGGGTGAATCCACAAGGTAGAAGTGATGCCACTGCGATAACCTTCCGAGGAGAGAATCAATATGTGATCTAATCGGAAAAGATGAAGTGTAGAGAGTGAGATTATATGAGAGCTTAGAGAAAGAAAGTACCTTATGTGTTTATAGTTTATATTTATAGTTCTGGAGATTAGGGTTACCATACCTGACTACGTGACGTCAGACACGTGGTGTGGGCGCGTGATTATTCTAGAAGGGGTCATGTTCATTTCTGCGAGCCACGTGTCATAACCATGTGACCCATGTGCGGCTCTTTTAAAAGAAATTTAGATCTATCTTCTTTAAATACTAAAATCTTAAGGCACAGGTACTGAAATTATGACGAGCTCTAGACAAATAAAACTTAAAAGGTTACACTGATATGAGCCATGTGGTGGTACTTGCGGGAAGAAACCATCATTCAGCATCATCTAAAATGACCCTAATCGGGGCGCGTGAAGACAAAGAAGAAACAAAGAATGTGTGAAATGGAAGGAGTATACAACATGGTGATAGCGCAAAAACAACTCTTACCACTCCACCATACTAACAATGTGTCGTGTGTTTACCCACTACCCTTATACATATGAAATCAAACCAAACATATAAAAAAAAGAGTAAATTACGGATTTTGTCCCTAAGGTTTGTCGAAATTTCGGATATCGTCCCTAAGTTTCATTTATTACGGATTTCGTCCTCTAGTTTTGCAAAAACGTATCGGATTTCGTCCTTTTGTTGAATGGCCGTTAGTTTTTTATGTTAAGTGATTGTCAAATGACTAATATACCCTTTTATTTATTTAATAATTATATAAACACCTAAAAGGAAAAATAAAATCCTAAAACCAAACTCCAGCCCCTCCATCATCTCTGACCCCTCCGTCATCGGTCATCTCCGGCGAAACTCCTCCAGCCCCTATCTTCGGCGAAACTCTGTCCAGCCCCTATCTCCGTCATCGGTCATCTCCGGCGAAACTCCTCCAGCCCCTATTCTCCGGTGAAAAAGAAGATATGCAAATGATTAACTCATTGGTGAACGGTTTGGGAAAATTCGGGCAGTGAACGGTTCGGAAAATTAAATCGGGAAGCTACTGTTGGACCACCACCGCCACCGTTAACTCTCACTTGATCCGGCGATAAACTGCAAATCTTTCAATCATGGTTTCTTATCTCACCTGAATTTCAATTAAAAAAATTAAAAAGATGAATTGATGTAGGATGGGATCAACGTTTCTGGGTTTTCCAATGTCTCACCCCAATTTCAATTAACTTAAAATTTCCGTTTTCCATTTTCAAATCTTCGATCTTAATAAAGTTTGAGTAGCTGTTAATTTCCAGCTTTCGGATTGACGAATATTTCCAGTTTAAAAAAAAAGGGACCGCCACCATTATTACCGACTACCCTTGACCTTCATTACCGGATATTAAAATCAACTGGGGTTGCCATCACGAACCAGAAATCACCTCGAGGAAAACAAAATTTGGACCCAGAAACGATTGGGGGAAGGAAGATGGAGGTCGACTCACCGCCAGTGCTCGTAGCACCACCGCTGTTGGTCGGCTCGAACAGTAGGGAGAGATTAATAGGTCGCCGCCACTGCTTGGTGGTTGTCGGAGTTGGAAGGACACGGAGGTTGCTGGAGGGGTGCGATGGTCGCCGAGGTGGAGCAGGTCGCCGGTGAAGCGACGGCCAGATGGGAGGGTCGCCGATAATTGATTGAGGAAGAAGGGTGGGGGAAACCTGCGTAGTCTTTTCTCTCTCTCTCTCTCTCTCTCTCTTCCCTCTTTCTCTTTTCTTTTTTTGTCTTATATGTATGTATATATAATATATAGGGGCATAAACGTCAATTCACACTCACTTAACATAAAAAACTAACGGCCATCCAACAAAAGGACGAATTCCGATACGTTTTTGTAAAACTTGAGGACGAAATCCGTAATAAATGAAACTTAGGGACGAAATCCGTAATTTACTCTTAAAAAAAATATTAAAGTACAAAACTATCTCAAATTATATTGATTTTGTTATATTATTAAAATAAATAGTGATCTACGAGAGCGGACCATAAAACCCTAAAGGGCCAGTTGGGTGGAGTATCCCAAAACCGTTTTGGGCCCAAGTCCGGGGGTCGTCCTCGAGTCTCGAGCCCGCGATCAAAGATGTTTGTATATTTAGAATGAAAATAAGTATTAAAAATAAATATGAAAATCTAAAGTTATAATCGACCAAGTCTGGTGTTACTTGTCAAATTTAGTCTACTTCTACTCCATAAGTACTCCGCAAATTAAATCAAAACGTCCTTACCAAACTGGTCACCATTTCTGAAAAACATATTTACTATGTGATAACGAAGGGAATAGATATAAAAGGAGAATAGACACATTTTATGCTTAGATGTACTCTTTCAAGGGAATAGATAGAAAAGGAGAAAAGACCAATTTTATGCCTATATGTACTCTTCGACACTAACAAGCATAACATATATAAGGTATTAAGCAATCAATACAGTAGATATAAAGTTACTACTACTAATAATAATTGTAAGTTTTCATAACACTCCATATAAAAAACAATCACACTCAAAACTATAAGATTTGAAAAATATGAGATGAGAACAAACATTACATGTATCCAAGACAAAGACACATGCTGTTAGAACATCTCTTTTTTAAAAGCAAAATAAAGATAATAAATATACAAGAAATAATACAAACATTAGATATTATTTGAAAAATATGAGATGAGAACAAACATTACATGTATCCAAGACAAAGACACATGCTGTTAGAACATCTCTTTTTTAAAAGCAAAATAAAGATAATAAATATACAAGAAATAATACAAACATTAGATATTAATCACTTCAAATATTAGATATTAATCGATTTCAACATGGACATCCAAACACCCAAATGAAACCCCTCTCTTTACTTTATTTTCAAATTTTGAATATAATATAGATTCACAACAACTAAAATTAAAACAAATTTTTTAAAAAAATGTGTGGTAAATTATAAACCAGGCCGACCACGTGGATATACAAAGGGAGGACCAGGGGCTTGCTTGTTACATGAACAGCAAACAAAACAAGACACAACCACCCACCCAACCATCTTTTTTATAGTTTGACTACCGCCTGGTGTTGCTATATCTTTCTCATCTCAGCCAAACAAAGTGTCAATATCTAAGAAACGCAAACCTTTTTGGTGATTGTTTATCACCCGATCCTTCGGGGACGATGTTTTTGCAACGCCTGCTTGCCGCATAAGCTCTGGCATCATGATCAGAGGTGTGAGATTCCCAAAATATGCAACAAAACTCATCATTTTCTAGCAACATTGTTTAGAACCTTTATTTCATTTTAGCGAAAAGGTTTCATTAACTTTAGCGCCCAACTAATTATGTTTATGATATTCTTGTAGTTTTCTACTTATAAATTGGCGTTTGTAAAGGACCTACGAGTAACTGAAAACTGGAAGAAAAAACTTGCCTCGTTTTCTTTCAAGCTCTTCAGCAAGTTCTTCTTTCCATCTTCTTTGCCTCTCCGAGAAGCTTGCACTATATATAAAATATTTAAATTTTCAAGACTTGGTTTCATGTAGTAAGCACAAATAAAAGTTTTCGTATTAACAAACCTTCCACTAATGGCTTCTTTCTGAGAATCAAGAATATTCTCTTTAATTTGAACATGCTGAGGCGAGCGAGATTCATGTGGAATTTGAACATTTGCACCACTAATATGTGATGCACGCTCAGATTTATTACCAGGGCTACTGATATGGAAAACATCAACAGCTGAAGATAGCCTCTTTCTTAGCAGCCTGTTGTCGTTAGGTGATTTGCTTATAGGAGGTAAGTTAAGATTGGATGATGAATTTTCTTTGTTTTCACCCCCAATAGGAGAAATGGATGCATTTAAAGAGTTGTAAAATTCTTCATATAGTGGTGTTTGCATCTTCTTCAGATCTAAAGCCTGTATGACAACAAATAGGCGCTGAAAAGGTCAAGCATTTTACCTTACATATTAGACAGCATAAGTAAATGAGTTGATTATAATTGCCAATCCCTTTTAGTAAGCAGAAATATGTCATTGTTAAACATACACTATTCATTGTAATAGATTATGTAGGAGGTTGTAATGTTGTATGCATTGAAAATAGATTTTGGGCAACTTTCAACTTGTTTGAGATATAACACAACCAAATCAAGTCGAATGAGATAAAACACAACTCATCTCTAAGTAAATGAGTTGAAATTGCCTACCCCTTTTATTAAACTAAAACATGTCATCATTGGAATCAAACTCTTTTAAGTAATATACAACTTAAATTGACTTTTTAGCTAAATTCTTTGATTTGACCCTTTTTTTGCTAAATCGACCCCTATTAGCTAAACTGTCTGATTTGACCCCTTTGATATAAACACAGCCCAGATCAACCCACTCTAAGTGAATGATTTGAAATTGCCACATTTCACCATGTTCATTGACAGAAAAAAGAAAACCGAATTCGTAAACAAATTTCACCTTCTCATCCAAGAATGCTCTTATCTTTATTTCTGTAAGTTCTTCTTCTTCTTCCATTACAGAAGCCCCACTAGGAAAGGTGAAACCATTATCATCCCCATTGCCTGCTTCTCCAGGGATCTCCACAGTAATTTCAGAAACTTGATCTGAAAACAAATTAGCTGCTGCATTTGAGCCCACTTCTGGACTTCCATCAAACTGACAGGGCCAGTCATCATCAGGTTCCATCATGGGATTATAACTCTGTCATGAAATAATAAACTAGTGAGCATTAAGATGAACCACATCCAACAGAATGATATATGTTGATTTGTTATACCTTATTGACATCATTAGTAAGTAAAGCAGAATCTAACTTCATAGATTTGCCAGCCATGAGATCATCATCATCGAGCTGACACATGTCATCATTGTATCTGCTTGAACCCCACATAGGTCCTCCAGAAAATTTGTCAGGGTATATTGTTGAGCATCTCACGCTATCGATATTGTGAGCATCGACCATCCCACCACTTGTTTTAATCTCTGGGCTTATGCTGCATCAACGCAAACGATTTTACATTAGTTATTGCAAATGGAAGGTTTAGACAGGCTGAATAATAGGTTAAAATAGTTTTTTTATGGGTTGACCCTAACAATTTTTACAAATCTTTTAACTTTTTATAAATAAATTGTTGTTTCAAATACGACTACAAAAAAAAACATATTTAACAAGCAATAAACTTAATGAATAAATGAATATGGACATTTTATGCATTAAGCCCACACTTTTGAAGACTACCTGTTTGGCTGACCCATCTCATATTTAGTTAGCCTTTTCATTTTAACTGTTGGAGATCAAACATAACCAGAATCTAACTTTTATAAACAAATGGGTCAAATGGCCACCAATAGCAAAAACTTATATAAGATTCCTATGTGAACAAGGTGAAGAAAAAAGATCTTACAGATTCCTAGATTCCTTCCTAGATGTTGGTATTTGATGGCCAGGGGTGTCCTGGTATCACAAAAATGTGTTATCATTTGTGATAAATGGTAAGTACTTTAATTTTTAGGAATTGAAAAAAAGGAAGCTTCATGATTGAAAACTGACCATAAGTGATGTCCGTAAGACAGGATGAGTCTCCTTATACTCCCCAATAACAAAAGGATGCTGCAGAGATTCAACAAACGCTTTTTAATTTTAAAGGGAAAGATAAATGCTCCCTCCAAAATATATTTTCCTTAATGTTTTTAGCATTTTTATAGATCGTTTGAACTGAAACAACTCACAAACTCAGCTAACGATTCATTCCGATTAAAGAAAAGAAGAAGAAAAAAAACTAGACATTTCATTTCCAATTTAGTGACTATAGATAAAGTTTGTCATGGAGAATTACCTGCAGCAACTCAGATGCATTAGGCCTGAGATCTGGTTCCCTACAAATACAATTGAGATTTAGATGCAAGAAATAAAAAAAAAAAACTTAAACAAACAGAGAATATTATGAATTTAATACAAAGAGGATGAACAAATTAGTATGCACATGCATAAGAAGAAGAATAAAAAAACAAAATTCATACTTTTGGAGGCATTTTAACAAAAAATCCTTTGCATCAGCAGAAAGATGGTCTGGTATAGGTGGATGATCTTTTGTTGTCCCTATATGGAAAAGAGCAGCAACCTGAAGAAAACATACATGCTATTTATATATCACTGCTAGGAGAACAAATTATCACAACTGATTCTACAACATTGGAAACCATGACAGTCAAACTTCAGTGATATAATAAATAATCGTAATGCGCGCGCACACACACACACATATGTGTGTGTGTGTGTGTATATGAAAATACCTCTTGATATTGTTGGCTCCATGGAGGCTTTCCGGTTGCCATTTCAATAACAGTGCATCCAACACTCCATATATCAGCAGAGCTAAGGAAAAAAAAAACAACTCAATGTTGGTAAGATCAGAGGTAGATAGACAGAATAAGATTGCCGAATGCTTTGTATTATTAGGTAAACACTCGTAGTCGAATGATTACAAGCTAGAAAAGAAAGATTACAAAGAATTTTCGGCTAATGGTGTAGAAACTAACTACTACTGCTGCTACTTTAAATAACAAAAGAAATAACAACTTCTAACTGATAATCAGGGATCTCCCTGATTACTAGGAGACTTATTCTTCTAGCTGTTAACCCACTAACCCATTAACCCATGTGCATAATTGCACATGGAATTCTTCACATGTCTAAATGTCTCATCAGTCAACATTCTCCCCCTGATGAGAACATTCCTTCACTCCAATCAGCTCATTCATTTCTGCAAATTTCCTTCTTGGCAATGGCTTTGTCAAAGTATCAGCCTTCTGTATCTTCCCATCCACATGTTCAACAGTTATTAATCCTTCCTCCACACATTCTCTGATGTAGTGATGTTTGGTAATTATATGCTTACTCTTCTTGTGAAATGCTGGATTCTTAGCTAAGCCAATTGCTCCCCTGTTGTCAACTCTTAGCACCACAACCTTAGGATCTTCTTCCATAATTTCACTCAGCACATTCCTCAACCAAATTGCTTGTCTTGCTGCTGCTGAAGCTGCCATATACTCTGATTCACAGGAGGATAGTGCCACTGTTTGCTGTTTCTCAGTTGACCAAGTTATCACCTTATCTGACAAATAGAATAGTGCTCCATTTGTCCCTTTCCCATCTTCAGGATCACTGGCATATGTGCTATCACAGTATCCTATCAACTTGTCATCTCCCCCTGCACCATATTCTATTCCATAGTGAATAGTACCCTTCACATACCTCAAAATTTGCTTCACTGCAGCAAGATGAGCATCTCTGGGAGCTTGCATAAACCTGCTCACTATCCCAACAGAGAGACACAAATCTGGTCTAGTGTGTACCAGATATCTTAAGCTTCCAATCAACTGTCTATACTTGGTTGCTTCTACAAACTTGCTTCCACTTTCACTTGTTAGGACCAACCTATGCTCCATTGGATAGCTGCATGGGTTGCATTCTTCCATTCCTCCCAGGCTGAGAATCTTCTTAGCATAAGCAGATTGCTTCAAGCTAATTGTTCCCTTCTTTTGCATAACTTCAATTCCCAAGTAATAAGTGAGCAACCCAAGATCATTCATTTCAAAATTGATCTTCATCTTCTCCTTGAAGGCTGTTACATCTTTCTCCCTTGTTCCTGTAACCAAAATGTCATCAACATATATGCCAAGAATTAGTATGAACCCTGATTTCTTGATTCTGTAAATCCCAGGTTCATGTACACATTTCTTGAATCCCATATTCTTGAGAGCTGCATCCAATCTAGCATTCCAAGCTCTTGGTGCTTGCTTTAGCCCATACAAAGCCTTATGCAACCTACAAACATAGTTCTCCTTTCCTTTTGCCTTGAACCCATCTGGTTGCATAACATAGACTTCCTCCTGTAACTTACCATGCAGGAATGCACACTTTACATCCAAGTGATGCACAAGCCATCCTTTAGAAGCTGCCAGAGCTATTATGAGTCTGATGGATTCAATTCTTGCCACTGGTGCAAAGGTATCTTCATAATCTATACCTTCAACTTGCACATACCCTTTTGCCACCAACCTAGCTTTGTGCTTGGTCACATTTCCACTTGCATCTCTCTTTACCTTGAAAACCCACTTCAACCCAATTGCCTTTTTGTTTGGAGGCAACTTAGTTAAAGTCCAGGTCTTGTTCTTCTCAATGGATGCAAGCTCAGCTTCCATTGCTTCTCTCCAACTGTCTTGAGAGATTGCTTCATTGTAGGTTAATGGTTCTTCATCCATCAGCAGCAACTCTCCATCTCTGATATCTTCTACATTCACCCCTTGAGCTCTTTCTTGAACTGAACTCATACTTCTGAAGCCTTTTACTGGTGATTCTTCATCTGCAGCAACTGTTGAGTGGTTTCTGTTTGCTTCCAGTTCCTCTTCAGAGAAGATAGTCTTGTATGACTGTGAACTACCTTCTCCAAAAGGAGTTGGAACAGCAAATGGGAGTGTGTGATCATCACCATATTCTTCTGATTCTTCACTGTTCTGATCAGTTTGGATGTGAGTCCAAACTGTTCCTGTTGCTTCTTTGTCTTCAGTCACATCCCAGTCCCATCTTTTCTGTTCATTGAACTCAACATCTCTGGATACTACCACTCTTCCAGTATTGGGATTGTAAAGTCTGTAAGCTTTGCTTCCAGGTTCCTTCCCCAAATGCACCAGCACTTCACTTCTATCTTCAAGTTTGGCTACATAGCCTGTTCTTTTTGCATAGGCTAAGCAGCCAAACACCTTCAGATACTTTAAGTTTGGCTTTACTTTCTTCAAGGCTTCATAGGGTGTTGCATTCTTCACAGCTTTGGTAGGGATTCTATTCAGCAAGTAAACTGCATGCCTCACAGCTTCTCCCCACAACTCATCAGGAACTTTCATAGTCTTCAAGAGAGACCTTGCCATCTCCATTACACTTCTATTCTTCCTCTCTACCACACCATTATGTTGTGGTGTGTAAGGGGCTGTAGTTTGCCTCTTAATCCCTGCTTCTTTACAAAACTTCATAAAATCATTAGCCATAAATTCCCCACCCCTATCTGTTCTCATTATTCTTATTACAAATTTTTCTTTCTCAACTTTCTTCTTAAAGTTCTTAAAGTTATAAAAGGCTTCATCTTTTGATTGTAGAGGATACATCCACATGTATCTACTATAATCATCAACTATGAGCATAAAATAACTTTTACCTCCCTTTGTCTTTGGAGATATTGGACCACACAGATCCACATGAATGAGTTCCAGAGGTTCTTTAGCTCTCCAAGTTGCTTCATTTGGGAATGGCTTCCTGACTTGTTTTGCCACTATGCAGCCTTCACACATCTGTTTTGAATGACTCAGCCTTGGCATTCCATCAACCAAACCTTTGCTTGACATCTGATTCAGCACCTGAAAATTAGCATGCCCAAGCCTTGCATGCCATATCCAAGGCTCTTCCTCCAAACAGGCTTTCAAACAGATTGGTTGTGCATAATTTATCTTTACTTTATACAACCTGTTAGTTGATCTCTGTACCTTCATAACTAACTGGTTTAGTTCATCATACACTTTTAAGAATTCATCCTTAATCCACATACTATAGCCCTTTTCTGACATTTGTCCAAGGCTTAGTATGTTGCTTTTCAATGCAGGAATATAGTAAACATCATCTATCATCAATTGATCACTATTCTTGCATTGAATTAAAAGTGTACCTTTTCCTTTGATTTGCACCTTTGACCCATCTCCAAATTTGACAGAACCATTCACTGATCTGTTCAAATTAGCAAAAGCAGCAAGGTTTCCTGTCATGTGGTTGCTTGCTCCATTGTCCAAGTACCACATTCCATTGTTATTACCAGCTTCATACTTTTCTGGATGCACCTTTTCTTCATTCAGCAACACTGCTGATTCTTCTTCTTCATCTCCACAAACACATAGAATTAATGTAGGCTCATCTTCTCTGTCTCTTGTTAAATTGGCCTCCTGATCTGTTTTCTTCTCACTCTTGCACTCTGATGCATAATGCCCAAAGTTTTGGCAATTATAGCATTTTATGTGTCTTTTATCTTTTCCTTTCCAACCTGTGTTTTCTTGTGGAGAGCCACCAGATCCTCTGCCTCCTCTACCTCTATATGAACCTCTTCCTCTTGAACCTGATCTTCCCCCTCTTTCATTGGCCGAGACTTTCCCTTTGTTTTGTGTTGATCCCTGGAAATTCTTACCTTTCCCTGTGTTCTCAACTTTGCTATAGAGGAGAGATGACTCACTGCTGGAACCTCCTTTCCTGAGTTTCAGTCTATCCTCATAGGCTTTCAACCTGCCTATAGCTTCCTCAAAGGGCATCTTGTCAGTATCTGAGTACTGCTCCATTGAAGCTACTAAATGAATGAATTTATCAGTCACTGTATCCAGCAACTTCCTCACCAGATCTGCATCTTCAAGCACAGCTCCCACTGAGTTGTACTTTGATATCATTCCAGATAGCTTCCCTGCATACTCATCAATTGTCTCCTCTTCCTTCATACTCAGTGATTCAAACTCCACCTTCAGAGTATGTAACCTTGCCTTCTGCACCCTCTCAGCTCCTACAAATCTCGTCTTCAATGCTTCCCACACATCCTTTGCAGTCTTCTTCTTTGAAACTTGCAAGAGGATAGCTTCTGGAATTGCTTGGAAGATGTAAGCCCTCGCCTGCTTACTCTTCTTCTCTTCAATGGCTGCACCTGTCTCAGGTTCCACAGCCTCCCACAAACCTTGAGCATCAAGCACAGCCTCCATCTTGATAGCCCAGGTTGTGTAATTTTCAATTGTCAACACAGGACATTGAAAAGAAAACGGATTGTCTTTCTGCTGATGAGTGACTACAGACATGGTGTTGAATCTTGGATACTTTGGCATAAACCAGGGGTTTTGGATCTGATTACAAGCTCTGATACCAAATGTTGGTAAGATCAGAGGTAGATAGACAGAATAAGATTGCCGAATGCTTTGTATTATTAGGTAAACACTCGTAGTCGAATGATTACAAGCTAGAAAAGAAAGATTACAAAGAATTTTCGGCTAATGGTGTAGAAACTAACTACTACTGCTGCTACTTTAAATAACAAAAGAAATAACAACTTCTAACTGATAATCAGGGATCTCCCTGATTACTAGGAGACTTATTCTTCTAGCTGTTAACCCACTAACCCATTAACCCATGTGCATAATTGCACATGGAATTCTTCACATGTCTAAATGTCTCATCAGTCAACACTCAATCCATCTAACTATGCAGGTAAATTTATAGTATACGTAAATCGTGTGGCTTTCTTATAAACAAAAGGAACAACAGAATCCACTGAAATGACTCTGTTTAGAAATGCTTGGAGAAAATTATAGGAGGGACATAAAGATATAAAAACCAAGAGAAATGATATTTACATAAAAAAAAAAAACAAATTGTGGATAAAGAATACCAGAAATGCAACTTTAATGACTAAAGTATTTAGATACTTACTAAGATATAACACAGAAAAATAATTTTAATAATATATTAGCATGACTTGTGTTAATTTACTTACAAGCTATGGCCAGTCTGGAGTATAACTTCAGGAGCCATCCAATATGGGGTACCCTTCATTGACTTGGCACCGGTCATTGTAGCCTACCAAAAAATATGCAAGCATGCTTTTTATAAGAGAATTATTCAAAAGAGATAAATATTAAATAAAATAGCACGCATACCAACTCTACAACTTTCTTGGAGGCCCCAAAATCTGCAAGTTTAATCTGTCCTTTATTATCAACGAGTATATTTGCCCCCTGCAAGAGTATTGTCACATAAATGAATGTAGATGGTTAACTCCATACATAAAAACTTACAAATTCACACTCACATACTAAGCTATTTTATTTTCCACATACATGTAGGCATATGCAAAGTTGAATATACCTTAATATCCCTGTGCATGATACCATTTTTGTGGAGATACTCCAGCCCCAACAATATTTGCTTCGTGTACATTCTTATCACCTGCTCCATGTATAAACACTAGAGATAAGTTTCATGTTCCCATTAGAAATCTAAAAAGAAAATCTTTTCAAGGGCAAGTTGCTTACTATATATTCTGCGTCTTTAGAGGAGAAAACAATCTTTATCCCCATGAGGATTTCAAGAACCAAATTTCTAATTTATAAAAAGATTCAATATCATGATCTCAGTAACTTACAGATTCAGGGAAGGAACCAAATTTTCCAAGGAGCGACGAGATGGATCCACCTGGAACAAATTCCAGGAAGATATTCAAGGAAGCCTCCTCTCTACCAGTTCCTAGGTACCTCTGTAATTAAATTTAAAAAAATATATATTAATAACTATAAGCCTATTATAGGAATTTCCATTTGCCAAATGCAAGATGATAGATATTATATATATATATATAGACGCTTACCACAATATTTGGATGTGAAAGATTCTTTAGAAGCTTCACCTCTTCTTCCAGCTCGCGGATGTGAGCCTATCATTTGTTAAATTTTAGATTCGATAAACTTTGCTATCTTAGTACATAACCATTTTTGTTCATCACAAAAAACTAGCTAGATTTAAGTGAGTGAAAAACTATCATGCAAGAGAGAAAGCTATCATGGTATATGATAAAGTGTATCAATTTGTATGGTTGTCAATTCAACCTGAGTACATTGAACGGCAAACTACTAGGCGGATGGGTGGAAAATACCAACTTGTCTTGCTCAATTTGTGTACTAAACTCTCTCTGTCAAGTTTATTCACTAAGATTAAGTCATTTATTTTATAATATTAATAATTGAAATCTTTGATAACAAATTTTGTTTGCTATAATTTATATACTAAAAGTACAAATTTAAACCATTAATCTTCTATACTACTAGTCAAATTTTAGATCCAATGCTATTCATGGAAAGTTACTATGTTCCTTAATTTCCTTCTCTCTAATTGTAACTATTGTGCATTTATTGGACTTCCTTTACAAGCAATGATAAGCGAAAGTGACTCGAGAATCCAATAGATGATCAATACAAATCGACCGATATAGATGAATTTGTACTTAAATCGAGCCGAGAACTATTTGGTCAAGTTCATTTTAGATTTAGAACGTTAAAAGTATAAAAATAAGTATTACCGGGATGGGGTAGGATGGGGAAGTAAAAACCATTCTTTTAAAAAGACTAAGCACAAAAGGTATAGCCCTTATCTACAATTATCTACACAACCCCACAAACACAATAACAATTTATGGAAGCTTAAAGTTTTGTGTACTTAAAAGATTGGTACTTGTCTTTATAAAAGACTTTTTAAAGATGCATTCAATGATGAAAGTTGAAATGTACGGCTACGCTTCAATAAATCAATAAGCATGTATTCTATAAGATACAAGCGCATTTGTTATTAAACCAAACAACTTTTGGTAGAAAATGCATTTATGTAGAAACTTGAGATGCTATGCTATAGGAAAACTATGTCCTACAAGCACAAATGCTTTTGTACAAAATTTGTGCCGCAAAAATGCGTGGGTGTTGAGATGTTAAGAATTATAGACCTTTAGCATTACAGTGTATTTGTGTTGGATTAATCGGGATCGTTTACGAGTTAAGGGTCGGCGGGTTAAACGGGTCGGAGCTTTCCGGTCAAGAGATTAGATGGTCCATGGGTTAATAGGTTTCTATTTATTTTGTTTTGTTAGAGTTTTATTAATATTAATTATTAATGTGTGAGTTGGTCAGTGTGTTCACCGTGTAAGTAGGAGGATACGTGGGTTTGTTCCTTAGCTTTAGGATCAACTTTATTTGCTTCTTATTTAATTTAAACTATGTCATTAATGAAGTTAAGTTTTTAGCAGTAAACAAAATCCACACTACGTGAATTTTAGTGAGTGTGTATTGAGTGTGTAAAGAGGGGCCTAGTATCCAACAATTTGGTATAGTTACACAAGTCTTTTCTACTACAACTTGTTTTATAAAAATATGTTATGTGATAGAAGTTCAGGACACCATTTCTTAACAATTTGTACAATACTTGCATAAAATAGAGTTTATCCTTCACAATTGCTTTTTAAACAGTTAAACTTGTACTTTATAGTTATGAAATACTAATTGGATCAGTCACAAACCGAATTTGATCACAATTCATAGTTAACAAATCAGATGGTAACCCAATTAGTTGGATAATCAGATCAAATCACTAGTTACAGCCTGGTAAACAAGTGACATACTCAAGTACTGTCACAACAATGTATATTAGAGCTTATGCAAATAGACATACCTGCGTTTTCTCTTTTGAAGCGGTATTTACAACAACAGAAACCTGCAAATCCAAATCCAAATCCAAATCCAAAGAACAATTAAATACCATATCTACAAAATTATACAAAATTAAGCAGTGATATGCCAATTATTATGCCTTAAACCTGTTTAACGGCAAGTAGCTCCCCCGAATCTAGATTCATCCCCATATAAACCCTACCAAAAGCTCCACAACCGATTAGTTCCCCTTTCCGCCATCGGATCTGAGAACCGGCCTCTTCTTTTCTCGATTTCACCACCGCTCTCGGAGGAGGTAGTGCCTGAACGGACGACTTTGAGAAAAGTCCGATTCTCGATTTGCGAATGCTGGAACCGATCTTCTCGACGAATCCACCGAACGAACCAGCGTCGCCGTCTTCGTATCCACCGCCGGCGGCTGAGGGTTTGAACACTAGCGATCGGCGAACGGATCCGATGAAATCTTGCATCGTTAAGGAACTTGCGATAGATCAATCGATGAATTCGAACATGAATTGGCTACCGAGTGGTTCTCATTAGAATTTCACTTCACTTGAAAATTCTTTGAAAATCGCAATGATCAGAGATAGAGAGAGGGAACCGTTGAATAAGATGGTTTTCAAAAATGCAAAAATAAAGAAATCGATAAATGTTAGTTTACGTTAGAGGGCTTTTCATTATTTGACGCAAATCTTTGAAATTGCAAACCCCTAACCTATGTTCCCGAGTTCACTTAAGGAGAGAAAAAAAAAAAGGAAAAGAAAGGAAAGGAAAAGAGGGGAAAGGAAAAGAAAAGAAAGGGAGGGATTGCTTTCCTTCCAATTCCTTCCAAATCGGAAGGAAAGAAAAACCTAGAAAACTTGCCTAATTTTCTCTCCCTTTCCCTCCCTTTCCCTCCTTAAATGAAACTTGGGAACACATAATTTTTATTTCCCTTCTCTTTCTTCCTTTTAATGAAACTTGAGAACACAAAGTTTCTTCTTTTTCCTTCCCTTTCCTTTCTTTTCCTCCCTTAAGTAAACTTGGGAACATAGTGTAAAAGAAAAGAAAAAAAGTAAAATAAACACTCTCGTTAGTTAGCTAGTTATGTTCACTGTTCATGGTAATAATAATTGGATCGACCCGAAAGGTCGAAAAAGTGAAAATCAAAATGGATACCGCTTATATTTATTTTGGGTCAGGCTTAGGGCTATCTGGGTCTAAGTCATTAGTTTTTTGATCTGATGTATCAGATGTTCACTGTTAGGATAATTATGAATTAAGAAGCAGTCGACCCATATGGAACATGATGGAACTAAAACTAAATATGGTGAAAAATAAGGACCAAGGGTATGACTAGTTTTGTGTGTTTCGAATATTATTGATGTTCGCTGTTAATTTCTTAAGGACCTAACTCACAAGTTCGTAAGTTTATGGATCGAAATTAGCAAGTTGATCAAAGTTGGTTTAGTTTTCTAATTACATTTGCCATGTTAGACTAATCTTGTGTGAATTTGGGTTAATAGTGACTAACTTAACTTATAAACCTAGGGGTTTTATTTAGAGACTTTTCTCCTAGTTGAGTCTAGTAAGAATTCTTATTTATTAAGGTAACCTGGAAGTCAAGTTTTATGTGATCTATAAGTAGAGAGATTCATGTATCCAGTTTATATTCATCATCTCAATAATAAAGTTCAAGTTTAGACTCAAATGGCTTATTGTTCTTATATATCTTTTTTTTCCATTTAATTGGTATCAAAGTTGGGGTGCTGGTGATGATCAAGAAGACAACCACAGCAAGGTTTCAATTGTTCACGAGTCCAACAAAAAGATCTCGCTTGTTCAAGGTCTTGCAATCGAGAGAGAATTTGCGATGTTTTTCAGTGTTAACATCGATCAAGGTTTTTGCAGGTGAAGAAGTATTGATTTGATGTGGCAATTCAAAGGATCAAGATCAATGATCATAAAGGTAACCTCCTAATATTATTTGAATCAACATAGTATGTGTTTGAGCCCAATATACATGATGGTCTCAACCTGACAGGCTCATGTCAAAAGCCTTCTAGGGTTAAAGTCATTCATCCTTTATACAAGTCTCCTTCCTCACGAGGATACTTTAGTTCAAGTTAATGAAATAAAAAAACTTTATGGCCACTTCTTAAAGAACAAAACTTTAAACAACAAAAGTATCATGATTCATTCCTAAATAGTAAAATAAAATAAATAAATTAATACGCATAAGTTTAGTTAAAGTTGAAGGGGTAACGTAGTAATTATAAAAACAAATTTTTTTAAACTTAATAACCAAACTTTTTTTTTTGAACGGCAATTTTTTTTTAAACTTAATAACCAAACTTTAAACTATAATAGTTTTATGATATCTTAGAGCATTCACAATAGGTTCCTTAAAAAATATGTGAGTGTAAATCTGTATAATTTACGGTTTGGTTGTGAGTAGAGGAGAGTGAAAAACTTTACAAAATCTGTATATTTGACAAAAAGTTTGGTGATTTGCTAAAATTTGGAGATTGAAAGAGAGAGAATGTAATGATAAAGATATAAAAAGTATTACTTAATTATGGTTGTGAGTGAAAGAGAGAAAAAAAGTAATAATAAAAGTATAAATTATAAGGATAAGGATAGGAAGCATGCTCTGAATGCTCTTAGAAAAATACAGAAATTATACTATTCCATAATAAACATAATACATGTATGCTGTTTAATTATAATGTTATTTTATTTGACTGCTTATTTTTTTAATAATATATTTGAATCATTGACTATTTGACTGCTCAATTATATTGTTATTTTGTTTGTGTAGCTTAGTGTATAAGGGTGGGAGTTTGTTTAAGATGGAGTAGTGTGCCTTCAAAATTTTTAACCAATTAAATGATGACAACTCATTTGTGAAAAGGAAGCCTTTGAAGCCACGATTAGTGGGTATGGTGATGGCTTAGAAAAAGAAAGCCACAAGGCTTGATTGTATTAAATTCCACACAGACAAATCACGGCTTCCTGCTGCTTGATAAGCCGTGAATCATGGAATTTGGAGCAGCATTGAGGCGGTATGAAGATCGCGAAGAGCAGTGAAGCAACATCCACGATACTGCCCACCCTATTTGATCGATGGAGCTTAAGAGTTGATGTTCACTTGTTTAAAAATAATAAAGAAATAAAATATAATTTGACACTAAAAAAGTTAGCAAAAGATATAAAAGATTAATGAAGACATTGATTTTGATCATTATACAATATACAAATATGCAACTTTATTATATAAGTTGTATTGTTTTTTGTTTTGTAAGAGTTTATTGTATAAAGTACAACTTATCGAAATATCAAATGAGTTTTACTATGTGCTTCTATATTAAAAGACAATTTGCATAGGCTTATGCCACTTGACAAATGGCAACATATGGGATTGCCACCTGATGAGCACTAACCTTTTATTTTATTATTTTTATGTATCCAAACATGACTAATTTAATATACGATTTGGTTGTATAATATAGAGTAAACTTCGGTTTTAGTCCCAACGTTTGTACATTTTAACAATTTTAGTCCCAACTTTTTAAAAATTCCAATTTAGTGTCTCACATTTCATTTTTTTCTTCAATTTTGATCTCAACGTTAACAGTTGTTTACAGAGCCGTTAGACTACCCTCATGTGGTCCCCATATGAGGTGTATTTTTGTCATTTCCGTTTGTTTTAACTCATACTTTAAAATGAACGGAAATAACAAAAATACCCCTCACGTGGGGACCATGTGAGGGCAGTCTAACAGCTCTTTAAACGTTTGTTAACGTTGTAACCAAAATTGAAAAGAAAATGAAATGTGACACACTAAATTGGGATTTTCGAAAAATTGGGACTAAAATTGTTAAAATTTGCAAACGTTGGGGACTAAAAGCGAAGTTTACTCTATAATATATATAGTCATTTGAGTTTAGCAAAAAAAAAATTATGTTTTGTTGGTGGTGTAATAGATAGATATAGATTTTTCTAGGTACAGTCATGAAACATAATATTTTTATGTGTTTTTGTTGTTATATGTTTTTTTTTCCGCTTTCCTAAGTAATGTTATAACAGTATGACAATTTTATGTGCTCGCGTTATCACGCGACACCGCATGGGTTACACAATCTAGTTTATATTGTTAGAAGGAAAAAAAAACCTTTATGACCAAATTTCAAAGTATAAATTTGTCATGATTTTTTGGAATTATAAAAAATCAAAACGATAATCAATTTATATTTTCCTTCGTTTTTTTGGTTTAATATTTTAAGGTATTTAGTGGATGTGTTCATCGGATCAGATAAGATAACGGTTTGTTTGATTTTTAAACTTTTTGGGTCTATCCATAATCCGAATCAATCCAAGTTAGAAACACGTCTAACCAAACCGAATTCAACCGAATAAACCCTCTGAACGGCTTCTTGTACGGCTGAATCTGTTTCGATTATTCGAATAAACCAAACTTTTATAGAACCAAGAACCGAATCCAAATTCAAGTAAGTTTTTCGGATCGGTTTTTTCGGTTACAAATACATTTCGGTTTCCAGTTAGAAACACGAGTCAACTTTAACTCCTTTCTACCGTTTACTGTACTGATCGGAATTCGGAGCCCCGTTTCATCACGTTTTCCATACCTCTTTCTCCAGTGAAGATAAAGTTCAGTTCCCCATACACTTTGCTTCCATTCTTCGAACACCTTTTGAGCACAACTTTTTGAGATCGATCGATGGGCGGTTTTGATATGGAATCATTGGTGGACGCAACAGCAGGTGCGATTGGATCTCTAGCTAGCACCACTATCCTGTACCCTTTGGATACCTGCAAAACGAAGTACCAAGCTGAATTACGCACTCCGAATCTCAGAAAATACAGGTGCCGATTTCATCGTTTAGCTTTACACTTTTACGTAACTTAATTGCGGTTTTTGTTTCGAATTTGCTCTGTGGAGTTTGTTAATTGCTGGTTTTATTTCTGTCAATTCGAGGTTGTGTGAGTAGATTGGCTGTTTTGATTGTCGCATATGTGATTTGTAGGATGTTTAAGAATAGTGATCTTGAAGAGAATGTAAACCCTAACTAGAATCTGTGAGTACAGAATTTGCAAGGTTTAGGTTTCTGTAAACACATATGATACTTCACTAGTTTTAGTAAGTCACATAGTAACCATTTCAACTCAAAATTTGATCATAAAATGTTTCTATTTACTGGTTCTCTTTTTTTAGATCAGTTACATTTATCTAGTGGTTGGAAGTTTGGTTTATGAGTGGTGTATGGGAAGATCAGGAAAGGGTCTCGTGTATTTCTGGGTCAAAATTGGTCATAGTTGGTCAAAATTAAGGTCTGTAGGAGGCTTATATGTAAAAACAACCAAAGGGATGAAGAAACTGTGAAAGGTTTGCTTGATAAAAAGGTTTATATGTAAAAGAATGTGAGAGACATGACTTCCCGTTGTTACTAAATGTTACATGATGCGCACCAAGATTGGAAGCACAAAAATTGAAGTTGTTTGTTTTATTAACTACTGAAGTTTTGATGCTGATTTCGGATATGAACCCTGCTTATATCGGTGAATATACCTACTATTAAAGTCTGATCTTTATGAGTTTATGTGCAGGAACCTTTCTGATGTTCTCTGGGAAGCAATTTCCAAACGGCAGGTTCTTTCATTGTTTCAAGGGCTAGGGACAAAGAACCTGCAATCGTTTATTTCATCATTTATATACTTTTATGGATATAGCTTCTTTAGGAAGATGTATATTGAGAGATCTGGATATAAGTCTATTGGAACCAAAGCTAATTTGCTTATTGCTGCTTTTGCCGGCGCTTGTACCGTTGCAATAACCCAGGTTAGTCGCGATCGTATTAGTATCTCTTATATTTGGCAAAATGGGCGGGTAGGCTAGTAAGCTTTATTGCATTGTGTCTTGCAGATTAGTCTGTCTGTTATGCGTGAAAATGATCAAATGTTTTGAGATGCACTCTAGACGATTTTTGCCCCATTTGACCTGTTTGACCCGTATCATTACAGCTAACTATTTTTATTTTACTCAGTTTGATCCGTTAAAGATAAATAACAATATAAGTAAATGATTAAAGAAATATACAGGAAACATGAATATACTATCATACTATGGGTGGTTACCTCTGATGATGATTAACTCTGAGGTGTTTTTCAGCCGTTGGATACAGCTGCATCAAGGATGCAAACAAGTGATTTTGGAAAGTCTAAAGGACTGTGGAAGACCCTTTCCGAGGAAACCTGGGGAGAGGCATTTGACGGACTTGGGATTTCAATTCTGCTTACATTAAATCCTGCAATACAGGTAATTCATGCCTTCACTTGCTTAAAAAGGAAAAAAAAAAGATCCGATAAAAACTTGAGGGGTGAAGGTTTTACTGCCTGATTACTGAATCAGTTTCTAGGAAATTTAACTAAAGACATCTAGATTATCTTGATTCTATTTCTTGAACAATTCGAAACTGGTGCAGCTTCATAATATTTTTTAATTAAAAAAACGTTCTACTTTTTCATACAATGTAACATTAAAACATCTCTTATTGTAACGTTCAATATAGTTTTTGAAGGTTTTGTAGTGCGTCAAAGATCCATGTCGGTTTTGGATTTGGAAAGTAGTGTGTTTGACCTTTAATCCTTGATTACTTGTTGCTTGTTTTCCTGTATGCTTTTCGTGTATGTTTTCTTGTATATCTTGTATGTTTTCTGTATTTTCCCTAAAAAAAAAGAAGGCTTTCTGGAGTCTGGATCTCTCTGTGTGCAACCTATTTATCCCTTGGGATAGAGGTAAGGTATGCCCTCATCTCAACCTCCCCAGACCCTGCTATTAAAGTGAGATTCTGCTGGGTATGTTTGTACCGAGAGGGCATCAGATTTTGCATTTGGCTGCCACTAAAAAGGTGGAAGTTTGCACTATATGAATGAAAATTTCCATGCGGACACAATTTATTTGATGTACGATGATGTTTTGAATGAAAGTTAAATGTAGTTTTTATATATTTTTATTTGTAGTACACCGCATTTGATCAACTGAAACAAAGATTACTGGAGGGACAGCTAGGTAACCCACAGTCACTTTCCGCCCTTACTGCTTTTCTGTTAGGGGCAGCCTCAAAGTGTGCTGCTACCTGCTTGACTTACCCAGCTATCAGGTAAAATCTTCTTTGTGGGGTGGATTTTACAAATAGGATATAAATTTTGTCTTTTGAGGTCAAACTATGCTTTGTAATTCAAAGTTGATATCAATTATGTTACTTCAAATAACATTCCACATTGCATAAAAAGCTGTTGAAATAAATTAAAAGAAGTGCATATGGTCAAAGCATAACCAACTTTTGGTCAAATTTCTATATTCCCCCCCTTCTTTTAGGCTAAATGAGCCATCAAAAAGTCAACATCGTCAAAGCTACTGCCACGTCCTAAGGATTGATTACCTTAACGCTTAACTTGAAAATTTTGAAACTTTTATGGCTTTTTTTAGCCCTAAAATGTTGGTGGCCTAAACTTAAATTCCACCCAAGTTTGTTACCGGTTTTGTAATGATCATCTCTCTATATATAAGCGAGTGTGTATTTAACTCCAAAAGCCGAGATGTAAACATGTATTACACACAGGTGCAAGGTGATGATTCAGGCTGCAGAATCAGATGAAGATACACACGAGGAATCAGAAGTGAAAGCAAGAAAAACGGTATCGGGGGCACTAAATGCTATATGGAAAAAGGAAGGATTCCTAGGATTCTTCAAAGGTTTAAGGGCTCAAATCCTTAAAACTGTGCTAAGTTCAGCTTTGCTTTTAATGATCAAGGAAAAGATCACAAAGAGTACATGGGTTCTGTTCCTGGGAATAAGGAGATTCTTGTTTTTAAGCAAAAGCAGGTTAAAAAGCGCTTAAATCAATTAAGGATTCTTGATTGTAATAAGGACCAAATGTGGTCTAGTCAATTAAGATTTACTTTTAACTTTGTTCCAAAGATTATGATTCTTGATTAGATGTACTGTTTGTGTGCATTTGTAATATTAGTTAAATGTGTAAAATATAATAAGTTTCTTTAGAACATCAATCTGTTCTACTCTTAATAATCTGATATACTCACCCTAACTATAATCTGTTCACTCTTGATAAAAGTAAATTAGTTTATCAAAAGTTACCATGCAGTTTCTTCTAAATTATAATTAACACTCGAAGGGAATTTGAAAATGATGTCTTTTTAATCACAATAATAAGGAAATGTGATTTTCTTTTCTTTCTTTAATCTTTTTAAATTAAAATTTATAATTAATTTCTTGTTATGTATGTTTTTACAACTGATATAATATTCAATTTGTTTACTTCTTTTAATTTGAATATAAATTTTTAATAACTATGTTGTAATCGGTTTTATTCTCATGAACAACGATAATGAGAATAGTTAAATAAGATATACAATAATCATTAATGCATGACTTCTTAAAATATTTTATTATAAATAAATCCAAACACAAGTATAAGTTAAAAGAAACAATTTGTTGATGTAAGAGCTAAATTCGTGTAACATAAATTTTTCGTTTATTGTTAACGGGTTATTCCTGTAATAGGTACGACCGTATAACATAGTTTTTTTTTCAATCTCAACGAATTTAGTACACGAGTTGTTGGTATAATAGGTAGTTAGGTATGATCATGTAATAAATTTTTTTGTGTGCCCGCATCATGCCATCGACAACACCTTAGTTTTTTCCATTCGTTTTAAATCATGTTTAAGCTTTCATTGGTTTTAATTTTAGTTTCATAATGTTGTCTTTATGTATTTAATTGTTTGTAGAGTTATATTTAACCTTACTTTTAATTTTAACATTGTTCCGTTGTCTTTTTTTATTTTTATTTTCTTTACATCACGTTTTTAAAATACTCAAATCATCTCCACCACCACACAACACATGAATAGTAAAATCTAAATAATTATAAAATTTATTTCTATTTTAGAAAAAACATAAAGCGAATACAAATGATTAATTATTCTTATGTTTACTATTTTAAAACAGTTTTTATTTTATTTTTTATATAAAATAAAGCCATATTCTTGATTTTTATAGAGTGCAACCATACGATCGTTTCGTATGAAACGACCGTTTTAAGGTCGTTTCAGATGAAACGGTCGCCACGTGTCACGATGACGAAACCTTAAATTCAGGGGGTCCCTTTATTACGATCGTTTCCTCTGAAACGATTCCCAAACGATCGTTTCACATGAAATGACCGTGTGATTTGAGTGTTTTTAGTAAACTCCTCTTGTGGATATAGCCGAACCCTTTTTACGGGGTGATACAGTATTACACTCACTTCGGTAAGAAACAAGCGACACCGAGTCGGAGTATGAAATACTAGACCCTAAAATACATGCTTTTTGCAGGCGGCAAGTTGTGTGGAAACCCTAACTTTGCTGCGACTCATCAGGTGCGTGATCGTTGGAGAGTGAAGCTCACCGCGAGTTCCGGAATCGAGATGGAGATCAGTGGATTAGATAGCGACGGCCGGCAATTCAAGAACGCCGATGAAATGTGGAGAGAAGAAGTTGGCGATTCGCAGAAGAAATTTGATTGGTACCGCAATGGTGTTGGCTACTGGCAAGTAAGTTCCGTTTTCGTTTCATGAATGAAATGCGTATATATGTATGTATGTATGTATGTATGTATATGATGATATAAACCCTAAAATTGAAAATTGAAAATTGAGAATTGAAGAACTGTGATTTTGTGGTGGTGATAAGGGTGTGGAGGCGTCAGTTGAGGGAGTGCTAGGTGGATATGGACATGTGAATGAGCCTGATATCAACTCCAGTGAGGCTTTTCTCAATACTCTTTTAGCACATCTTTTTCCTAATTCCGGCAGAAATCAACATCTTGTAGCTCTTGGTTAGCACTCTACTCCTTGCCTTTATTTAACTATAATATTTATATATACACACACATATATATACTATTCGGAAACCCGAAGCATCGCGCAGTAGTTTCAATTTGTAACGCATTGACTCGTTTATGTACATGAAAGACAATTTATCTGTGTATTTGACTTATTATTTACTTTATAACATCATTAAATGCCAGTTTTAACTTCTTGTTTAAAAGACTATTTTAACCCTTACTCTTAATTTTCTAAGTAATTGACAACTTTATCCTTCTTATATGTATTATAATATAGTATAGATATATTCAGAGCGCTCATTTCCGAACCAATAATATGAGAACCACATAATGTATTTGTACATATGACCTTGATATGATACACAAGACGGTTATGTAACTGCCTATATTTGTATCCCTCACTACTTTTGACTGTCTTTATGTACTATTTACAATTGCATTATGTGTTTCTCATGGTTCTCAACATATTATTGGTTTTGAAATGAACGTTTGTGTATTTATAGCATACATGCTGGACTGATGTACATTTGGAAAACAATGTTATATAAAGAGGCTGGTTTATTTATTTACTTGCTATCATTTTTTAAAATACGGCTTTTTTTCTTTCATTTCAGTGTAAATTTGACCTGATATCATTCAATATGGACCATGAGATGCAGCTCGAAACCTATTCATGATCTAGATATATATTAAACATGTAAATATCCACACAAAAAGTTCCAATTGTTACAACCATCCTACCAAATAACAAATAGTAGCTTCTGTCTATATAGCAAGAAATGATTTTTAGTTTCTAATGTTTTCATTTCTGTTTGTCAACATCCTTCCCTTATCTGTTTCTAGTTAGAAGTCTTTATTAATTAATGATTCTTAATGTTGCCTAAAACTGCTGCAGATTGCGGTTCTGGAATTGGGAGGGTGACTAAGAATCTTCTTATAAGATACTTCAATGAGGTATAATGACTTTCTTACACTTCATTCATCGTATAAATAACTTAAGAATAATATATATGTTCAGAAGGAATTATAGAATTTGAATTTATACCTAGCACATGTTTGCCAATGGTTACTTGACATTGATTTCCTTCTAGGTTGACCTTCTAGAGCCTGTGTCCCATTTCTTGGAGGCTGCTCGTGAAAATTTGGCTCCTGAAAATCTGTTGGTATCAGAGGATCATAAAGCTGTCAACTTTTACTGTACGCCACTGCAGGTAAAAGGCCAATTTGAAAATAAATTAAATAAGTATGGAATAGGTCGAATGAGTTGAGCTGGTTGAAAGTTGACCAGTGTCTTTTTACTCATGCTTCTTATTATATTACACTATCAAAGTTGAGATTACTATTGTGAAATGATATTTCTGTGATATATTAATTATTTATTGAAAATGAAGAAAATGGCATAGAATGTTTGTAGATAACATGTTTTTATGTATTTTACTCAACCCAGCCTTTACTAATAGAATCACATGTTTTTATGTATTTTATCCAACCCACTTATTTTGCCACCTCTAATTGACTAGCATTGCGGTCCTTACTCTGTTCCTTGGTCATTTATTAATATTTTTGCTAGTGTTAGTTTCTGTAACCAGGTTGAGCAAATACTTGATTTGATCAAAATATTTTTTGCTTTTTTGTGTTTGAACTTATTTATTATCGTTTTAGGAATTTACTCCAGATGCAGGAAGGTATGATGTCATATGGATCCAATGGTGCATTGGGCATCTTGCTGATGATGACTTTGTGTCATTTTTCAAGAGAGCAAAGGTAGCATCGTATTTATTATCTTTCCTACTTCACCTATCTTTTTTAGTATGAGAGGTCATCTAGAAGCCACAAATTTGACCCGTTAACTAAAAATTGGTCAATTTGGGTTATATCTTTAAAAAGACTTGTGTTGTACAAGTTGTATAGTACAAGTATGTGTGGCATGATTTTAATTCTTCAAGTCAATTATATTTAAAATCCACAAAAGTGTCACTGCAACACACTTAAAGATTGCTTTAAATGTGATACATAATATGGTTTTGTTGAATTGCAGTTGTTCTGACCAATGCATTTTTGTGTAGGGTGGGCTTAAACCCGGCGGATTCTTCATTTTAAAAGAAAACCTTGCAAGATCTGGTACTGGTATGAAGTCGTCCTTCGTTCACATTTTATGATACACGCATGTTATGACATGAACTCTGTGATGCAATCTTGCCCTTGTAAAGTATAAATTACAGTTTATTTTCTGATTACTCATAAAAAGGTTTCATTGAACTTGGTTCTTGAATTTATGCAAAAAGATAGTTTATTTAAAATAAAACAAAAAAAAATAAAAAAAACCAAACTTTCAAAGAACATTCAACTTCAAGGACTGAAGTAGATGCTAAAAAGTAAAAAGATACATTTTTTTTGGGTGGCGTTTAGAAACATGTATGTGACATAGATTTTGACATTCATGGATTTAGGATTTGTGTTGGATAATGAAGATAAGAGCCTTACGAGGTCACACGCGTACTTCAAGGAACTCTTTAGTCGGTGCGGTCTCAGCATCTACAATATGAAGGTAATTCTAATTGTATACTAAGGGTATTATTGCCATTTGACCAGCTAGGGACCCTTTTATTTATATGGGTTTGTATGCTTCAGGATCAGAAGGGATTTCCAGATGAACTGTTTCCTGTGAGAATGTATGCATTGACAACGGAAACACCCAGAAGAGCTGGCTCATCAAGACCAAAACGACAGTCAAATAGACCTGGCCTCATCAAATGAATTAGTGTTAGTCCTTTTATGTAAGTGGTGATTTTGTGTAACGGTTGTAAACACTTTCCTTGTTATTTATCTCTAAATTCGATTATAACCGGGTTGAATGGTGGAAATTTTCTTTGATCTTGTAACTGTTTTGCGGAAGAGAAAAATCAGCAACAGGCTTTTGTTTTTGTCAATCCGCCTTGTTCCTGTCGTTACCCATCTTGGAACTGTTTCCACCCTAGCACATCTTACGGTTAAGTTCTCTCATCCGTCGCTGGTTCCACACCCTGCTGCCACTGGTTCCAGAACTCCTCACCACTATGGACGGTGGATAAGAAGAAAGGACGTCTGATTGATGCTTATGTTCCAAACAAGAGGAGATTCAACAACGAGATATTTGGATTTCTGAGATTCAAAGGGGTTCAGGATGTCAAAGATCTGACTAGGGTGCTCAATGGTATGGTGATAAGGGGTACGAAGATATCGGCAAACCTGTCCAAGATTCCAAGGGGTACGCCACGGACATCTCTGAGGATTCAGGAGATGGGAGGTCCGGTGGTTCAAAACACTTTCGGAAAACTTGTATGGGCATCGATATTTTTCTTGAACTCTGAAGATATCAATACTGGATGGTATCAAGTCCTTACCTCGGAGAACAACATAATAGATGAATCGGTTATGTGACTTGTGGGTTGGATAGGTTTTGGTTTCGGTGGAAGACATTTCGTCTTGGGTCCCTACGTTTGAAGAGGAAGAGTCCTTACCAGTTGATGTTCTTGCCCTAAAAACGTTAGGGCTTTAGGGGGGTTTGAGGCGTTATAAAATTGATTAGGTGAAAAAACCTGAAGTCCAAGGTATGAATATTGAGGAATACAGTTTGGTAAATGTTTCCGTTTTCTTGGTGTTGCAAGGTTTTTAGCGTTTCATTGGACTTTTTATGAGTTTGTCGTTATTATTGGTTTTTTCCTATTTATTGTTTCCTAACTTCTTGGCAGTTTTTTTTACGAATGGCCCCGTTAAGTGTTATTGGTATTCTTAGTTTGAACCAGTCTACAGCCAACGTGTAGGGTGTTGCACGTAATAACATCTTAGATTATAAACACATTGAATAACACGTTTTCTTAATTTTTTAAACATTTATAAGCCAAGTTTACAATAGGCGAGTAACAAAATAAAGAAAAAAAACTATTCAAATCATCGCAAAATTTTCATCCTTAGAAAGTTATCAAAATTTTTGTAAACAGGTCCCCCCTAATAACAGAAATCACCACATCTAAATCTTGTATACCATAATACAAATTTCATTCATGTCACTGTTATGTAACATGAAAAACTTCACCGTCGACCCCTTCCTCTCCCTCTCCCGCCACCACCTCCCCGTCCTCTTCCACCGCCTCCTCCTCCCCGTCCTCTCCCACCGCCTCTTCCACCGCCACCACCTCCCCGCCCTCTTCCACCGCCACGGCCCCTGCCCCGACCCTGAAAACCTGATCTATCAGACTTCAACCCCAGTGACTGTACTCCCCGTCTTCTTTCACGAGGGTTATCATCACCATCATCATCATATTCGTCTTCCACATACTTCCCTTTGCTTCTTGAAATAAACGAAAACTCTTTTGACCCACCGGGTCCTGCTTTAACCTTGTTGAAACCATTTGAGCTTTTCTTATTTTCTAAAGCTTTTACCCTCTCCTCCATGGGCAGAGCGTCCTCTCTGGCAAGCGACTTGCGGTTTCTAAACGCTTCTGCGTGCCTCTCATCCTTCACTTCATACAATCTGCACAAATCATATCATTTCAATCATAATATTATATATTTAAAATTTTTAAATATAACCAAAATTTACAGGTTTTATAATAAAAAGGAATGCAGAGACCAGTTTTTACTTATTCGGGTTAAAAGGAACCCGAATTTAGGGATGTCAATTCCTAACACGAAACGAGAAAACACAGGTTTTTGTATAACCCGTTTTCTTAAATAGGTCAACCCGAACCCGACCTGTTAAATAAGTCGGTCGACAAGTTGACCCGTTTAAGGGTTTTTTAAATGCAAGTATTTATATAATAAAGATAAAGAATGTTAATATTTAAACTTACATATTTTGATTTTTGACTTTTACCTTTATATGTAAACTTTTAAAAGTCATTTAGTTTCCTTTTTCATCAACGTATATTTTCAATAATTTAATTTAATTAGTTCTAAGTACTTATTATTAGTACTTTCTCTTTGTTTCTTCTTATATCGAGTTAAAAATATAGATCTAAGTTTATTAAATATTAATTAGGAATGAGAGAAAGAAACTAAAAAAAGCCAAATTATACGAAAAGTTTTCATTCGAGTATTTTGATTAATTATTTATATCGTTACTAAGTCATTATATGTTACTCATATCTAAAAATAAATATAAAACGGGGGTTGACCTGAAACACGACATCAACCCGACACGGTTGACACCCCTACTTGAATCAACCCATTCATACGTAAAGGGGTTGAAAACTGTGAAGAAATAAAGAATTGATCATTACCTTGGGGCACGAGATTTCTTTTCATCTTTATTATTTGTAGGATCATCATCTGAGAATTCAGAATCACTTTGATCCTCGTCTTCTTCCATAACAGGCTCAAAATGTTCTTTCACTAAAGACGGCTGCACAGGTGTAGCTAAAGGATGCAAAGCCCGATATTCTAATGAGTTTTCATCCACTTCAAAGTCCTGAAATCATTATCGGAAGAAAAAAGGTATGGCTTGAGAACATATGATAATATTTATCGTAATAAACAAAAACATAACTAGTTATAATCAGTTTTCTACGATATGGCCACTTAAGAAAAGGCAAACTAGACGATTCAGAAACGAGTTCAACACATTTTCCTGATTCAGGCAACCAGCTTTTAACTAAGCGCAGAATGAAGCAAACTTACATTTTATCACGAATTCTAGCAACAAAGTAATTCATAGTTTTTTTTTTCTTTCTAACTAAGCGCCTTTACATCTTAGCTTGTGTATATACCACATGGTGTCCAATGTGATACTAAATAACTATTTTTAATATAAATTAAGAAACATTTTTTCAAACTCTTTAGCAACTTTTTCTAATTAACATTTTTTGCACATGTGTCATCTGATGTGACCTGCCATGTTTCAAGTAGCGCCACATCAGCAATTTACATAAAGGATCAGTTAAAATGGGGATGGCTGCTAAAACTGACAATAAATGTAAGTTTGTTTTCTAACTTAAAGCTCGTTGCTAAAATGCCTTGCATTCGTTTCTATTTCATGCCATTTATCCTTAAAAAGGTTCATTCTAGAAACATTAAACTATGTTTTAAGCCATAAGGAAAATATATCGCATACCTGGTTAACGAACAGAGGATTGAACCGTTCATCCTGAAGAACTTCAGAAGTGAGCCCCCTCTTTTTCTTAGATGGTTTCTTGGTATCAGCAACATCGGTTTCTTTTTTGTTAACTTCTAATTCTTCATCTTCAAGAATACGTTTTGCAAGGCCCCGGTTAACCTTAGGCAGCTTCCTCTTAATCTAGAAGAAAATAAAAATCCGAAAGTCGACACACATTTGTGAGATGACATGTTTCATTAGTAAGAATACAGTAGTTAACTCTTACAAATACAAAGTACTAACCGTAATCCGGGTACTACGTTCCTCTTCTTCCTTCTCCCGCTTTCGTCTCTCAATATACTCTTCATATACCATTGGATTAGCCGCTGCCTGAGCCTGCAGATACATTTACAACACAAAATTTTAAAATAAATACTAATTAACAACAATAAAGGAAATTTTGTAGTATCGAGCAAGAATACAAGAAGAATCACCTTTTTATACAGGCGGAAATCAATAAAGAATCCATGCATGTAGGCTCTTAGAAGATTTGTGCCGATTAAATTGGTTAAATTCAACTTCTCGAGTTCCTCTTTTGTTAAAAATTTGTAATCGTCATAAATAGTAGTCTGTGCATCCTCCTCCAACTCTTCCTACATATAAAATTATACGCACATTTACAAAAGGCTCCAAAAGACACTTAAAGTGTAAAAGTATTGTGATTAGCATATTTTCCGTCACGTACTGTTAAGTTTTCCATGTATGAACACCACTTGGGAGCAGGTCCTAAGGCTGGTAGGAAATACGAAGGGATTTGGCTGGTGTCCAGAGCCAAAAGCATCAAACCACTTTCATCAAACACGCACATATCATTGATTGCTCCAGCTGTTGGTTCAATACTGGTCATTCCATCCCCCTGAAACAAATTAAAAGATCTCCAATTCTTAAACCAAAAAGTGATCGAGATGCAAGGATTAGGTTACAAAATGACAATTTGGCTTTTATTTTGTAAAGTATATGACACGTCATAAAAAGAATTCCTCCTATCAAAGACATGTAAGTCATATTTGTTCTGCGTAATTTAAAGAAAAAAACTTTAATATACACACTTACTGTTTCCGGATCCCAAATCCGAACAATATGCTTATCAGTTGTAATTAGCTTTGGCCTTTCAGAGTTGAGAGTTTGATGCCACTTGATGTTTAATATAGGGCTTCCATACCTAATTATATTTTGCCAAATTTCAGTTAAAAAAATCATGGCAATGCTAATGCTATTATGTAACAGCCAAAACTAGCAACTTACATGTGATCTTTTACTCGAAGAGGAGCTGATGAACGCAAATCATATATCATTACCTGTAAATTAGAAAAAATAAACCTTGTAAAGCTATTAATTTGATAAGCAAACTAACCTGATATACAATAATTTAATTTGACTTGATAAAACATACTGCAAAATACAGAACAATATTTGAAGCATACCTTTCCACCACTACTTCCAACAGCCATGTGATAGCCACCGTCTCCATCAAACTCTATAGCAGTAACTTCCTACATAACAAAAAAAATCCGGTAAGCATTCTTACATCGAACCATAACCCTCTGGCAAAACAAAATAAGGGTATGTTTGGATAAGCTTTTTGAGTGCAAAAGCACCTTTTATCAAAAGTAACTTATTGACTTTTGGCTTTTTCAAAAGTAGTTTTAAAAAAAATGTTTGGATAAACTTTTGTAGTTAGAAAAGTCAATAAGTTAATAAGTTGTTTTTAAAAAATGTTTGGCTTAGCTTTTTTAATGTCTTTTTTAATGTAAAATGACAAAAAAGGACATCCTATATATATATCTAGCCATTTTACTACTTTTTGGAGGGTACAAATGTAATTTATCAGAGCAAAAGTTAAAAGTTGTTTTGAAAAGCCAGGAATTCTTGGCTTTTGAGGTATTGAAGAAAACAACTTTTTCAAAAGTCATTTTAAAAACTACTTTTGCAATACCCAAACAATTCTTTTAACTTATTGACTTTTCCAAAAGCCAATAAGTCAATTTCAAATGCTTACCCAAACATGCCCTAAGTCTTCTATGTTCTACTCAATAACAAAAGAAAAAAATAAAGAAATTGAATGACTGATGTCACAGTCTAGACATTTTCTGAATGTACCAAATCCTCATTTGCTAAATCTATTTGTCATGGCATAAACGTATTAGGTTGGATTTGCTAGACTTGCACCTCTCGTCGGAGGATATGGTCGATGATAGGATATCGTGGAGACGTAGGATTAAGGTTAAGGACTTGTATAATTAAGACTTTGGACACCCAAGTTCCCTTTTTTATAGTGTTATTATTAGTACTATAACTTTTACTATTTATTTATGTATTTATTTTTATTTTATGTTTTATCTTTATCTTACTATTTTATTATTTATTTATTTTCCTTATGATATTTTTAGATCATATATATATTTACATATACATATTTTACTATTAGCATCTATTTATTTATTTCTCTTTTTAGTGTGTCATTAGTAGTACTAGTACATTACCTGATTACAGGTTATTATTAGTACTATAAATATTATGTTCAGGTTTTTTTCCCCTTCCATCATTTGTTGATGGCTTTTGTGTTTTGGAGCTGGGGGTCTCCCTGGAAGCAGCCTCTCTATCTCTCGGGGTAGAGGTAAGGTTTGTCTACATCCCACCCTCCCCAGACCCTACTAATAGTTTCGTGTTATTGGTGGGACTTTACTGGGTATGATTGTTGTTGTAAAAAGCACTGTTATAATAACTCTTTAGAAGAAAATCATGCAAAATAACTGGTGTAGTCTCTTATTACCCCAAGTCACCAATCACATTATTCATCAAGCTGTTACAATGACAATCATAAAAACAATAAAAATCATTAAATCGAAAAGAAACGAGGAAACAACCTGATCACCCTCATTTTCAGATCTAACGGCATTGAGTCTGGCAACAGAAGACTTTATCCTCATATCAAAGCATTCAACAGCACCATCCTCACCACCACCAGCTATTAGCCCATGATACTTGCTGAAATTTAACAGAAAATTAAAAAAAAAAGACGTTATAATTACAAAATGAGCAAAATGCAATTTTATTTGAGGTCAAGCTAACCTTCTTGAGACTACATTTAGTGCTGGAGATTGTGTGCTAAGAGAAGATAGAAAGCGTCCCTGTGTAAAAAAAATACATAATTAGCAAAGGGAAGTAACAATATCATAAATGCAAAAAGAACTAATAATATCTCATAGGTAGTGAAGGTGTTTAGCAGTTAACCTGTTCTAAGTTAATTCTGTATAGATCAGGAGAAGAAGCCGCACATAACAGATCACATGACCAGCAATCATACATAATATCCCTTCCCATCCTGCTCACAAAAGATTGGATATAATATATACATTAACTAGGATGAACTGAAATAAACAGTATAGAGATTGCAATGTGTGCTCCCTTTATTGGAACATAAATGCAGTAGTTGACAAGGCACATTGTTTAAAGAAGGGATGTTCAACAACGGATATCCGCAAATTCGTATATCCGAACATTTCGGATAATTGATTTCAGTATCCAAATCCGTATCCATATCCGAAACTTTGGATATCTGGATATGAAATAGATATCCGAATTCTAAAATAAAAATATATTACAGTATATTAAGTTATTAATGTATAAATTATAGATTAAACACACTAATTGGAAAAAGGAAAGATAGAAAACACTATAGCTAATGTTCAGCTTAAACAATCCAGAATATGACTAAATATTTGATGAGGGGTTGAGGGGAGGTCTATCAAATGTGAGAACTTCTAATAAATAGAATCATTTTGTTGATCAAAGATTCAGAATTTCGGATAATCGGGTTTGGAATTTTGGATTTTTCATTCGGATATTCGGATTCGGATTTTCTTGCACGTCCCTAATTTAAAGCAAGAAATTGACTTTTAGTAAAAAAAATATAGAACACCGCTCAATGATTAGGGAAAAAATGATCTTATGGAATAAAAATCCATGTCAATATTGTGTAATAATTAGCATATATGTCATTTTGGTTAGAAGCTTAATCAGAAATGAATCATTCCTTACTATACGTGTAACAGCACAAGCCAACCGTACCAAGATATTAACCAGTTTGCCCTTGATGGATTGCCCATCAAGTCATATGGTTTTGTTTTCACCCGACGAATTGCTCGCTCAAACAAAACGAGTCTTGGTAGATAAGGGATCATATAGACAGATAAAAAATAACTTAATGAAGATTAAATAGACATCCACATTAATATAAATAAAAAAATGCCTTCTGAGAAGGTTAAGAACCTTGGAATGCGTAAGCTGTAATGACTTCCATATTTAGCATGTAAATTAACAGAACGATCAGCACAAAGGAACGCAAGCTTTGAATAATCATCACTCAACACCTGTTAAATGTTTAAAAGAATTGAGCAAAACTAGTAGACTGCCTCTGCCCCATGAAAAACATATTATTTAAGCTTAAATATAAAACAAAACCAAACATACGTCAGTATTAGGTTCACTTCAATAAACAACCACACCACTGTTGTTTACATAACTAATGTTTTTGCACTGTTAGTCGATTATTTAGGTAACATAACCGTATTGTAAAATAAAATAAACGGAAGATACAAAATTTGACATTTAAATTAAAAATACCTGGAAGTTGATAATCTCAGATACCAGATGCCTTTCAAACTTCAATGACAATTCCCTTAATTCATATACTTTGACTTGTGGGGGGTAAATACCTATAATTCTCAGCCAGTCAGATAAGATGATAGTACAATTCTAGCACATAACAAATGGTCATAACCTTGGTTTTAAAAAGAACATGTGAGGCACAATGCGATCTAAAAAACACCTCATGCACATCCAAAAAAAATTGGTCAAATTAGAGCGTGTATGAGGTTGATATTTAAAACGGCCAAACTGGTTTAGAGATTTAGAGTGGTAAAGGCTGATATGTAAACGAGAAGAGAGAGATGCAGCTTTTGGTTGTACATAGAGCAACACCTTGTTTTCATGAAGCTCCGACCAAAATGCCTCAGAGCTTCACACGCTTTTTTAAACCAAGGACATAACTGAATGTAAGAAAAAATACATCACAAATTCCCACTAACCTGAAGCAATGAGAAATTCGCCATCTGGTGTAGCTTTAATTCTAGTTGTTGCAGTTTCAAATCTTAAATCTTGGATCAATTCCACCCTTTCCATGTAATCTATACACAGAGAAATGAACCTCTTAAAGACAATAAATATGAAAATAGTTCAGGATATACGAACAGATCATTCTCAATGAAAAAACAAACACCAAAACCACTATACATCCAGGTGATCAGTAAACCTTCTAATCAATTCAATTTCCCAGTACCAGATTTAACTGATCGCGTTGACATTCATTTATTAAACAAAAAGAGAATAATCACTAGTCAACAAAATCCGTACCTTTATCTTTGCGAAGAGCTTTAAGCTTCTTCTGCGGTAGCCAAGTAGCCAGCGAGCGGTGCTGTCCCGCTACCGTATACATCTTCACCCCATTAATAGACGTTGACTTCAGGTTACCTCCTTGGTAAGCCATCTTGACTATTCTTGCACTTCCCTAACCCTACAAGCTGCCATGCCATATCAAATAAATGAATAATCAATGACAATTAACATAACCGAAATCGTAAATTTCAATAATTTGACACTGTGAAAACGCATCAACTAACTCTAAACCAATCAAATGTATATGGATTGTTAAATTTCACAATCCATATACATTTTATTCTTGCACTTCCCTAACCCTACTAGCTGCCATACCATATCAAATAAATGAATAATCAACGATAACTAACATAACCGAAATCGTAAATTTCAATATTTCAACACTGAGAAAAAACGGCATCAACTAACTCTGAACCAGTAGCACAGAAAGATCACGTTAAATTTCACAATCCATATAAATTTTAATCTTGCACCTCCCTAACCCTACCAGCTGCCATACCATATCAAATAAATGAATAATCAACGATAACAGCATCAACTAACTCTGAACCAGTAGCAAAGAAAGTTCATGTTAAATTTCAAAATCCATATGCATTCAAGTGAAAACAAGCTGAATCAAAATCAAATTAGTAGTACCGAGTAATCATACGGTTCCGTTTTCTTTAATTGATACGGCGATAAAGAGATTAATCAATCGTGTCTGATGTTAAAAGGAAATTAATATACAGATTTCTACATAGATTAAACTCAAGCAAGAGAAAATAAACGCAGATATCTCGAATTCGTTTACAGAAACAGATATAGATTAGAAGAGATGAAAAGCTCTTACATTAGGGTTCGAGGAGCGACGAAATTGGAAGAGTTTGTGTTATCAGGCAAAAGGGGAACGAATAGAACCCTAAAGTCGGTCCTCTTGTAGGAGAAACCCTTTGCTTCACTAAACCCTACTTGCAATCTGCAAAAACATATTTTATAACTAAAAGTTTATAACAGGGGAAAATATAAAACATTTTTCAAGAGTAAATTGTTTGGGATTTGTTTTGTTAAACCCAAAAGCGTTTTTTGCAACACTCATGCATAATTGGTTTAGCATAGGGATAAATGTGGATGTTCTTTATCATAAGGTTTTGGGTTCAAATCCCACTTGAAACAAAATAAAAATAAAAACAAAAATTGAGGGTTACAACTTACAAGTTCAGTCAGGGTTTCTCACCAATTGTGAGTTTCCTCCGAATAAAGATCAAAGATGAATAGATGATCAAAGTTTCCCTTGTCGTTAAAAAAAAGTATTTTTTTGCAAAAAAAAAAGTATTTTTTTGCAAAAAAAAAGTATTTTTTTTGCAAAAAAAATATTTTTTGCAAAACTGATTATTATTGTTTTTTTCTTATAGTGTTTGTTTTTGTGTTGATTCAATATTTTTGTGCTAACACAAAAGCTAATAAAACAATAAGTTATTTTTATAAAATATTTATTTTAACTTTTATATGTAAAATGATTAAAAAACCGAAAGCTAATCAAAATTTAAAAAAATATATATATAGTTTGGTAATTATAGGTTTAAAAAGGCAAAAGCTAATAAAAAGTCAGGTTTTTATGGATTTTAGAAAATGGTTTTTTGACTCTTTGCAAAAAGTTAAAATGAAAATGATTGTTATCTCATCCAAACACTTTTTTTTTTAATTTATTGGTTTTTTTAATAAACGAATAAGTCAATAAGTCATTTTAAAACTCAATCCCACACGCCCTCTTAATATGAAAATATTATAATAGTACATATGACAGATTTAAGAATAATCATTGCTAGAAATTGTGAAATTGCCTGGATAATCTAAGAAAGCATGTGTTTACTTTCGGATTGAATATTTTGACGGTTTACTCGAGATATCAATCGGATACGATATAGGAATTGATCAAACCAGAGAATTTGTGTGTGATAAGAAATTCGAACCATAGAAGGAGTTTATGACCAATTCAGATGATTTAGGGATGGAGCGTAATAGTTATGTTAATTCAAATTTTAAATCAAAAATTACTAAATTACACATCTGGCCCTTCCGAACTTAATAAGTGCATTTTTTGATCAAATATTTTTCTGAGGCATTTTCTAGATGACTTGGCATCTCGAACCCAGCCAGGGGCTTTGCCCCTTATACCCTACCAGGGTCTGTCGCCCCTTAAACCCTGATTTCTCGGTGCGCTGCCCCCGAACCCCCGTCAAGGGGCGCTCGATGTAAGTCATAAGTCACATTGGTTAAAGTCAATTAATTACACTAAAATAGCAACAAGATTCTCACATGGAAATTAGTTAGCATGCCATATCAATTTAATTAGAAAGTACATCAAAATTCCCTTCTGAAAACGATAAATATAAGGTCATCCGGTATACTCCTGTGAAAGGCATGGTGTGGTCTATGTGGCACTCCATCACGGCGTGTTCTTACGTCGAACACCGCCCCACCCTTGCGTGGTGGGGTTGCGTGGAGAACTCAACGACGTGAAGAAGAGTTGTGTGGTAGGTGTCCTCCAATCAAAACATGCCACACATTTTTTTTGTGTTTAAACTAATAAAAAAATAACCCAACACCACATAACGCAACCACACCACCATATCCCCCCCCCCCTACAAAAACCACACAAGTTAGTCCAGTCACTGCCCGCGTGGCCACACCACACATGTATATCTCATGCCCTAATAGATAATAATATTCGTCTGAAGTCTATAACACAGGTCGTGCGAGTGAACATGTGTTGAATTGTCAGGACACAGTGATTCTGGTAATGATTATGTTGGAATTTTGGGAGAAAACTAGTGGAAAATGTGTTTTCTCACTAAATGTGAAAATGAGTTTTTCACCAACTTTGGACATAAAGAAAATATGGATAACATAGGTTGGTGGTGCTGTATTTTCTGGGTGTGTATAATACGTTGTGAAGGCTTTCCAACGCACCAAACCATGTCCAAATCCGAGCTCGCATGAATGAGATATCGATGCTCAAAGTTGCGGCTTCAAAGATATTAAAGATGCGAAAATTATAGAGAAAATCAAGTGGAACTTATCCCACATTGGTTGGGGGGTTAATCAAAAAGTGATTTATAAGGTTAGAACCTTACCAACTATTGTTTCCTTGAGTAGGAGACATCCATTGGACCCTGAGAGGTGCGACCCCTAACTCGCATTCGCACACGTGTGCGCATGGGCGTATGGGCGCAATGTGGTGCTTTGATGGCGCACTTTGCACTTCGCATCACCGCGAGTCGCCTTATTATTTTTTAGTTCAACCGGAAGGTGGTCCGGTTGAAGTCCGGGCATATAGGTTCAAGCGGAGTGGAGAGTCGAACCGGGAGAACATGTTCGGGCGGAACAAGTTCGAGAGGAACCAGTTCAGCCAGAAGGTGGGTCAAGTGGACATGTGTGGTCCGACCGGAACCGAGTTCAGCTGGAAATCATTCCGGTTGAAGTTCAAGCGGATGGTTCAACCGGAAGGTTGGTCCAGAGCGCAAGTTCTTCTGAAAAAACAACTGTAACGCGTTTTTGAGCTAATTAAGGTAATTCCGCGTTAATTAGAAATCAATTTGCATAAAAGATGTTTAATGCAAAGTTTGACCACGACTTATTGATGGTTCAACCAGAAAGGTTGGTCCAGAGCGTCAGTTCTTCCGGAATAACAGCTATAATGCGTTTTTTAGCTAATTAAGGTAATTCCGTGTTAATTAGAAATCAATTTGCATAAAAGACGTCTAATTTAAAGTTTAACTACGAATTATTTTGATTGCTCTCCAAGGATTTTACCATTATCAATAGAGCATCATAGGTTGATGCAAAATACACTAAGTTCACACATAATTCTTCCTCTCTTCTCAACTCTCTCTTTCTCTCAACAACAAGTTCAAGATCATTATCCTGTTCATTAGGACCTTCAAGAACTCGAATGTAATTCCGGGCTTAGTATTATCCTGGTCGTACTTTCGGCTTTGCCGATTGTACCCTGGAAAACAAAACGGGTTCTTCGGTAGACCTAGAATTTGTTTTAAGGGACCCGGATTTTGACCCGTTTCGCCGGTTTTCTTACTTGTTTTCTTTTCTTAGAACAATTTTGTCTTTTCTTTATTCTTAAAGTCTCTAAACCTTTCTCAAAACCCCATTTTAATCTTCATATATTTCTTCACTGTATTTCACCTTATACTTGGCATTCTATTTTCCATTTCCTTTTATTACCGTAGTTGTTATTCTTTCGTTTCTTTGTATTGTATTATTTATTTCCTTATAAATTATACTGTAACTCTTATATTCTATTTCCCTGTATTGTTCAAATTGTTGATAGGAGTAGATCTCTTTTATTTCATTGTTGTGTAATAGAGTATGTTTATTTTCTTCGTTGTAATCGTCAAAATAAAAGGATTTATTTTAATTAAATTCACAAACGGTTTTACTACAGATTATATCTATGCAAGGAACATGTGTTGAATTGTCGGGACACACGGTGATTCCGGTGATGATTATATCTACATGCAAGGCCGACCATGCACGTGTAAACCCTTTCATGCCCATACCATTTTATGGCACCTCCACGTACATCCCTACATGTCAATACACATCTATGAACGACTGTATACATCATACACATGCCCATAAAGGTTCATCGGAAACGAGTATTATAAAAAGAAAAAAATTGTGACGTACATCATATAGTTGTTGGCGTTAATTATTGATTAAGTTCGATACGTGAAGTTACAGGTCGATTATGTAACTAGTCTAAAGTATAGTTTAGGTGCATTATGTATTGTGATTAGGAGAATAGTCAACTATATAAAGATTAATTAGAAGTTAGAAATTGATTTTGAGGGGACACATCGATTGTAATAATGGTGACGTTCCATCTCATCCTCATTTGTACCAATGTAAAGCAAAGATTAGAGTATGATGATCGATTAATACAATTCGTCTTTAGGGTTAATCGCAATTCTTTTGTTCTTGTTTCTTCTTTGCTTGTGATGATTGAATTGTGATTAATAAACTATCTATGATAAGGCTTTCAAACTATTTTTAGCACGTACTATAGGCACCATAAAATTTTGTAAATCTATTAAGCTTGATAAATTGCACCAGGATGAGTTTCATATCATTATAAAGGGAAAAAAACGAAAATGACCATTGTTGACTTTGAAACTACAATTTTGACCCTCTGAATTCCACTTCTCCAAATTGACCTCCACCAATGGAACAAAGATAAATCACGAGTTCCGTCTAAAAGGTTTGTGTAAACATCCAATTGAAACTTCATGCGTGTACAGTTAGTCATACCGGCGTAATAATGGACCCCGCCCCATATCATTTTCTTGCAACTTTATAGCCTCACATTCTGAAGCATCCGAGGCAGACACGTGTCCACATATAAAACCCAAATACCATACCGGCTGAATACCTTTTAGCCGGCTAATTTCAGCCGTCCAAACCAACGACTTAATTTAGTTCGGTGGAGTTATAATTTAGGCGGTTTCTTCACAGTTATTAATTCCATCGAGAAGAGTCGGAGCACAATTGAGGGAAATCAAAATTAACCAAAGGCGAGTCTCTTTGCTGGTAATTTGGTTTTCATGGTTTTCATGAGTTCATCCTCTGATTAGAGTCGGAGCCACCTACACTCTGTTTGACCCATCTAAATTTAATTTTAATTCTATGATTGCCTGTTTGTTTTTTGGGTCCCTTGTTTTTTATCTCTTTATTGGTGACATGGTTTGTCTTGACAACAGGATGAGTTCATACATCCCTAGTTTCAGAACAATTACTTCGATTATGGAGGAGCCATCAGAGGGTCCTGAACCATGGACCAGTGCACAGGAGGAGGCACTGGTACAAGCATGGGTTTTTGTTCGACAAACAAGCCCTAATGTGAATACGCTAGAATTCTGGGATTTGGTTCAGAAAAGGTTTCATGTGATTCTTGGAGGTGAAAGGTGCAGGAACAATCACGAAGTTATGACGAAGTGCCTTCATCTTCGACAGGCGATGTTGTTTTAAAGGAGCGTATATGATGATGTTTACAAGGAGCGTGTGGAAGAATGGAATGAAACTGACATCTGGGAGATGGCCCAAAACCTGTACCGAAAAACCAAAGGTACCAGTTTCAACCATATTGGTAGTTGGGAGGTTGGTCAGGGGACAGAATTCATAAAGCAACTCTTGGTGAAAATTGCTACATTTATTGTTTTATGTTTCATTTGTATGGATTTTCACTATGTTTGTTGGTTATGAACAATCCCCTGTTATTTGGAACCATAGTTAGAACTATATCTGTTCCAATCTTCAACCGCTTCAAACTTAAAATTGTCATTTCCTACCGCAAGAAATTCATTTTTTGACTACAGCTGGTCCAATCTTCTACCGGAAGAAATTAAATGTTTAATAATTAATAAATATTTAACAAATATATTTAAAATTGAGTATACAAAAACTTAAATATTTAATAAATATATATATATAAATCCGGTCCAATCTTCCGACTTAATTTCTGGTATATACCCTTTGTGACAACTGCAACTTCCCAAGTTAACTCCGTTAACTTTTCCGTTAGTTAGTTCCGTTAGCAAACCCGAGACCCGTTATTTGATTTATTTGTATATCGTTCATGTCTATGTGCTAATTGATGTTAGTAACTTGTTTTGTGAATTCGTTTCATGACATTATGTGTTATTCGAAAATTTTGTGTTTTTGGGTAAAAACCGGACTTCGCGCGTAAATTGAAATTTTTATGTGTAAATTCTAAATTTACGTAACCATTCTAAATCCTCCATTTTAAATGAGTTAAAAACAATTGGAGATGTTTTTAAAATTATCACTTTACAACTTTTAGTTAAAAACCCACTTAAAATGAGTTATATGCTTGTTATGTTTAAAATAAAAGATGAGGGACCAAACATGTAAATTCCCTTAAAAAAACCTGCCATCTTCCTCCTCCCTCCTCACTTTCACGATCCAAACCCCCTCCCCCTCTCTTTCTTACGGTTCCTCACAAACACACACACACACACATTGCAAATTTCGTGAAATCAAGCATCAAGGAGCAAGATTTGGAGTTTGGAAGCTCAATCAAGCTACAAGAACACTCAAGGAAGCTCCCTTTTCTTTTCTTCATCTCAAACCTGCGATTATTCCTCCAATTTGGTAAACCCTAAATTTTGAAATCCGAATTTGTTGATTGCATGTGTGTTTTCTAGTGTTTTTGTGCTAAATGTGTAGTTTATATGCTTATGAAACTTGATTTAGGTGAAGGTATGCTAACTATTGATTTAGGTCCGAATTTTTGAGAGTTCTAGATCTGGAAATTTGCCCCAAATTTTTGCTCCATGTGTTCTTGAGGTTAAGTGAGTGTTAGGTGTTGGAATTTGGATGAAATGTACATATATGCTAGCTTCCATGTCCACATTTTGCTACGATTTCGATATGATTTTGATATGAACTTGTTTAGGACAGAAATTACATATTAATATGATTATAAACTTGTTAGTAGATGTTAAATGATCAATTGGATGCTAAAACTCAAAAACCATAATTTTTGCAAACACCAAATTTTTGACAGCTTTGACCATAATTTTTGGTCAACTTGCAGCAGCCATAACTTGCTCAATTTTTATCGAAATCAGTTGATTCTTTTTCCGTGATAAAGTAGGATGTCTTAGCTTTACAACGGCTACTTGCACACTTTCTAAAACCTCCGTTTGGTCACCCAAATCACTGCTGCAAGCTGGGTGCGCAAAGCTGTCAAGTTCAGTGAAAAGTAGACTTTCCAATTTGGTTGGGCATGTAAATCTTGTTTTAATGATTCGTTTGCTATTTGAAATTGATTGTTATATATTGAAGGTAAGATCTGGAAGGTTTGGTTCTTGAATTATAAGTTTTGAGTGAGTTATGCAAGTTTTTGTTTTAATTTGACTAGTTTGCTAAATGCTGAAAATGCTAACTTTCAACGCGCATAACTTTCTCATTTCTTAACCTTTTTTACTTGATTCTTTTTTAAAAAAATCCTAATTGATATGTAGTATATGCCTGTAAAATTTAAAGAGTTAACTCTAAGTATTGTGGATTTTAGCTATGTCACTTGATAAGTGCTTGAAATTTGACTTTCTGGGCCAACTTTGACATAAGTTGCAATTTCTTGATTTTGTCCCAAATTGGGGTTATATGTGCATTTTGTGACTTGTATGATTGTAGGAAACATGTTTAGGTGTTTATGTGCAAATTTCGTCCTAGCGACACCTTCTAATTTGATTAGGCCGTATTTACCCAAATAGGTTGACTTTGACCAACCTGTTGAACCAAGTGCCGAGTACCAGTGCACCCTAAGGTGAGTTCATTTATATTATTGTTATGTCCGTTCAGGGAAGATAACGCGCAGGTGGTTGCATACGGTAAGGATGGTGACCCAAACGGTAAGGTATTTCTTACTGGGTAAATTTTCGACATAATATCATATGTTTCACTGAATTGAACTTTATTTATAAAAAGTCCTTACTTTCGGGCCGTTAATATACAGTAGCGAGGTAATATTGAGTAGTACTATTGGGGATTGACACCCCCGCTCAGCGGTGCACGTGATGCACCCTCCTGACTGGCGGTCGGACTGAGATCAATGTTAGCCTACCCACCGTGATCCGTAAAGACACGGGAAGGCAAGGTTCATAGGTACCCCTATCAAAACATTGTCAACTTCGGTTACGAACAATTCAGGTGTACATAACTATAGGCTAGCTACCTTCGATATGAAATTTTACTGGCCTTATGATTATTGAATTGTGTTTTACCTTTTCTTTATTCATATACATTAGGTCTACATGTGACGTGTAGACCGCTTTAGTGAACTCACTAGCCTTGGCTGACACTTGATCGTTGTTTCCATTTCAGGTCGTTAGGTGGATCATGGACGGCACCGGAGGTGGCAGTACCCCCCTATGATTATCTTTTGAAAATCCGGAATTTCAAGCATTTAAACCCACCGTTTTGTAAAACCATAACCATAAACTTTGATTATGCTTCCGCTAAACTATTAAACTTGCTCTTGGTTTGTAATTTATGTTTTATGTCCCTTTTATAAACTTTGTTATGGTTTGGTTGTAACTGAAGTCTGGGATCCTGGTCTGGATCATACCCCCACACGGTTATGCTCCGTTAAGTGGAAATTGGGGGTGTGGCACCCTTTTTAATATTGTCATTTCCGTGTCAAATTTAATATATATCAATGTAAGTCCTATAGGTAATAATAAGATTCTGACAGTGTAGAGTTGTACAGTTGCTAGTTAATAATAAGCACTTTACAGCTGGAGTTTTTTTTACCAGATAGGTACATTAACAAAAGAAAAAAAAACTTTTATATAAAATATCTAAAACGTTATAATTTACTACAGTTGTTCCCGTCCCAACTTTACTTTTATATAACAAAACTTTAATAAATAAATAAATAAATAAAACCAAAATTTAATAAATAAATTAGATCATATTTAGATGTTGATATCGCTGATGATAACTCTAAAGACTTCCGATTACACTTTTAATATATTATATATTTTCACTATTAAAAAAATTAGTATCTCTATAAAAAAATTATACAAATATAAATTTATATAATAGTCGTTATGGATTTTTTTTTTAAAAATTATTAGTATATGACGAGCCTATAGTACAACACAGAGAGGGTCTTTTTTACTCATTGGAAAATTATTTATTATAAGTTTGTCTAACTCTTAAATTTTGTGGTGATGACGAATGAATTTTTTTAGTAATTAAAGTAAGACAAAACTTTATGTTTATTAGATAGTATAGATATAGATAGATATAGATATATATATATATATATATATATATATATAGATTAATATAAAAAAATGAAAAATAATTAGTTTACACCCCACCTTCTCACGCAACCTTCTGCTACACACCTTCACCCGGAAATGAACAGTGTGGAGTAGATAGGCTTCCGTCCCATCATTCTGACGCAGAAGTTATTGTCATTTCCGATTCAAATTTCACCCGGATATTAGAATATAATTGTTAATTTTAAATAATTGGCTATGGAAATTATATACCTTGTCTAACAACATCCGGTCCAATCTTCAACCGGCAAAGTTAAGATTTTCCCATTTCCGACAAAAATGTAAAATATTCTAAATCGCGCAACCTTCTGCTACACACCTTCACCCGGAGATGAACAGTGTGGAGTAGATAGGCTTCCGTCCCATCATAGTGACACATAAGTTATTGTCATTTTCGATTCAAGTTTCAACCGGATATTAGAATATAATTGTTAATTTAATATAATTGGCTATGAAAATTATATACCTTGTCTAACAACATCCCGTCCAATCTTCAACCGGCAAAGTTAAAATATTCTAAAAGAAAGCTTACAAAATATCTTAATTTATAGGCATCATACTATGCATTACAATAACTATTATAAACCCAAAAAAAAAAAACAGTCTCATTGGGTGAAGTTCTTCTTCAAGTGCAGAGAAGCTGACCTTGCAGTAGTTATCCGAATTAGCATGGCATCCATTTGGGAATCCAACACGCCCTGGTCCTTGCAGTACCTCCTGGCTGAATCTAGCCATTTTTCATTGTCGTTGGAAAGCAAACGTTCACGAAGCCTCTCTGTATCCACATATTTGTCTAGCACATACTTCCTTAGCTGGTTGAATCCGTTTGTGATGTAGTAGTCTTCTCTGCTCAGGTTGTTTATTGTCTCCCCTATCTTGTCATTCCAAAACTTTTCATCTCTTGACTCCATTGATAACCCTTGAATGTGTGTTGTGTGTGTTTTTGAATTGCTTTTAATGGGGCTCAATCCTGTCTATTTATCACCCGGTCACCATGCGCAACACTAATCGTTGCTGACGTTTGCTTTACAATTAAAGGTAATAATTAGATTATTTGTTAGGACTATGGTAATTGTTACACTTGTAAAATAGCTTTGGATAATGTACCTTTTGAGATGGCTAGATATTAATGCGTGTAGATTGTGCTGGCAGATACCTGGTAGTTATGGGATAATTTCATATATACCCCTTACAAAAGTGAAAAATAGCAAATATACCCAATTTACGATGAGTTTGTATTTTCAATTGTTTTTGCATTAATATTTTATATACACATATATTAACTTTTTTATTTATATTTAACAGGTTATATTTTTATATATGAAATTTAAAGTTGAAGAAGAATCAAGGGTAAAATGGTCACATTTTGAAAATGTTAAAATAAATTTTGGTAAATTTGATATTTTTTAATTTAGTAAGGGTATATATATAAATATCCCTAACAAGTCCACCGAAAGCCCACCAAAATCCATTTCCCTATAAATACGTGACAGACCCGTAGATCGTTACTTGCTTCTCCTCCCAAGACTTTCTCCCAATATCCCTCTATATTGCATTTCTCACAACCATGGCGTCATCGTCCTCTAACACCACATTTGGGAAGGTCTCCAAGCAAGAGCTGGTAGGCATCGTGAGCGAGAAAGTGGACGAGCAGATGTTTGTGCACGATTCTCTCATGTGTTCCGTTGCTAGGATGAACGAGGGAATCAGTAGTTTCGTAAGAATTAGGCAGGAGGTGATGCGTCTCCCTGAGTCAGACCATTGCAATCAAATGCTCACATATTTGTAGGAGTTGCTGAGGATGGAGCACAACACTATGAAAGAAATTTCTGAATCCCTAGAGGTTGGGACAAAGTCGATCGATCTGCAGATTGCCTTTATTGGCAGTTTAGGATAGTGTTATTTTCTTTTATTTTTACGTTTACTTATGTCAACCTCCCCTGTATTTTGAAATGTTATGACGGGGTTTAAAATTAAAATGCTATGTTATAAATGTTTGTATTTCTAATATGGTTTTAAATGTTCGTATTAGTAATTTGGTTTTAAATTTTATTTAAATTTCATCCCTAACATAATTCCCCTTTTGTTCATTTTGTCTATAAAATATAATATATATGCAATAAAAATAATTTATTAGAGGTTAATAACTTTAAGGTTAGTAATTAATTAAAGTTTAATTAATAACCTTAATATAAAAAATTATATTTGAATAACTACTTATATGTTAGTTAGTTATTAAAATTTTAAACTAAAAAAAACCTAATATAGAAAATTTTGTATTTGTATAATTATTAATGAAAATGTATGCTTAAACAATTTTTTTAGGGGTGACAAGTGTCTTTTTTACTAAGTAAAGTATGTCAACATAATATAGTATATAGGTAAAGATATAGATATAGATATAAATATTTTAATATTAACCTAAAGCTCAGACGGAGAACCTTAGGGTTCAACATCTCCGATCCAACCCAGGGTGAATACTTTCAAATTTCATCCGGCCCAGTACCCATTTTTAATAGACACCAGGCCCATAGCTCCGGGAGAATCTTACGGTTCAACATCTGAATTGAAGTCATCCGGCCCAGTACCCGTTCTTAATATAGACACCCGGCCCATGGCTCCGGGACAAACTGTGTTCCTTTGAAACTCAAAACGACAAAACAATAAAAGCCCTAAAATCCCGCCATTCCAAATTAACCAACCTATTTGTGTTCCTTTGAAACACAAAACACTTCCTTCTTTTCAAATCAGTCAGGCAACCAGAATCATCTATGGCACCAAAAGCTGCTAAAATCAAGGGTAAAAAGGGCGGAGAACCAGAATCCCCATTTGCAAAAGATCATAATGTCACTGTAATTCTGGACAAGCCTGCTCAGAGAGAGGTGTTTCATGGCATGATTGATTTTCTTAAAGAGTCGCATCTTCACTTTGCGTTGACAGTTACGACGAATATTTACGAAACAACAATGTCTGAATTTTGGTCGCTTGTAAGGGTTTGCACCGATGAAAATAAGGAAAAGTTATTAGAGAGTAATATTGGAGACGTGGTAGTGTGCATCAACGAATCCATCATTAGAAAACACTTGAGATTGAGAGATGAAGGAGGATATATGATGGTCGATCACACAAAGTACCAGGAGACATTTGAGAATATCGGCTACGGTGGTGATAGGACGATAAAAACTATTAAGAAGGGGCAACTTCCCTATAAATGGAGGTTCTTAGCACACACGCTACTCGCGTTCCTAACACTCAAGAAGTCAGGTTACGACGACCTTGCCGCCGAACAAGCTTCAGCCTTCTATGCCCTCATACACGGTGATAATTTTAATTTCTCAAAGATGATACTCAATGGATTACTTGAAAACGTCGTGAATTATTGGTTTTGCATGTACCCCAGGTTTCTTTCTTACATCCTAAAATGCGAGTACCCATCTATTGTGTTTAAAGGGAACATTTTATACCAAAGGCTTTTAAATGATACAACCTTTTCGCGATTGTCCCATAACATAACAGAGTTTTTAGGAAGGGATACGGACTTACGAGCTATCCAATACCCAAACCACGTCAGTTTCCTGATGAACCTCACCAATTAGAGGTTCAGACAATGAGGGGTACCGATGTTCATGAGCAGGCAACAACAGATGGAGGTCCTACTGAAGATGTGGTTACCTCACCAAAAACCCATCAGGCATCTTCTAGTACATACAATATTTATTCAACATCTAAAAAGAGGAAGAGGGTGTCACACCCCAACCGACGGCGGAATTTACGTCGGGGCGTGATGATTGTCCAAATGCTCATGACACTAATTAAAATTCAATACTTAATCATTACCAAATTCCAAGTCTTACAGCAGATTCAAATACACATAACATAACATACTGATAGAGTTCAATTTATTTAATCTAGGTCAAAAGCATCCTAGATGTAGCATCAATCAAGTATGGCTCACACTGCATGTCCTGAAACATGTATAAAAATAGAGAGGGTCAACTAAAAATAGTTGGTGAGTAAACATAGGGTTATAATTACATATAGTATATTGAAAACGATTCAAATGTTAATGTAAACTCAAGCATGTATGAATAAACCAATATTGAATTTGAATGTGCATAACCAAACCTTTGTTGACTAGCGCCCTTAACTCGAAAGTTAAGTTATTGAAATAGGTTTCAATCACCCGAATGCTAAACCGGTCAAATTCAGGTGGGTTGTCAGTCCAATGGATCCATCATTGTTACCATAGGCTTGTATGTTAATGATTACGCTTGAAAATTGAATTTGCATATAAAAAAACCATAGTTCAACATATAGCATGTAATCACACAAAGACATAGAATGAAATCGCATGATTTGTAAAAGGAATAAAGAATTCGATATTTGAATATGTATACATGTTCCATCCCAAAACTGAAAAATGAAAGGGGATTATGAGTACTCACCTGAAGCAGTGAGTGAAATATGGAATTAATCCGAGTGATGTGAAGACGACCTATCCGTGTCCTAAATTGTATAAAGACACCTTAAGTCTTAGCGATATGAGTCAAATGTCTAAGTCATCTACTTAGACTAACCGAGTCATTTTAAAAGATTTAACTCGTTTAACCGTTGGTGATAATTATTTATTTTGATAAATGTATATTTATTCTACGAAAACAATTATAAGTGTATTTGAATATTCAAGTAAACGTGATCTCGTAAACACGAGTTATATTTCGAATGAGTTGGATAAATAATATTTTTGTCTCAAGTTGTGTCCGTTATTTAAACCGAAACGAATATATATTTTTCAAAAGAAATATACATTTTACTAATAGTAAACTTTTAATAAGTCTAGGTCTCAACTTAGTTTATATAAAATTCCTTCTAGTAAAGTTGCAAATGTTTATAGTGATAATGGACTTTAACGAAGTTCTTTATAATATTAAATTTCATTAATGTTTTATAAAATAAAACTATGAATATAAATTTTACTATAGTAACTTGATTTAGGTGACCGATGGGTTAAATCTAATTCCCGTCCCAAGTATTTGTTATGAGGTTTATAATTCTTGTGCCATTAAAATACAAGATATTTAACATGAAATTTGTGACAAAACCCCGAGGAAGAAAAGTAGATGGTATATCTTATTTTAAGATTAATACACGAGGTGTTTACATTTGAGGAGTATAAGATTAGTATATTTCTTTAGAGATTATAGTTAACCCGAAGGCTCGACTTGTTCAAAATAACAGCATAAAAATAATAACGAACGATTACTCACTTAAAGCAAGCAAGGAGGAGGAATGTAGTAGGAGAATGTTGAATCCACTCGCGAGTCTTCAAAAAGGTAGATAATTTCTTTCTGTCGTGGAATTTGGAAGGAGAAATGGGTATATCTTCGTGAGCATTTTTGAGAGTAAGAAATGAGTTTTGGTGTGTTTATTTTTGGTTCAAGCATGTCGTATTTATACATGAAATCTTAGCCTTTGGTAATCCTTGGTAACACTTGGTATCACTTGGTAACACTTGGTAATCCTTGGTAACACTTTGTAATCCTTGGTAACACTTGGTATCACTCGGTAACACTTGGTAATCCTTGGTAACACTTTGTAATCCTTGGTAGATCTTGTAATCATTGGTAGATCTTTGGTATAGGTTTAATATTTGAAATGGTTTATTTACAAAAAAAAATCGATATATATATATAAAGTATATACATATTTTTTTTAATAATCTTTTAGTATTTTACCACCATTAATATATAGTGTTGGAGTTGTCAAATGATTATCACCATTGGTTTCGTGAGTTGACTCGGGTATGACCTTAACGTGCATAACATATATATATATATATATATTATATATAAAATGAAACGAGGGTAAAAATAGAATTTCATGATTTTGCTTGAATAAAGATTGAAATTACATGGATAACTAAAACGGGTCGGGTTACAAATATGAAAAATAGACGGATGTCACAGAGGGCCACTCTCAGAACATGCTCCCCTACATTGCAAGAAACACCAAGTGTTGACCTCGCCAACCTGCCTCCACTTGAACAAACACAGACTACCGTAACACAGGGGCACGTTGAAGGAAAAAAATGTAGACATAAGAAAACCAGAAAGGTTAATTTCTACCAGACACCCAATGAGGTTCAGACAGAGAGGGGTACCGATGTAGAAACCAACACATAACCAGGTGGGGACAGTATGACACCAAAAGAACTGACGGCTTTGTGCAAGGGTCTGCAGTCTCAAATCTCTAATCTCACACAGACTGTGGCAACACAGGGGGATCTCATTAAGTTGCTGCAACAACATATGCACGGAGAGGCTGCAAAAACTACCGGAGAGGTAGAGTCTAAACACACTCCTTTACTCATACAAAACGATGAATCAATACCCCGACATGTAACGGAGTTCAACATTAGAAGTGCAGGGGTTGATCCTTTTGATGTGGACCAAGCATGGGATGAGGCCCCAATTGTTGAACTTATGAAGATAGTTCCTGTGGTAACTGTAAAGGATACCTTGACGGCTTCACTAATGCTTGGAGGAATGCTGCATTCGGATATTGACAGCATCCATAAATTTGTTGAGTATAAGAAATTACCAAAATACAGGAAAAATAAAATGCACATACCAGAAATTGTTGGTTCAAGAAAGGGAAAAAGCGTGCTTGTTGGAGATGTGAATGAAGAGGGATTCTTGTTTAGTGAGACTGAGGATGTTGCTCATGTGGTTCAGGATAATTCAACAGAGGAAAAGGCATTTGAGAATGAGGTTATTAATACATATTATCTTATGTAGTTTAATGTTTTCATATGGGCCCACTAATATTATGTTGTCACGCAGGCGGTAGAGAACAATGATGATTCATTGTTGATTAGTGATGCTGACAAAAAGGAAGAGGCAACTTCCCAAATTATGGCGAATGAGGTACGTAACCTCTGTTACCTTATCTAGTAAATAGTTTAGAAAAGATTATAAAGATACCAATGTTGTCATGCAGGATGCAGAGAAGCCTAAAGAGACAATGTTGTTTAGTGAGGCTCAAGATGAAGATTTTGGACTTCAGACTGAAGATAAAACGAAAGAGGGAGTGGTGGCAATGGAGCCTGGGGTACCAAACATTTAATTATCTTACTTAGTTATCTAATTGCAAATAATTAAGGGAAACACACGAAAATGACATAATTAATTGCGTGGGAAAATAGATGAGTGTGGTTGATGTAATGCAGGTTGAAGTGATAAAGGAATTTCAAGTGGTTGGTGGTCAGCCTGAAACTGAAACTGTTGTTCTACAAGTTGAGGATAAGAATGTTGGGGCAGACATGGTTATTGAGAATGAGGTACGTAATCTCTGTTACCTTATCTAGTAAATAGTTTAGAAATGATTATTGATGTGGGTAAAGGTACCAATGTTGTTGTGCAGCCTGAAGAGACAGTGTTGTTTAGCGAGCCTCAGGATGAGGATGTTGGACTTCAGGCTGAAGATAAAACGGAAGAGGGGGAGCCTGGGGTATCAATCATTTAATTATCTTATTTACTTATCTAATTGCATATAATTAATTGTGTGGGCAAATAGATGAATGTTGTTGATGTAGTGCATGTTGAAGTGATAAAGGAATTAATCACACCTTACCTTGTTATGTTGTCATGCAGGGTGAGCCACATATATCTCCTGATTTGGATGGTGTGAGTAAAGATTCAAGTGTTTTTAAAAATTCAGTTGAGTTTATATGGGATGAGGACATGGTGGATTACCAAATAGGTGAAGTGAAAATATATAATTCACTAACTTCATTCTCTTGTTACTGATTTTGACAAGGTATATTCAACGTGCTCTCCAACCTCAATATAGACAAATAAGTCGTGCTACTATTCGCCGTGATTGTATGAAGTGTTGGAAAGAATGTAAAGAAAAGTTAGTGACCGGTTTTGCGGCTTTGAAAACTGGGGTTAGCCTCACCACCGATGTGTGGTCGGCTCCTCATGGGTCACCGTTATCGTATTTGTGTGTAACCGCCCATTGGATTGATCCCGAAAGTTGGATGATGATGAAACGTGTTATAGCATTTGAGTCTTTTGGCTACCCCCACACCGGTGCGGCTCTTTATCAAATGTTGGATGGGATCATTCAACACTACGGTTTGCAAGATAAGTTGGTTTCTATCTCGTTTGATAATGCATCAAATAACACCAATGCCGTGAGTCGTTTAATTCTAAGATATAAACCATTTTGTTCGGGTGCTTTTTTCCACTCTAGATGTGTTGCTCACATAATTAGTTTGGTGGTGAAGGATGGTTTAGAAGTTGAAAAAGTTAAGTCGGTTGTTGATAGTTTTAGAAAAATGTTGAAAGATATCTTTATGAGTGGTCGAGCAAGAGCCCTTCAATATAGAAGGACATGTGAAGCGATTAAGACGCCTTGTTACGCGGCTAATTGGGATGTTGAAACTCGGTGGAGTTCAACTTGTATAATGTTTCGAAGTGCTTTGAAACAACGGGCCGGGTTAGATTTGTTTCATGGGGAGCTCGCATCTAAAAAAGCAAATATTGATCGGTTTTTTGATTGGGAATTACTTGAGAGTTTAACCACCTTACTTGAAGCTTTTTTAACCGCAACGTCACTTTTGTCGGGGGTATATTATCCGACTAGTTGCTTGGTGCTCCCACAATTGTATTTTATAAGCAAAAAAGTAGGTGAGTTTTTTTCTTGTGATGATGATCTTTATACCCAAATGTTGAAGCCGATGAAGGAAAAGCTTGTTAAGTATTTTAAAGAAATGCCACCGGTTTTTTCTTGTGCTCTAGCTTTAAACCCGTGTTTCAATCAATCGGGTGTGGAGACTTTGCTAACCGATATTTGCTACGGTTTTGGGATGGTGGACAAAAAAAATCCAATGGCGGCTACTAACATGGTTAGTGATTTTAAAACCCACTTTCAACACCTCTATGATCATTATTTGCGTAAATATGGGGACACCAATCCTATTCAAACCGCAATGGAATCAAACGCTTCATCGCAATCAAGAACTCCCAATGCAAGTGTGTTTAACCGGTTAAAAGAACAAAGTCACAAGCGAGCAAGGGGTGATTCAACAAGCAGTGAACTTGGAAGGTAATCTTATATAAATGTTTATTTGTTTAATCTTTAAATGGTTTAGTAATTGCAAAACAACTTAATTATCGGTTAACAGTTTGCATGTTGTGTCAAGAATCATTCACAGGCTAGCATGTTGTGTCAAGAATATTTAAATGGTTTAATCTTTAAATGGTTTCAGATTTGCAAAACAACTTAATCACAGCTAGCAAATTATCTCTAATATATGCTAATTATTTCTAATTGAAACAAAATATACACCAATAATTATGGGACATAATTATCGGTTAACAGTTTGCATGTTGTGTGATGTGATTTTTAATTGCAAGGTATACGGGAACATCATGGATTGAAGCTATGGGGGAGGCCGAGTTTGCTAGCTTTGATATATTGTGTTGGTGGAAAGAAAGAGCATCCCAATTTCCGATTCTTGCCGCCATGGCTCGTGATTTATTATGTGTCCAAGCTTCCACGGTAGCTTCGGAATCTTGCTTTTCTTTCAGTGGGAGGGTATTAACTACAAGAAGGACTAGGCTTAGCGAGGCATCAATGGAGATGTGCATATGCTTGAAGTACTACTTGGATGCGGCGGACCGGATTCAAGACAAAGCTAACCTAGAAGCCGAACTTGATGTTGAAGCGGAAATACAAGTTGAAGAAGGTACCATTCAAGAATTTCACACAACATTAGAAGAAGAAGAATCCGCGATGGATAATTGGATGTGTCAAGAAACCGTCTCACTCGACACTCCCTACTAGGACTCCGACTACCGCCGAAGAATTCGAAAGTCTCGACGAACTTTCTGACGTATTTTTATGTTTAATTTAATGTTGTTGATGTTTGTGACTTGTTTGATGTTTGTGACTTATTTTGTTTGATGTTTTGTGACTTGTTTGATGTTTGATGTTAGTTACTACTTAGGTCAATCAATGGTGTCTTTAAGCAAATTATTGAACTTTTTATTTTGTACAGCAAACAAAAATCGATTATAATCGATCGATATATAGTTAACCGGTTAGTGATTGCCCGAACCGGTTACACCGGTTTTTATTTTTGTCCAAAAAAATCGATTATTAACCGGACCGATTAACTGGGAAGCGGTTCCGACCGGTTTTTTTCTGAATCTTGATCGGTTATTTCTATAACCGATTAACCGGCGATTAACCAATTTGTACATGGCTACTTGGGAGATGACTCAAATGATGAATTACCAGAGAACGCATCATCTGCAAGGGAACTTGAACCGGTTGTACAACCGGTTATTTTACCCATTCAACCGGTTGTGACTCCCAAGAAATGTCATACGGATGAACCCATAGTGCTATCCAAATATGTTACTGACTTGACAGAGCTCCAGATTAAGTCAATCAGGAGAATGGCCACTATGGAAGATTAGTGGGTGTCTGTCAACATTCATAGATGCCTTTACATAAAGACAGTCAGGCTAGGTGATATGTGTTGGGGTTGAAGTCCTTGGGCTTGGGTGTTTAGGAGGCCCGTTAGGCTTTCTTGTTCACCACTCCTAAAATCCTAGTTGTTCTCTATATATATCGTGTCTATGTATTGTAATCGTCGTACTAAACTGAATAAAATATCCCTAGTTGCAGCCCGTGGACGTAGGTCACACCGACCGAACCACGTAAAATTCTCTGTTCGTGTTTCTTTATCCTATTATTTGCATGTTCGTTGTGAATCGTTTATTTCCGCTGCGCCGATTAAACCTAACAATTGGCATCAGAGCAAGGTTGGCTCGTTTGATTCACGCAACGATTCGCGTTGGTGGCTGAATTTTTTTTTTTTACTTTGGTCGATTTATTTGTACGTGATTTGGGGTTCGCTTTGAAGGAATCTTGGAGATCACGTCTCTCTGTCGATCGAAATCAAAGAAGAAAAACAACGGGTGCTTTTGGTGGCCACGTGAATGCCACATGACTCAAAATAATCCTTGTTTGTAATTTTGATTTGTATGATGACATAGGAGTGAGGTGGGGCCAGGTTAAAAGGAAAAAGGGTTCGAAGGAGTTAGGGTTGACTTCGAACATATATTTTTTTTTGGTCGCCGTTTTTTTTACGAGTTCGTTCCTGTTCGGTCAGAAGAAGAGAAATTGAAGTGTGGTTTACGATTTGGGTATCTGGACGACACCCTGATCAGTCGTTGTCAACATTTCTGATTATTTCTCAAAACCACCACCGTTAAGATTCCTTGTTCACCACAGATTAGAGCTGCGATTCTTTCTGCTCAGCTGCCGTCAATTACTAAGGTAATTTGGTTTCTGTTTGAACTTATCGGTCTGCTCTCGTTGTTGTGATTAGGTGTTGGTGTTTTTTTTTCTTGGGTGGTTGATCGATTGGAAGTAGAAGTACACGTATTTGAATTTGACTCTTGCGCCTGCTCGACTTGTCTCACGGGTTTAGGGTTGAAGATTCTGATTGTTGTCTGGAATATTTTTTTTTGACTTGTTATTATCAACTTTTGGAACCGGTTTACTTTGGTCTATTTTTCGTTTGTCATTATGGCTGAAGACGGGAAATTTGTGATTAAAAAGTTTGATGGTTCAGACTTTAGTTGGTGGAAGATGCAGATGGAGGCATTGCTTGGTCAAAAAGATTTAGACATGGTACTCGAGGAAAAACCAGAGAATATGGATAAAGAAAAGGAAACTCAGTGGAACGCGAAAGATAAGAAAGCTAGAGGCACTATTACATTGGCATTGACGAGAAACGTGGGTTATAACATCATGTCAGAAACCACTGCTCGTGGTATGATGTTGGTGTTGTCAAATATGTATGAAAATCCGTCTGCAGCTAACAAGGTGTTCCTGATGAGAGAGTTGTTCACGATGAGAATGAAAGAGGGAAGTTCAGTGACCGAGCACATTAATAATCTGAATTCCATCTTGTCCAGGTTGTCATCTGTTAAGATGAAATTCGATGATGAGACCAAGGCTGTACTATTGCTATCTTCACTGCCTGATAGTTGGTCTGGGACGGTGACTGCTGTTACCAACTCGGTGGGAACTGACGGGATGACATTTGAAAAGATTCGGGATTTGGTACTGGGTGAAGACATTCGCCGGAGGGGTGCTACTGGTGGATCTTCTTCTGAGATGTTACATGTTGGCAGGGGAAGGGAAAATAGCCGAAATAGTGGGAGCAGCAAGGGTCATGGTAGGAGTTCGTCTAGAGCTCGGCCGAGTGTGCGTTGTTGGAACTGCAACGAGAAAGGACATTACAGAAGTCAATGTCCTAAAGACAAGAAAGAGATGAACACTACTGCTGCCGTTGGAAATTATTCTGATGATGAGGCACTACTGCTTAGTGTCGAGAGTAGCGTTGATTCTTGGGTCATGGATTCTGGTGCATCGTTTCATGCTACCCACAGTAGCGATGGCATTTGGAATGTTAAAGAAGGCGATTTTGGCAAGGTTAGGCTTGGAAACGGTGAAATTCTTGATGTGACTGGCATGGGGGATGTTGAATTGGTTACTACTTTGGGTACCACTTGGACTTTGTGCAACGTCAGGATAATTCCAGGGCTTGAAACAAAGTTAATCTCTGTTGGGCTTTTGGATGAGCAAGGTTTACACGTGAAGTTTGGTGGTGGAAAGTGGAAGGTGGTCAAAGATAATCTCGTGATTGCTAGGGGTTTCAAGAATGGGTCGTTATATCTTGTGCCTGTTCCGTCTGGGGAAGTGACCACTCCTGTGAAGACGAACGCCAGAGTCGGGCTCGCCGATTCGAGAGCTAAGAGAGTTCGGTTTGTAGCAGTGAATTCTAGAGCTCCAGTTGATCAGCTTGAGCGTATTCGGAGGTCTGAGCACGGACGGGATTTTCGTAACAGTGGGAGCATTCTGACACGGTGTGAAAATCAACGTTGGGTTCGAAAGACTAGAAGGCCGAATGAAAAGGTCTCTCCTGGGAAATTGCTACTATTGGAGAGTGTTCCTCTGGGTATTCCTGAATCTGATTTGTGGTGTCACACCCCCAATTTCCACTAACGGAGTATAATCGTGTGGGGTGTGATCCAGACCAGGATCCAAGTATTTAGTTACAACCAAGCCATAGTTAAAGGGTAAACCAGTCATATATTACATTTAATAAACCAGAGTTTACATTTCATATATCAGCGGAAGCATTAAAAGTTCACAAGGTTGTTGTTTAGTAAAAGTAATTACTGAAGTGTCTGAAATAAAATCTCCGAAAGGGTTTTTCAAAAGACAAGTATTGCCAACGCCCGTGCCATCCATGATCCTCCTAGCAACCTGAAAAGCATTCAACAATCAAGTGTCAGCCAAGGCTGGTGAGTTCACTAAAGCAGTCTACCCGTCACAAGTAGACCTAATGTTTATGAATAAAGACAGGTAAAACACAATCAATATCATAAGACCAGTAAAATTCCATATCGTAGGTAGCTAGCCTATAGTTATGTACACCTGAATTGTTCGTAACCGAAGCTGACAATGTTTTGATAGGGAATCCCTATGAACCTTGCCTTCCCGTGTCTTGAAGGATCACGGAGGGTAGGCTAACATTGGTCTCAGTCCGACCGCCAGTCGGGAGGGTGCATCCTGTGCACCGCTGAGCGGGGGTGTCAATCCCCAGTAGTACTACTCAATATTACCTCGCTACTGTATATTAACGGCTCGAATGTAAGGACTTTTTAGTAAATAAGTTCAATCCAGTGTCACATATGATATTATGCCGGAAACTTACCCAGTAAGATACACCTTACCGTTTGGGTCACCATCCTTACCGGAAGTAACCACTTGCGCGTTATCGTCCCTGAATGGGCATAACAATAATATAAATGAACTCACCTTAGGTTGCTCGGCTTACTCTTCAAAAAAATCCGATTATGATTGCTAACGAGGACCTAATAATCACATTAAGGTCTTAGGTGTAAGGTTGTGTTTAAACTACTAGCACGTTGGAAAACACGACACGACATAACGACACACGACACCGATGGTTGATCATACACAAGGGTTCATATACATCAGAAGTCAAAGCATGTATCATCATAGTATAATCATGCAAGTCATGGTATAACATTCAAGTAAATTGCACAAGTTCGGATTCTGGTCTCAATTTCGCTAGCAGTTTCGCTAGGCAGTTTCGCTGTGTGCACGGGCAGCACTTTCGCTAGGCAATACCCGATGACACAGTTTCGCTAGGCTAGTTTCGCTCGAAACTATTGGCACAGTTTCGCTAGCCTAGTTTCGCCCGAAACTGATTTGAACTTTCGTTCAGGGAATTTCGCTTGGTAGTTTCGTTCGGACAGGTCTGGTTGGTTTGCCCGGCGACACTACAGTTTCGCTACATAGTGTCGCTGGATGAAGATATACATAATTTCGCTACATAATTCGGCCTGATGAAGGCACAGTTTCGCTAGTCGCTAAAAAAAACCCGTAAATTTGACTAAAAATCTTTCTAACAGCTTCTATACCTCATGCAATTCGATATCTAGCATACCTAAACGTTTACCAACATCATGGGAGCAATTTTAACACCTTAAACATGGTTTCTAGTCATCAAATCACCAAGAACGCATTTTTACATAAAGTGACCTAACTAGCATGGATCTTCATATTGACATGGCAAGTTACAGAATTTACGTTATGTCTAGCATCCCTAGGCATTATAACAGAAGCATACACATTTGCATGTAGGTTTGGTCATCTTTTTAAGCAAAGCACAAAGAGTAGCATAGAAAGAGTGGTCTTGGGGACTCACGGTTGATCTCCAAGCTCGAATGGATGATGATTTGGGGCTGGGATCACGGCGGTTCGTGCTGATTCCTTGTTGGCCAGAAAGCTCGAGAGAAGGAGAGTGCAGGAGTGTGTGTGTTGTGAGGTGTGAGTAAAAGAAAAATGAGAAGGTTAGGCTTTGGGGTTTCTATATATTGGGGGCTAGTTTCGCCGGCAGTGTCGCTGGCAGTTTCGCTAGCCACGCGAAACTGGTTCCCGAAAACCAAACGTCTTAGCTACCGGGCGAATCTGTAATTTCGCTCGGTAGTTTCGCTGGCCACCAAAAAGGGGCCAATTTACATTCTAAGTAAGATGAACACGATTTCTCGATAAATCACATAAATGCACAATTAAGTAAATAAGTAAGTTGCATTGCTTCACACAGTGGTAATAAGTAACTAATCATATAACACATATGGACGGGTTCGGTGATCAACCAAAGGTCGTGGACGTATCCGGTCTAGTCAAGTATTTGTTACTACTTGTGATGTGACTAACGGAGATTTCCTAACGGAACTAATGGAATTAACGGAAAAACTTAACGGAGTTAACTTGGGAGGTTGCAATTGTCACAGCCTCCCCATGTTAAAGAATTTTCGTCCCGAAAATTGCCGTAATGCTCAAGGTGCGTAAAATTTCTAGTTGTCACATCGTTCCCGAGTTGAAAGGAAATTTCCTTTAGTGCTAACTGTTTCACGAAATTTGCCCTGATAGTGTTATTATTAGAGAATCCAAGCTCTCTGTTCCAAGGGGAGTGATGGATGGTATATGATTAAAAGCATTGAGTGGACATTTCGCATAGTCATACAAAGAGTGATTTTCTATAACGAACGTTTCCGTGAGTGAGTTGAACCGCCTCGCATGGTTAGGCTTAACGAGTGTCGCAATGACACCATATCCGAAATCGAAGTATTTAATATGACGAAGTGACCATATGCCTGAGTAGCTTTCAGTTGTAGTATTCCAATAAGATAACAGAAAGTATTGTATCAAATGACACGGTAGAGGCAAGAAGTGCTGCAAAAGGTTCGAATGTTACGTATCTGGGGGGGGGTGGGTTGGGTGGTTCTTACAGTTCGCAGAAAAAGTATAGGCAGATGACGCTGCAAGGTATCATAATACCAATAGCATAGCGAGTAAGCACGGTAATCTCATAAATAAGTGCTCTGCTTCACCAAGCCGGTGACAATTTAGGCGTACGCGAGGTTAACAAGTCGTGGTATGTCAGAAATGCAATAACTAGAGGACCAATGGAAATATTTCACCAATTTCCATGGTGAACCGAGACGAGTACGGATCTGGGACGAGTAAACGTTGATAAGGGTCCTGGAAAAGTCACGGGGTTGCTCCAAAGAACATGTGATTTATCTTTTATAATATAAAACTTGAGTTGTTAAAACGTTGTTGTTAATTTAGGTCGTAATCTACATTTGACCCTTAGTAGAAAATTTATATCAGGATGTTTCCTCTCAACCTAGAGAGTTGGAAAACAATAGGTTTTATTTGATTAAATTGTGCATGTCTCTTCTAGTGAAAAATATGTATGAGGGACATGCGAAATTTCAACGGAAGTATCATATATTTTGCTTTATTGTGGGCACTGTCCCATTAAATGAAGTTTCTCAAAATGAGGTTTTTTGTCTATGATTTCAAGGTAAATCTGTGGTTCGGCACTGATCCCACCTTCCACATGCCGATAGTGCTTATGTATAGGGTGTACCGCAGCTAACCCACCACACTACCAGCACGTTGAGGGTACGCCAGTTTCCTTGCCATTCTTGGCTATTTGACCAATCTTGCTAGATAATATACTTAAAAATAAGGTATCTTATGTTTTTCCCCAGATGCTTTTGAGTTGAATGGGATGAAAGATTTGAAATCATGCAATCATGTGAATTTTACGACAAAAAGGTTTTTCCGTGTTTTCGGTCGGTGGGGTCTTCACCCATGGTGAGGATTATCAAGAGTTTAGCGGGCGCAACGCGATTACGATTTGAGTTTCTGAAGAGGATTCAAAAGATAAGGTAGTCCTTCACGTTTAGGTTTAAAATGAGGTTCGCCAACAGTTACGCATATTACCCTCCGGTAAAGATCCAAAATAAGGGTGACGTTCCAATGACCGAAAAGTTCTTTGTGGAAGCACAAATGATATCAAGTAGGGGAATACAGACTCAGAATGAAAGGCGAGGTAGCTAGTGTAGGGTAGTTGCAACCACACGTTCTGAACAGAGTCATCCGGTACAATTGACACGAGTCTGGTGGAAAAATGATTTGGGTTGACCGATATCAATGTGATTGTGTCGACGGTGGTACCGTACAGAAGAATGGAACACCAGTTTATATCGGCCCTCAAGAGTAAGTAAAAGTGCAAACGTGTAGTAAGAGTGGGTTTCCGGAATACCAAGTGATGACGGATTTAAATACTACCTGGCTTTCAATGGATGTACATACGAATTTTAGTTAAGGTTTCGCGAGGTCTACTGCGTATCGAAAAGCCGCATTGCATATAGGATGTAAAAATATAGGGTACTTGGGTCGCTTCCAGTGATCCTCAGGTAGCTTGCCACATATACAATAAATTCAAACGTGACTTCGTCAAATCTGGAGTCAATCTACTTCCTTACGCGTATCTCAGAAGTTCGGGTCAATCATTCGACTAGTTAAGAAGCAGAGAGTTCCAATGAAAGTTTTTCTAGAAAAGAAGGAATGAGGACAATGGGTATCAATGTATGATGTTGTGGAACTTTCCTAGCATAATGCTGCCTAGTGTTGGTTTTCAAGGTTTGTCGTACAGGACCTTCTGACGAAGAGGTACATGACAGTGTCATCAATGAGGTTAACGGGCCACAATGGCTCGAGGCTTGAAGGCCTTCCGAGTCACACAAGAATATAAGAGTAGAAAGTTCCTTGGGAGTCAAGTTCACACACGAATCGTGTGTTTGAAGATAAAGCAGATCGTACGGGTTCGAGAAGTAACCAACATCGCTCCGTTGGGTGAAACTGTATTTGTAGTAGGTATAAAGTGCTTAAAATCGTGACGAGATATAAGGTTGGTGAAATCATACCGAGACTGTTGGTAACAAATTTTGACTCGTAAAGACGTAACAGGGGTTACAAGCCAAGAGAGAAAGACTTCACAAGATTTTTCTGCCGAGAGGTTGGTTCCAGTGATTGAGGTGTAATTGTCCAATTATAATGTCTGGGTTTTCATCAGGTCAGCGTTTATTGAATTGCTGCATAGTTGTGAGAGCTCGAAGGGCGGACCGGGGTTATTATTTACAGAAGCATTTTTAAAGGATTTGGATAGGTTGGAAACCGTATAAGGGAGAAATGGGAATATGTGTGATAGCGAAATGAATATGGTTGAGGACAATAAGCTTGAAAATCGATGTCATGAGGGTTTTGAAATGAAAGGTCGTATTCCTTATAACTGATGGTTTGCCGAGTAGGATTTCCCCAGGGCTTCCATACACTGCAAATTACATTTACGTGTGCACCCGTAACGGTAAATTTACCTTGTATGGTCACGCTGGTTCCTCTTACTTAAGCTACCAGGTTCGATGGGGTAGTATGTGGTTTCCAAGGGGTAAGTATCAAGAATGTTGTTATTAAATCAAAGGTAACTGACCGGGATTTGCCAAGGAGAATATTTTTGAGAATAAACAGCTCATTCAATTTAAAGTTTACCGTAGGTACGATTTGGTAAGCAAGTGGTTCAGTGGGAGTATGGGTAGGGCATGCTACAATGCCCCAAACTTAACTTAAAGATACAGAGTAGTTATTGTCCGACTCGATCACGAATCCGTTATACACACATATGTTTATATATATATACTGAGAGAATATCATATTATTCTTAGTCATCACATGCCTGATTTCATTTATGTTACTAAAGTCACATTCACGTTGAATTATCACACAACAACTATGCGATTTAAAATGCGAGGTCTAAATTGACCAAGGAAAAGAGTGTCAACATTTTGGGGTAGCAGACGCATTTACAAGCATCCCATGAGAATTCATCTGATTCTATACAATGCTGCCCTATACGAGGCTAAACAGCGTTCTTTGCTAACGTATTACGATAAAGGTACTCTCGGTGAGTGTTAATGGGTGTCTTACCCGAATAGGATCTACTAAGAGTCCTATTTATATTATAAGAGAGTAGGATCATTTGAGCCGAGGATGTGTTGGATCATTGTCTTAGAGTCTAGATTACCATGATCTAGGCCTAAAAGTAACCCTACCAAGGTTGTTAAGAATAAACAATGTTGTTAAGGGTTAAACAAGTCCGTAAGGATATCAGGATCATAAACAATGAATTTTGCCCTATTCGGGAAGCTAGTGCATAACTACAAGCACTTACGATTAATCACTCAAGTTTTGTTGATGCATCCAAGTAAGAAGATGGTGAATACAGGCTTAAGATAGTACATCCTCTCTGATTGCGTCTTAGGTGGTTCTTACCCCAATAGGGTTCTTGATGGTCCTATATACATCACGCAGAGGGAAATGTGCATTCTAACACGTGGTACAAACAATTTCTAAACCAATTCTTGTAAATTCTTCCAAGTGTCCCTTTGAAGTTCGCTAAAAACTGTTTAAGTCCGCTAAGTCATGTTCAAGTCCGCTAAGAACCATTCAAGTTCGCTAAGAACAAGTTCGCTAAGAAGAGATGAAGTTCGCTAAACAAGTACGCTAAGAACAACTCAATCAAGTTCGCTAAGAGGAAAGGAAGTCCGCTAAGAAGGATTTGACAAGTACGCTAAGACTATTCTTAGAAAAATTTTCCAATTCAGAAATCTCTAAGTCTTGGGAAAGAAAAATTTCTACCCAAAATTCTAATATCTGCACTGACACCAGGCAAGAATTCTAAATGAGGATCAACTTCGGCACGCGGGACAATACCTTTGGGAGTTAGGTTGTAACCAAGGTTTTCAAAAACAGTTACAGTTCAGAAATTTTACTTTTAAAATGTTCTGGTTCGCTGTAACCAAAGGCTCTGATACCAATCTGTCACACCCCCAATTTCCACTAACGGAGTATAACTGTGTGGGGTGTGATCCAGACCAGGATCCAAGTATTTAGTTACAACCAAGCCATAGTTAAAGGGTAAACCAGTCATATATTACATTTAATAAACCAGAGTTTACATTTCATATATCAGCGGAAGCATTAAAAGTTCACAAGGTTGTTGTTTAGTAAAAGTAATTACTAAAGTGTCTGAAATAAAATCTCCGAAAGGGTTTTTCAAAAGACAAGTATTGCCAACGCCCGTGCCATCCATGATCCTCCTAGCAACCTGAAAAGCATTCAACAATCAAGTGTCAGCCAAGGCTGGTGAGTTCACTAAAGCAGTCTACCCGTCACAAGTAGACCTAATGTTTATGAATAAAGACAGGTAAAACACAATCAATATCATAAGACCAGTAAAATTCCATATCGTAGGTAGCTAGCCTATAGTTATGTACACCTGAATTGTTCGTAACCGAAGCTGACAATGTTTTGATAGGGAATCCCTATGAACCTTGCCTTCCCGTGTCTTGAAGGATCACGGAGGGTAGGCTAACATTGGTCTCAGTCCGACCGCCAGTCGGGAGGGTGCATCCTGTGCACCGCTGAGCGGGGGTGTCAATCCCCAGTAGTACTACTCAATATTACCTCGCTACTGTATATTAACGGCTCGAATGTAAGGACTTTTTAGTAAATAAGTTCAATCCAGTGTCACATATGATATTATGCCGGAAACTTACCCAGTAAGATACACCTTACCGTTTGGGTCACCATCCTTACCGGAAGTAACCACTTGCGCGTTATCGTCCCTGAATGGGCATAACAATAATATAAATGAACTCACCTTAGGTTGCTCGGCTTACTCTTCAAAAAAATCCGATTATGATTGCTAACGAGGACCTAATAATCACATTAAGGTCTTAGGTGTAAGGTTGTGTTTAAACTACTAGCACGTTGGAAAACACGACACGACATAACGACACACGACACCGATGGTTGATCATACACAAGGGTTCATATACATCAGAAGTCAAAGCATGTATCATCATAGTATAATCATGCAAGTCATGGTATAACATTCAAGTAAATTGCACAAGTTCGGATTCTGGTTTCAATTTCGCTAGCAGTTTCGCTAGGCAGTTTCGCTGTGTGCACGGGCAGCACTTTCGCTAGGCAATACCCGATGACACAGTTTCGCTAGGCTAGTTTCGCTCGAAACTATTGGCACAGTTTCGCTAGCCTAGTTTCGCCCGAAACTGATTTGAACTTTCGTTCAGGGAATTTCGCTTGGTAGTTTCGTTCGGACAGGTCTGGTTGGTTTGCCCGGCGACACTACAGTTTCGCTACATAGTGTCGCTGGATGAAGATATACATAATTTCGCTACATAATTTCGCCTGATGAAGGCACAGTTTCGCTAGTCGCTAAAAAAACCCGTAAATTTGACTAAAAATCTTTCTAACAGCTTCTATACCTCATGCAATTCGATATCTAGCATACCTAAACGTTTACCAACATCATGGGAGCAATTTTAACACCTTAAACATGGTTTCTAGTCATCAAATCACCAAGAACGCATTTTTACATAAAGTGACCTAACTAGCATGGATCTTCATATTGACATGGCAAGTTACAGAATTTACGTTATGTCTAGCATCCCTAGGCATTATAACAGAAGCATACACATTTGCATGTAGGTTTGGTCATCTTTTTAAGCAAAGCACAAAGAGTAGCATAGAAAGAGTGGTCTTGGGGACTCACGGTTGATCTCCAAGCTCGAATGGATGATGATTTGGGGCTGGGATCACGGCGGTTCGTGCTGATTCCTTGTTGGCCAGAAAGCTCGAGAGAAGGAGAGTGCAGGAGTGT
>JBCNJP010000006.1:60957235-60975235 GCA_039602395.1 Deinandra increscens subsp. villosa
TTAGGTACCTGATCTGATCTAGGAGATTATCTTGGATTTAATGCTTAGACGATCCCAGCTATTATTAATTTTCTTATCTGCTAGATAAGGAGAGTCGGACCTCCCTTTTTTATGTATGCTTCTGGAGAAGGGGATGAGGTTTGAGGGTTGCCAAACGCAACAAGAATAAAAACTCGTGATACCATGATAGACAATTGATTGCTTTCTATTAACCTCACAAAGGGTATAAATATAAGTTTACAAATATAATTATTGTAACAGTAACAATTCCCTATCTACTACAAATATACAGAGGGAACATTCTAGAATATGTGATGATATTCCAAAAGTTAACTGAGTTTTTTAACTGACATCCATGCCATAGACTAAAAATGTTACGACTTGACAAAGCTTAGATCTATATGTATAATTTTTAACCTTTAGGGATGAAATGTGGAATTTTTATAAACGTCAGCGACAATAACTCTACTTTCCTCTTTGATGTGATGTGATGTGAAAGTTAAAGCGATGATATACATTTTTTCCTCCCTCAATGTATACACTAGCCACTTACCCGGGTAAATACCCGGGTCTAAAACGTAAAAAAAAAAAGTTATAGATATATATACTATTTCAAAAATTCTTATCGGTAAAACAATATTCAATAATAATAAAAAAAATCAATAACAATTACAAATTTGAGAAGATAGATTTATACAATATATTTCTTATTACTTTGGTTGGACGACCGTCTTCATCTAAAATCAAGATCTTCAGACCCTTCTTGCGTTTCACCCTTGATAAAGCAACATATAATTGACCATGAAAGAAGACGAGATCTTTCAAGTACAATCCAACTCTCGAAAGTGATTGACCTTGGTTTTTGTTTATATTTATAGCAAAATAAACAGAGATCGGAAATTGTCTTCTCTCGAACCGAAAAACAACTCTTTTATCTGTTGGAACCAATGAAATGAAAGTCTAGGAATAAAAAAACTGAATCTGATATTGCTTCCAGAGATAACCACCGCTTCAATAACATGCTTCCCTAGAGATGCGATCTGAAGACTTGTTCCATTACATAAGTCATCCCTCTAATCAATGTTTCTAAGCAACATAACAGGAACACCAACTTTCAGCACAAGATGATGATTTGGAATGCCAGATATATGTAAACAATTCAGGATGTTTGGTGAGTATAAGTTATGATCAACGTTGTCACCTACAATCTCATCTTGACATACAGAATCAGAGCTTAAATACTCATGTTCTTCATCGGGAACCAAAGAAAGCAGACGACTGTTGATATCATCGACAACCTCATTAGTTGGTGCGAGAATAGCTCTTTCAGACCAAAAATCTTGTTCACCAAAGTTGTCCAGAAACGATAGATAAACAAAATCGATAAGATCACTAACCGGATTCGATGAATCATGAATAAGAAGATCAGGAGGAATAACTATTTATGACTCACCATCATTATCTCCACCGGCTTTTTCCTCTCCAAAAGCCATTGAGCAAAATCACATGTTTCTTGTATCTATGATGGATTGTTACCTTGAAGAAGAAGCAAGTTTTTTTTTTTAACTTTAGAATCTTGCACTCTCTCCAAATATAAGATGAAGTAAGGCAGGAAGTGACAACATCTTGATTTGAAGCGCCTTGCATAACGGGAAGAATCTGTCTGAAATCTCCACCGAAAACAACAACTTTACAACCAAACAAAGGTATATCCGCCATGTTAATATCGGTACATAGAACATCCTTCAGACTTTTATCTAGAGCTTCAAAGGCATGCTTATGTATCATAGGAGCCTCGTCCCATATAATCAACTTTGTTTGCTTCAATAAGTCTGAAATGTCACTATGACGTGACATGGTACAGAGCGAGTCCTCGATCAGATTAAGTGTTATGTGGAACCTAGAATGAGTTATTCGACCTCAAGGTAACAAAAGCGAAGCAATACCACTTGAGGCAACAGTTAAAACAATTTGATTTCTTGATCTAATTGCAGTTGACAGAGTATTCCACAAAAATGTCTTTCCAGTACCACCATATCCGTAAACAAAAAACACACCTCTGTCTTTATCAACGGCATCCATTATCTCCTTAAATATTGATCTTTGCTCATCCGTTAAAGAAGAATGAAGACGCTCATACTCGCTTTCCTGAACTACCGTGTCATAGTCGAGCTGCTCATTGATAAGGACGTTATTGGCGGAATCTATGACAAAGTTATTGGGAAACGGCATTGTAGCGAAATTTGGTGAGGCTAGAGTTGTGACGCTGCAACACTTTCTCTATTTCACCAAGTGTCAGATTCTTCATCTGATCTTAATCGTACGATAAACCTTAAAATAATTTATGTAAATAACGTGAATTCTAATAAATGAAAAAATTAGAAAGATATTAATAGTAATAAAAAATAAAGATTAAGAACCAAATCGAAGAATTTAATGACATAATATAAGTAATTAACCTGGAGACTTTAAGAGAACTCTCTGTGTTTAAAGGATTCCATCGGATAGATGAGTCCAACGATATAAACAACTGCAGAAGTAGAAGATAAAAAATTAAGAATTAAAAACTGCATTTTTTAAATAGAATAATTTTTAAACTATAATAAGATGCATAAATAAATAGAAATTTAAATTAGTGATAAGAATTTAAACTTATAATACCTGCTTGGACTCTTCCAAGAATAAAGTTCTTCTTTAAATCGGTAATTAATGAGTCGATCTTCATTTTGAAAAGTCTGCAAAGGTTATTCGGCTTGTCCTCGGGAAGTAGAGTCGTATCTGCTAAAAATCTTCTCATCTCTGGCCACTTCGGATTGCATATGATGGTGATGAAAAAATCTGGATAACCATACCATTTGCAAATTGATATTGCATCAAGATAATTCTGCAACATATATCTGGCCCCACCAGTAAAAGAGGACGAAAGTATAACCCGCTGATCATAATTGGAAAGATCTTTATCACCTGAAGTTTGAGCATTACTGATTTCACTGTAAGTCGTACACCTGAGAGTGTTCTGTTTGTTCCGAATAAACCATAACCGTTGCGCTTCAATCATTGTATAAGCGTCAACCAAAAACTGTTGAAGTAACCTCGTCGTGTTTAGGATTAAAGAAAAGTGGTTGACGCGATATTGTAAAAGATAACAGAAATACTCCCTCGTTATACATTTCTTATTCCTCTGATTAGCCTGATCAAGAATAACATCCCTATGAAGAATGTCTACGTGGTAACAGTCTTCACCAAATGGGAAAATGTAACATTTGCAAATTACCCGATTGAGAAATCTGCCCCGTTTTGAACTTACGGACTTACCGATTTGTAAACTATTGAAAACCGGAAGAATTTTCAGGTGTAAACATCCCAATTAATGAATCTAAATGATTTATAACCGATTTTCAAAACCGGATACTTAATTGCAATAAATTGGAATCAAAATTGGTGTCTCGAATTGAAAATAAAGCAATTTTGGGTTTTTACGCGATTTCGGTACGCAATCCGTCGTTTACCGGGAATCTCATATTTAGTCACCATATATCAAATTTAATATTTTTATGAGTCTAATAATCAATTATCATGTCATGAGTAATCACACACTTGATCGAGTCGTGAATCGTTGGTGAATTGCCCAAAATCGATGCGTACGTCAAAACCGACCAAAAACGTGTTATGTTTGATTGACTGTTGATCCTAGTTCAATATATGACATGTTTATATTCAATTTTATTGACTTGAATGTGGTTTTTATGATGGGAAATGAAAAATGGAGAAAAAAAACGGGACTAAAAAACGACAAAAAACGAAGAAACTAGAGCGAAAACGGTGAATAAGCAAAATTCTGGTTTGGGAGACTTAGGCGTATCGCCTGGAACTCTCAGGAGCCGTAGGCGATACCCCTGGAAGTGAAAAATCAGCAAAACCCTAAAATTCGGTTATTTAAGCATCATTAGCCTCATTTCTCATCACTTTCAGCCCCCATCAGCTCTAAAACGTCCCAAAACCTCTGGAAATCCTTTAAACAAACCCTAATACCATCTTTAAAGATTAAAGCTTGAAGATTGAAGCTTGGATCCTCCCTCTTCACCCCTTTTCTTCATCTTTTCGGTTTACCGGTAAGTGTTGATCCTCATTCCGTTTCATCAAGATCTGACCTTTATGACTTCTTAGGGTTAGATCTATGTTCTAAATCATCTCTTCATCTAGATCTATTGATTTCTTGGTCAAGGATTGGAACTTTATTGCGTTTTTGGCTTGGATCTATGATTATGCATGCTTTTATGGTATAGATCTAGGGTTTTATGCATCAAGACTTGATTTTATGTTGGAAATTGATTAGATCTGATCTTGCATGCTCTTATGTGCCAAAACCCATGTCTTATGTTATCAAGATTGCACCTTTAGGTTAGATCATGACTAGATCTATGGAAAGCATGTCATCTAGGGCTAGATCTAGAAATTTTCTCATCAAGATTCCATTTTTATGTTTTGAATAGACTTGATTTACCTCATGAATGTTGTTTAGGACCAGATCCATGTCTTATGATCATCAAGGTTGGGTTTCACATGATAAAATGTCTAGATCTCAAAATGTGTGTCATCTGGGGTTAGAATTGTGTGTCATAAACTTCAAAAATGACATTTTTACCTCCTAACATGTTTAAATATATAACATTCTTGGCATGTGAAGTTAGATCTGTATGTAAGACCAACAAATCATGAACTTTTATGTGTTTAAATGATAGATCCACCCATGCATGCTTGATAGGGTTAATTTTGTTGACCAAAAGTTGATTGCCATGCTAGATTTGGCTAAATTCATGATAGATTTGACTAGGTTCATGCTAGATTCAAATAGATATATAAAAATCCATGGTAGATTATGTTAGATCTAATCTTGTAAGTTAAAATTTGTTTTACCTTGATTAATTGCCATGCATGACCATGTTTGACCATGTTGACTTATGTTTGACCATGATGACCTATGTTTGACCATGTTGACTTATGTTTGACCATGATGACCTCTGTTTGACCATGTTGACTTATGTTTGACCATGTTTGACTTTTATAAATAGTCAAATTAGGACCCTTTGACCTTACCTTTAGTTTATGATTGGTCCCTTATCGTACGTATCACCTCACCCAATCACCAACGAGTCGTCGAGTCGGTCGTGTCGCGAAATTAAGCTATTTATTTATTTAATTAATTATTTATTTATTTTCCTCTATCTCGCTAGTCGTCAAGATTATCATCGGGTCTATCCTTCTTCGTTTCGTAGTGTCTTTTCTCTTAGATTGTGTCTCCTCCATCAGGTGAGTATCATAGCCCCTTTTCCTTTTAAGTTTTGGGGTGAAACATGTACTGTATCAACTCATGTTCTTAAACTATACATATATTCTAAAACCGCATGCGAGTTCCATGTTTGATCTATATGCCTTGTATATGTGAACTTGTTTGGATCATTGCTGTGGACTATGGTTGTGTGTGTTGCACTTATATGTGTTGCCAGGGGCGGACCTGTAATAGGCCCAAGGGGTCCCCGGGGACCTCCTCAACTTCGTACGTAAAGTGTAAATTATGTGACCGGTTTTTAATTTTTTTTTTTGTAAAGAGAGGTTATTAAGTTACTGGTTTGAGAGGTTAAACAAATAATTCAACCATCGTAGTGGTAAGACTTCTCCGCCGAATTGTGGAAGTCCGCAAGTTCGAAACTGGTATGGTGCTTTTCTTTTTTTCCCTGCCTTTTTTTTTGTGTGGAACAATGAAGACACCTGTGGTGTTTGATGACAAACAAAGCAAAGCAAGTGTGCTTTTATAGGGTTTGCTAGCCGAGATTAATTGTAGTCAAAACTATATATATTTTATATAATTTTGAACAAATATCCTTCTTCACTAGCAATATAGACAATTTAGTGTTGTATAAATGGGGTAATGCATATTTTTTTCCAATTTTTTTAGTGAAGAGAGTAAATGAGTGGTAACATACATTGGATTTCGAATAAATCTGTAAATCTATTGACCATTCATCCATATTTATCTTACATGATCAACCTGACCTGGACCAAAATTTCTTATGTATGTTTCCATGAAACTGAAATACTTAAAAATGGTGACTCCGTAAAAAAGAATTTGTGGACCCCCTCAAAAGTTTTTCTAGTTCCGCCCCTGTGTGTTGCTCATGTTCATGTTCATGTTCATAGACGTATCCCATTAACTCATTTGAGCCGGGGTTAGAATAATGGATTCATTGGTCTGGCAACCCACTTGGCCTGCCTCGCGTGTGGCGCCTTGTGATTGAAAGCCTAAATGCCGAGGGCTTGGGTTACGTCGACCCCCATGAGCTTTAGTTCATTACTTGTTTGTTATACTCGTGTTCATTGATTTAACATTGATTCGCATGTTCAAGCTATGATCGTATACCTATATAAACCTATGATTACTCACCAACTATTCGTAGTTGACCTTTATTTTTATACATGTTGCAGGCTACGCAGCTTGATGATATTTTTGCCATGACTGATGACACCATAGGATCGCATGTGGACTTAGCGTGACCTAATTAAACAAGTTAATTTGTTTCATTGTTGATTGAATTATATCATGTTATGTATTGACTAATTTTATTATTTGAAATGAGTTGATTAAGAATATCGCAACATTAATTAGTATTGTGTGCATCTGGACAATCATCACGCCCCGACGTATTCCGCCGTCGGTTGGGGTGTGACAGAAAAGAAGCGGATATTGCAGTGCTAGATATGAAGGATGCAGCTCGTTGATACCCTGCAAATATCCACCTTTAGTCCGAACAACTATATCGCGTGATTCGATATTATCATCAAAATCCCCAATTATTAATGCGGCAACCTCAGATGCGGTCGGAATGTTATATTTTCTTCCATCTTTTGACCGTCTACCGATAAGTCGTAATTTCAAATCGACCTGAGGATTTTCTTGATAAGTATCCCTCACCATCCTGTATGTTTTGACCAACTTATTTTGTGAGTCTAACATATCTTTCAACTGTTGAATAATTTCAACCTCAAACGCTGAGTTTGAAGAACTTGATGGCCTGCCGGTATCACTCTTTAAAAAAAAACACATTCATAAGTCAGGTTTATTTGGAGACGTAATGGGGAATTAGTTGATAAGATAGTAAATTATTTTTAACATTATTAGCAAAACGTAAAGGTAAAGAAAATTACCTAATATGCGATTACCGGTTTGTAAGTTCATTCTATGATAATTTTCGCCACTTAAGCGGTATGTATATGACCATTTACCTTTATTGACATTATTGTCAATTTTGCCACCCATAGAGGTAAAAGAGAACATAGAGTTGTAGCGTCGAATGTTCTTAGCAAAGTATTTGCTTTTCGCATCAGAAGACTTAAAAAGACTGAGATAGGTCTCATCGGGTTTTTGAATTTTGGAAACTCAACCTTTCCATATCCGTAGCAAAATGAATAGCTCGTACCCAATCTGTTTGTCCTCTTGTGATTAGACTCGTCCTTCCATAACTTTGAGTGACATATATCGCATATAACGCACTAATCACCATGATCAAGGTATTCTGTTCCAAAATATGCAAAACATAAAAAAATATCAGAATACCATTAGATAATAAAAATTAATAAATAAAATAAGAATATCATATTAAAATACCAAACCTTTAGAGATGCCTTTATAATCATCTACTTCATTATTAGCCTCAATGTCAACCTCCTCGTCTGAATTTAAATCAACCATACGTATCGGAGATAAGAAAGTCACTTTTCTTTTGCCATTTCTAATAGCAACTCTTGATACGGAAAAAGAAGAAGATGTAGCTAAAAGAAAATATAAATACATTAATAATTAAAAAATAAAACTAATGAATAAAGCTAAATTGCAATTTATATGTAATAGTAGATAATCGAAATTAATGATACCATTTGAATTGTCATTTAATAAAACGGTAGGGGAGGGTTAAGGACTTGTGAAGCGGACGACATATTTGAAGATAGTTGCAACCTCTTATTCTTCTTTTCTACCAGTGCCAACTTTCTTTTGAATCTATTTTCCTTCGAAGCATTTGTAGAATCACCTTTAAATTGCATTCAACAAATTTAAGACAATATTGTAAGTTAAAAAAATACGATGTAACTTTATTTAACTATAAGTACTTTTACCAATAACTTCATTATTATTCATCCCGCTTGATAAAGGAGTAGGAAGATATGTAGAAGCAGTTATCCCTGAAACGACAAAATTATTCCGCGATGAAAGTGCACCTAAATATAAAACAAACACGTTAAATATTCTTAAACAACTGAAAGATGTAAATATATATGAATAGTTAGTATAATTACTTACAACGTAAATTAGAAATTAAAACCATACCATTTGATATGTCTCTAAGTGGAGATCTATAGGTAGGTGTAGGACCACCGGTAGAAGAAACCGGAGAAACAGTACAACCTACAGAAAAAACACATTAAATTAAAGAAAACATTACAAATATTGATAATCATTTAAATATGTTAGTATTATTTAAAATAGAGTGCTCTTACGGTTTGATCTGTAAGATAAAGCAACGGAAGAAGTTGCTTTATTAGCTTCTAAGGACTTCGATGAATTCTCATAGACTTGATATTTTCATGTCTCCGATCGACCATTAACATTTTTCTTCTCTCCCTGTTTTGTCTAGCATAATTTGAATAACTATTTGTGCTAACTGAAAATAAAAAACAAATAATTAATAAATATATTTTAAAAAAATGTTGATAATCTAATAAATTGAGATAGATCTTAAACGAAAGCTCGTACCATTTGTTATGTCACTAAGAGGAGGTCTATAAGTACTACATGTTGAACGTAAAGAACATCCAGGTGTTGATGATTGTTGAGATTTTCTTCCTCTTTTTATATCGAAACAGATTTTTCCTGTGTTGTCTGTTTTGTCTTGAAATGTAAATAATGAATTCTAATCTCTGAGATGTAAGACAAAGGAGAAACATAATTGTTTATGTTCACTTGTGAAGAAGAGGAAATTTGCATAATCCCATGTGTTTTTCTATGTGTTGATTGTTCCATGCGAATCTTCCTTTTTCTTTGATTTTCTTTGTTATCCATAGCTGTTTATCAAACAAAACATGAAAATTTAGAAACAGGACAAAAAGGTAGCTGGGTAACAATGAAAAAAAAAATCATAGCATTCATGTATTTATTAATATAAAGATATGAACAATGTTGAATCTGAAATTTATAATATACAGAATTTTAAATCTTCCTACTCTAATAAACAATTACAATTGTTGACACATGTCAACACTAGATTCATTCTCACAAAAAAATTTCCCTCCCAAATCTACACCATAATAAATCCATTTTGATTGTAAATTATTTCCTATTTTATAATCATGATATAATTTTATTTATTTATATATATTTATGTAATTATGACAACCATATATTAATTTACATCTAATTTTAAATTAAAATTATGTTTATAAATTATTAATATGTTCATTTTAATAAATTCTAAAAAAACGTATAAAATACCAATAAACACTTATTTAGTGTGTTTTCAAATATAATTGATGAATACCTCATATTGTTTTAAACATTCAATCAACATTGTGGATTATATTCTTTATGAAGAAATTCATTGACAAAAATCATGTTCATAAGATCCATTACTAAATAGTTTTTCTACCGTATCAAATGATCGATGTTTATCCAATTTGAAAATTTTAAATATCATGACTAATTCAATTGTAAATTGTCTAATGATACCGAGATAACATTTTTTTATCGTTGTAACATTATAATATTCTATTATAATTCAGTTTTTCTACTCACCAATGAGACTGTTTTCATCATAATCTTGTTGACACTCTATACTCACCTAACTTTCTATAAAGACTTAAAGTCTCAAGTTTGTCAAATTATAAATTAATTAGATTATTTTTTAAACAACCATTTTCTAAACATGGTCAGGCGTATGTTGTTTTTCCAAATATACAAGTAGATACATGCTCTAAATATTATATTTTTGACAAAGAGGGTAAAATCACCAATGCCATATTATGAAATATAACTTTAGTTTTTTATTTAATGTAATGTAACGTTATTCCGGTAATAATAAAAGTATGCATGAATTATCAATTATATATAATCTTTTAATGATTTAACCCATATAACATACGGGTTCTATCCTAGTTACTAATAAAAAGCAATTAATATTATTCAAAATAATATAAAAAATACATTTTTAATTGTAACTTGATCGAAAGAAGAGACAAATTGAACAAAGAAGATTGGTGAATTGATAAACTGATGAATGAAATGAGTGGAGATGTAGAATGTATATATAGGAGATTAAGGTGTAAAAATTATGAAAGGTCATATTTTAATTTAATGAATAAATCAATCAAATTAATTTAAATTTCGAAAAAAAGTAAAGTTTTGAATTTATGGAGCTAATTCCAGAAATTAAATTTTATTTAAAAAACTTAAAAAATTAAAAAAATTACACATAGGATTTTTTTAGTATGAGAGTATGTCACCTCATCAATTGATGATGTGGACAACCTTATAAGATGCCAAATCAACCTTATATGTTTTGTTTAATAGATTAGGTAGATAAGTAGATTAGGTAGATTCTAATAAGAATATATGAGTTTTTTTATAAAAAAAAAAATTATATGGTAATATAATAATACAAATACCAAATTATTTATTAACTAATTGAGTTAAAAATTTATCAGTATTAAATACTCAATTATATAAATATGTTTAAAATAATAATTTCATGGAATATTCTCTTAAAATTACGAAAATCTTGATCTATTTTCTTGTTATTTGTTTCTTTTTCTTTTCCATCGTGTCTATAAAATGAAACCATCAATAGCAATACAAGGGGCTAACGCTCTCTATTCTTCTCTTGAATTGTTTTATTCAATGTTTTGAAACCCGGTTTTTTGGTTGAACCGAAAAACCTTTCGAGACCGGTATCGGTCGGCTCGGTTAGACCGACCGGTTGAACTGGTTAGGGGATTTATATATATATTTTTATAAAAATGTTAATAAACTTGTACACCCGAACTAAAAATAGTTAAAATACAAATATAAGAAAATGATCATTGGAAAACCTCCTAAGTATTTGAAAACCCGGAAAACCTGAGTATTTTAGTAAAATATCTATATTATATATTTATTGGTTGTCCAACTTTGATTTGAATTTTATTATTTATTTCTTCATTTCATATCTCTTTTACGTATAACACCAAAAAACCTAGTTATTATTGTTACACATATGTAACTATAGCGATGATGGTTACACCTATGTAAACAAAAATGACTATGTTACACCTTGTGTAACATGTTTAAGTAGGTGCAATTTCTTGTTTAGAACTAGTGTGTAACAAAAATGACAATGTTACACCTAGTATAACATGTTTAAATAAGGTGTAATTGCATGTTAAGAACTAACGTTACAGTGGTATAACTGGTTTTCCAGGGTTTCCAAAAAGGTGAGGTTTTCCATTGAACCTCACCCTACAAATATAATCCACTCAAAAATAATACTAAATAGGTATTTCCCAAGAAAATATATGTTTCAAACTTTAAAAAATAATAAAAAATAACAATAAAATAAAAAAAAATTCAAAAAAAAAATAGTCAGAAAACCGGTTGAAGAAAAAAACCGGAAACCCGTCCGGTTCGAAACGGTTAGGTTATGTCCAAAAAACCGGGGATTAAAAAACCGGTATGAGTACCGGTTAACGATTGAACCGGACCGCTTGAACCGGTTTTTAAAACATTGGTTTTATTATTTCATCAAATTTTATCGTTACCAAAATTTAAACCTTTAATCTCTATCTAATCTAAAGAGGTTTGTATCTCACCACTAACTTTTTCTCTTGGATTTTATCATGCTTTATTTAGTAAAAATTGACACTTGTTATCATCAATTTTTTTTTTGATTAAGTTAAAATTTTAATAAGTAATTATTCAAATACTATATTTTTCATATTAGAGTTTAGTAAATTTAACTTTTAATAAGTAATTATTCAAATACAAAATTTTTAATATTAAGGTTAGTAATTAAATAGAGAAATATTATACATGTAATATAAAATATTTTATTGAACATTTTTATACATTTTGACACAATGATCTAAACATTTTGACAAAATTACATAATGATCTGAATATTTTGATGCAATAGAAAGAGTAAAAAAAATTAATTTTATATTTAACAATATTGTACGCGTTTTAAAGATAAACAAACGCTTGTTTTTATGATGTATTTTTTTTAAATAATGTTGCTTCTAAGAGTTATGAAGTTTAAAAATATGGTGAATTCGATAAAAAGTCAAAAATGCTCTTTCATATTTTATTTTCTTTAGTTTTTCTCTCTAATTACTCAGAAAAACTTTGAGTCATAAATCTTCATTTAATTGAAGATCTAATGGTTATGATTCATTTTTATCATTCTTATCAAAACCAAACTTCCCACAATAACCTTACTCTTCATTTCAATATAATAAACAAAATCTTTATTTTCCGTGACTAGATTTCTATTTTTTTTTTAACTGCAAACATCCGGTTACCCGGGGGTCTCATCATGGCAAACGATGTTAGCCACGACACGTTACGACCGCAGTTCGTGCGAGTAACCAAAACCCTATGTGTTGCACATCCATCCCAGAGGAAACCCACCACCTAAATACCACTGTCGTAAAACCTCTGACTCACCTATAATTACTAAGAAATTAATTATCGTAGATTATGATTATATTTATAGTTTTTTTTTATTGAAAACTCACCCGTATAATACACAAGAGATAAAAAACTATTTTAAATATATATGTTTTCTTTTCTTTGCAATCTCAATATGAACGATGACTACGTACCGTTCCGTAGAACCCGATATTGATTAACTTTTAGAAAATTCATACTACAACTCTACAAGTATCGACCATAAACTTACATTTATGCATGTTCTTTACACATTAATTAAAAAAATCATTACGATAGTAATAGAGACTAAAATGGCGGGAGCAAGTACAACTTTTTTATATGAGAACTAATAATTTACCATTGGTCATTTGTTCAAATGGTACGAGATATGAATGATAGAGTTTGGGATGTTGAAAGGTTTCAGGTTCTATCTCGACTTTGGGGGGTTTTACTACAATGGATGGAGTCTCATCAAGAACTAGTGAATTTTGATGGTGTCACACAGTTTAACTTCTCATTGAACTCATGGGGATTAAAAAAACAACTAATAATCTTATTTTTAATTATATTTAATAACATATGGTAATACACGATGAACTTACAAGTTACAACCCAGTAAAAAATTGAGGTTATTTAACACACCAAGATAATAAGGCCACTCGGTTTACTCGTCATTTCCACGTCATGGAGGCCCTCCACGCAAGAATCATGGTGCCATACACTTCCCCTCTCCTCCATGAAGAAGCCGCGTGGTTTTTGTGCGTGGTTTTCTCCACGCCGAGTAATTTGCGCGGTCAATGGTTTGCTCCAATCAAATAATAACACACATTCTTTTTGGTTTTTTTGTTGTTTAATAAAATAAAAAATAACCACCGTCACGAAACACAACTCAAACCACCATACATCTCCTACTAACACCACACATGTTAGGTTTTTCGTAATGGGGGGTTAAACCCACTTTTCGTGCCCCTTCACGTCCCATGGCATCCGGGTCACCGCCCCCGGGGGCTATAGACAATAAATTTGTCCGGGGCGTTGCTAGCATGGCGCCTTCCCCCTCTCTTTTGGATTGGATTTTTTTTTTCTTTCTTTTTTGATCGGTCAGGTTTTATGAGTGGTGTTTTAAGAGGGGCGTTATACGGGTTATAACTATTAGACAGTTATGTACTTATGTATTTGTAGAGGGTTTATTATGTAATTATGTCTTGTATATAATAGGGATTGTACTCAATTATTACGTGAATGAGAATACAGATTATCCAATATGGTATCACAACATTAACCCTAGCCTCCATCCCTGTTTTTTTTTTCGGTCGACATCTTTCCCACTACCGTCGCCGGCAGCCTTACGCCACGGCGTCTCACCCTTCTTCTCCGTCATCCCCGAAGTCTCCCTCCTCCACAGTTGACTCCGCCGCTGCCATGGGAGACGACGACGCAGTTGACCCTCGTGTCAAAGCCTTACAAAAAATCATCCAACAAGCGTATGCTATGACGAATATTATATATCCTTCGCGTTCGACCGCTGGATGGAACTACGGTAACCTACTCATCCTGGGTCAAACTTTTCAAAACTCATGTGCGCGCATACAAGGTTATGGACCACATCGACGGAACTGAGCCACCCGCCACCACCGATGTCACATATGAAGTATGGGCCGATATCGATGCACTGGTGTTACAGTGGATATACGCCACGCTGTCGGAAAAGGTCTTACGTCGTGTCCTTGCCAATGACACGACTGCCAGAAAGGTATGGGTTAAATTACAAGCGATTTACTTGAATAACAAAGGATCACGGGCGGCTGCCCTTGAACAAGAGTTCACTACTTTAACCCTTGCTAATTGTGCGTCTATGGACGATTATATTAAAAAACTGAGTGATCTTGCTGAACAATTGGATGATGTGGAAAGGCCGGTTCATGAAAACCGACGTGTTTTACAACTGGTACGAGGGCTACCATCGGATTATAACACCGTAGCCTCGTTTATTAATCAAAGCACACCGTCGTGGGACACCGCTTGCAACATGGTTCAACTTGAATTGCATCGCCTATCTGCCCGACAAAACCCCACTACTCATGTTCTCGCCGCCACCAATGCCACCCAACAGCCTCCCCATCAATCCCCTCATCAAAACCCGCCACCCCTTAACCCACCTAACCAACCCGTCAATACCTCCAACCAATACCGTAACCCCTCTACTGATCCCACACCCCACTATGCACCACGTTACAACAACAACTATAGGGGCAGAAATGGGTTTCGACGAGGCAACAATCGTGGGTCTCGAAATCAGGGCAACCGCAATACTAACCGTAACCCAAATACCTACCCATCCATGCCACCATGGGGTTGGTGGAACACTCCTCCTTGCCCCTACCCAACCAACCCACCAAACTGGTCCCCACAACAGCCGTGGCAACCTAGGCCGAATACCTCATATCCGCCACCTTCGGCTAACTTTACCGGCGGTGCATACTCACATTATGATGCTTTGAATCCCACAGATATCGGTGCTGCTTATCAGGCAAATCAGATGATGCCACCAGACTCGGCCTGGATTATGGACTCAGGAGCCTCCAATCATGTCGCCAATCCAGGTATGGTACAATTTCCCGTGTCCTATTCTAATATAAGTCATATTTTTGTCGGCAACGGTCAATCGTTACCAATTACAAGATCCGGTTCCACCAACCTTCCCTCACCAAATAAACCTTACCAACTTCATAAAATCCTTGTTTCACCGAATATCGTTAAAAATTTGATTTCTGTTCGTCAATTTACCGCCACTAACCAAGTTATTGTTGCATTTGACCCATATGGTTTTTCTGTGAAGGATCTCAAGACTGGGGAGCTCCTTTCCCGCCACAACAGTGATGGCGATCTCTACCCCTTCACTACCACCACCACTTCATCCGCTTTCACCACTACCGGTTCCAGCTCGTTTCTTTGGCATACAAGACTTGGTCACCCCGGCGCTCAAGTCTTAGAATTTCTTTCCAGTCGTTGTTTAATTTCATGTAATAAGGGCAAACTTGGGTCCATTTGTGAGTCGTGTCAGCTATCTAATAGCAAACGATTGCCATTTTCAGATTCAATGAATGTTACTTATTGTGCGTTTAATATTATTCACTGTGATTTGTGGACATCCCCTATTCTGAGTAAATCCAGATACAAATATTATATGGTCCTCATTGATAATTTCACTCAATATGTATGGGTCTATCCTTTGAAATTTAAATCCGACACGTTCCCGACCTTTGCAAAATTTCACAAACTAATCAACACCCAATTCAATAAAAAAATTAAATCTTTTCAGTGTGACCTTGGAGGTGAATTTGATAACGGAGAGTTTAAATCTTTTGCAGATAAGCATGGGTTAGTATTCCGATTTTCTTGTCCACAAACGTCACCCCAAAACGGCAAAGCCGAGCGCATGATACGCCGGCTTAATGACATTATTCGTGCGTTACTTACTCAAGCCCGTCTACCACCATCGTTTTGGGTAGAGGCGTTGCATACCGCCACTTATCTCCACAATATTCTCCCCACCAAACGCCTTAACCTCCTTACTCCTACCCATGCCCTATACCGTCGACAACCATCATATGATCACCTACGGGTGTTTGGATGTGCTTGTTACCCGAACCTCTCAAGCACCACTCCCAATAAGCTTAGCCCACGCTCCGTCCGTTGCATATTTTTGGGATACCCATCCAATTTTAGAGGCTATCGTTGCTATGACCCGCTCACGGGTCGAGTTCATTTATCTCGTCACGTGATTTTTGATGAGAACGTTTTCCCATCAGCAACCCAACGTACGCCCTCTAATGCTCTCGGTCACACTGAATTTTGTGAGGATCCCATGCCGTTTTTCGATCCGGCCCAACTTGGCCCATCTACCGCAACGGACAGCCCACCTCCCACTCCCACCCATCCGGCCCAGTCTCCGTCACCAGCCCAACCCGCTACACAACCCACCTCTGCCTCCTCCGTTTCCAGCCATCATTCCGATACCAATTCACCTTGCCCGTCTCGCACTCCGAGTCCACACCCTATCAATACACATCCCATGCAAACACGAGCAAAAACCCGTATTACCAAGCCCATCACTCGCCTTAATCTGAACGTAAATTCTCCTAACATTTCACCCGTTCCAGCTTTTTACCTTAAAGCCATATTGGATCCTAATTGGTACAGGGCTATGCATGACGAATTTAAGGCTTTGCAGGATAATGACACGTGGGAAGTGGTGCCCCGACCTCATAACCACTCGGTGATTAGGTGTATGTGGTTATTTCGACACAAATTTCGGTCGGACGGGTCATTGGAGCGCTACAAAGCGCGGTTAGTTGCGAATGGTAAGTCTCAAACGGTGGGTGTGGATTGTACGGAAACATTTAGTCCGGTTATTAAGCCGGCTACCATTCGCACTGTTTTATCTCTAGTTGTGTCTAAGAGTTGGCCAGTTCATCAGCTGGACGTAAAAAATGCTTTTTTATACGGGGACCTCGCGGAGACGGTATTTATGACTCAACCCCCGGGCTTTACTGATAGTCAGTTTCCAGATCATGTTTGCCGGTTGAAACGATCGTTATATGGTTTAAAACAGGCTCCTCGGGCGTGGTATACTAGATTTGCATCATTCCTTCTCAGTTATGGGTTTCGCAGCAGTCTATGTGACACATCTCTATTTGTCTATCATCGTGGATCTCTCACGGCCTATCTGCTATTATATGTTGATGACATAATACTTACAGCATCTGACTCATCTTTCTTACAGACTATCATTACTTCACTCTCACGAGAGTTTGCTATGTCTGATCTGGGAGATTTGCATCATTTCTTGGGAGTCACCGTCACACGAGATGCTAATGGTTTCTTTTTGCAACAGTCACAGTATGCCCGTGACATACTTCAACGTGCGTCCATGACTAATTGCAAACCTTCGACCACGCCTGTTGACACTAATGGCAAACTTAGTGCAGATGATGGCCCGAGGTTATCCGATGGCACTCTTTATCGAAGCCTTGTTGGGGCTCTACAGTACCTGACTTTCACGCGTCCTGATATTTCATATGCTGTCCAACAGGTTTGTCTATTTATGCATGCGCCGTGTGAATCACATTATAATTTTTCTGAAACGTATTTTGAGGTACATCCAGGGCACTATTCAATACGGCTTACGGATAAGTCTTTCTAGCTCTGTCGGCTTAACTGCCTATTCTGATTCCGACTAGGGTGGGTGCCCTGACACACGTCGCTCCACT
>JBCNJP010000006.1:60975735-60999892 GCA_039602395.1 Deinandra increscens subsp. villosa
CATGCATTTGACATTATGGATTTGATACCCTTTATTTTTATATTTGTGTTGGTAGATACACTTTTATTTTGTTATTTTGGATGATGACACCGTGGTAGTTAGTTGTTTGTTTAATTTATTTTGACTGTGTTGTGGTTTGAGTAGTTTTGAAGTAGGTACATGGCTAGCTCTACAGCTGACTGGACCAGGAGGTCTAAACAGCATGGCGTGGTAACCATCCCATGGGTAAAACATCATGTTTACAGGGGAAACTCTGCCAAATTTTTTCTAGCCCTTTACTTTTCTTTTACATTATCCTTAATTTGAATACGCTTTCAGACATTGAGGACAATGTGCAATTTGAGTGTGGGGATAGGAAAACAGTTTGGGTAAACCTGGGAACCAAAAACAATTGCTTCGTCCAACTCAAGCTTTACACAAAACTTACTTGGAAAAATGGCTTATGTACTGCCCAAATTTTTTAAAAAAGTTATTGTTTTTAAAAGGAACGTGTCTAAAAAGTTTTTCCTCCCATTATTTATCAACTCATAATCCATTAATTTGTAATACCTCAAAGCTTTGAAGTAAAAATTTTATTGACAAGAAGAAACCAAATTTATTTAATTATGAACTTACACTTTCCCCTTTTCCCTTGATAGTGAGAATTTGAGCCCTTATAGCATGATCAACTATAAAACATGTTCTTCTTCTTTTCTTTGAGAGAAACCACGTAAACGTGATAGAGGTAGAACTTGACACGGTAATACGTCCCAAGACGGACAAAATCAGAAGCCACAGTATTAAAGGATTGAGGCAATTAGGATTTCTTCTTCTCACCTCACTCTCTACCAAAAACATCCCCTAGTAAGCCCCTTTGAGCCTAAACCCTTTCGTTTCTTAACCCTCTTTATTTGCAGAATAAACCCCCTCTGCAAAATACCAAAAAAAAACCCACAAACATTTTCTTTTTACACCCTATGTTTTAGTAAATAAACGGTTATTTCAAAAGGTTTTCAAAAATAGATCTTCACTATTTTCTTAAAAATCTAATAACAAGGCATGGAGTCTAGACGGACCTTAGACTTTATACCCTTTGTCTATGAAAAAAAATGATCGAATAAAAGGAAAACCCCCATAAAGGCAAAAGCAAAAGTGCATTTAAAAGATTTGTTTAGAAAATAGTGAAAAACATAAATTTTTTAAGAAAAAAAAACCAAAGACCGTTTTATTTGCGCCTTTCCACCCTTTTCAAACAAAACTAGCATACCCCTACCCCAAGCCTACCCTTTTTCAAAGACCTAATGATGATCCTGTGACTTTTGGTGAGACCGGTGGAGGTTCGATTCCGTGTCAAGCATATGCTCTCTATTTCATTTTACCTTGGTACGAGTATCCACCCCGAAATAGAAAATCTCTAACCCGAGTGACGAGTGACCACTTGTGAGGTGTGTAAAAACATAGTTGAATAAATTTCTAAGTAGGCTTGTCATAAATAACTTACTTTAATCAAAAGGTAAAAAAACATTAATGGAATAAAATGTTAAAGATGGAGGAGGAATAACCTTTAAGGCACAAGTCTTGACAAAAACACAAAAAATTAAAAATTTGGGATGTGTCAAAGCCCCTAATTATGAAGTTTTGCTTGAAGACAAGCAAATGTTTAAGTGTGGGAATATTTGATGTACACATAATTATACATATTTTTATACTAAAATATTTCCACATTTCAGGATAAAACCTAGCTACTAACATCAAAACAAAGCGATTTTGTTTTCTTTTTAGTTTTTTAGATTTTCTAAAGCCAAAATACCATAATCTAACAGAAACGTGAAGAGAAATGCAAGCTTTGTGATTTATTTACTTTAGCACGGCCCGTGCTCAACCCAGCACGCCTCGTGCCCGACCCGGATCTATAGGAATCTTCCTCTGGTCCAACACACCCCGTGCATCTGACTCACCACGCCCGGTGCTGAAGCCTCCAGACATGGCATGGCCCATGCTCTGACAAGCACGACCCGTGCCTTTGAAGACAGAAGATTTTGAATCATCCGCCTGACATGGCACGGCCCGTGCTCTGACAAGCACGCCCCGTGCCAAACTCCAGACTTTGCCTATAAAAGTCATCCCTCTCCCACTTCACAACTCGCTCAATTCTTCTCTCTTCCCCCTACTTTTAGATTAGTTATTCGAGCCACTTGGTGTTTCGTGTCTTTAAGTATATCAAAGTCTGTACGAACTTCAACCAGTTTAACTAATTGAAAGTATTTTGTATATGAAATCTTCCTTTACTTGCTGGCAAATCTTTAAGCTATGATTAGCTAAATTCTTACACTTGATTGGAAATAATAAACCTTTAACAAGTTTTCAAGTTGTCTTTATAAAGTTGGTTTAAGTGTGTCTAATGACTTTGTGAAAACCCTTTTTATTAAAAGTGTATTGTTGATTTTCTGAACAAAACCTGCTCTACGTATCACAGACCATTTGGGGAGTCGAAATCCCAAAGGCTAGACTTGTTACACCCGATCAGGGGACAATGCATGATGCGAAAGATGACTCGTGCCCAATGCTACATGATACGTTCGAGATCTTTATGTCTATGTAAGCAAACTCGGCTGACCACGCAATTGCGGGCTGAAAGTATTTGGTTGGGAATGGGGGATGGTAATATTTTATCACTTCATGGAAGCCGAGATGGTACATGTTTGTGAACTTGGCTCTGGTTACGCCGGACGTGCATGCGCGAGAGCGATACATGGAAGAAACGGACCTTAGTCCCTTATGAAGATCATTTTCACAATAATATAATCCGGCACCCAGGGTTGTTCCCCTGCTGGTTCATGACGGCGTGTCGAGTACGATAAGTTGGCCAGTTTGAGGGACCCCGTAAGTAAGTGGCATTATACCACTATATTTGTCTTTTGGCAACACAGTTCCGAGGGGTTCGTACTCCTCGTAGACGATCACCTGGGAGAGTAGTGATACTAGATTTGAGGTTGAGAGGCGGTCTAGTTGTCTGCCAACAAGACAATCTTAACCCAAAGTTATATATAAACAACCAGTCTATAAGTTACTAGTACGATTATTCCAATCAAAATTAACTACGACTGCTTGAGTCCGAAAACCCATTTTATCTATATATGTATTTATATTGAATTTATTTTTCTAAAAATCAAAGATAGAGTTTTGTTAAACGTTGGCAAAGATTAAGTATTGAAAGCTCTTATTTTCCATTGTCAAATAAATTAGGTATATAAATTTAAAAGCTTAAAGCTGCTAAAAAGGTTTGAAAAATTGCCATATTTTATGAATAACTCAGCACATACCAATGACTTTGTAGTCCTTCACGTGGGAAGGTTCCACATAAACCTTGGGTGAATTGTGTGAAAACAATACAAAATCAATTGTTTGGATGTGGAGCTTCTGTTGGAAATTTTTAAGAAAACAAAATGAGATTTTGTACTTTGAAAAAGCTAGGGAACATGTAGCTAGCACATCACTAATGTAGTGATGTATGTGTGAAGAGTTGGACAAGGTTAGATGCTTGTTATATAGAGGTGCGGGATCAGTTCAGTTAAAATCGATTGAAAAGGTGACGGGTTGAAACGAATTCAAACGAAATAAGGAATAACAAATGATGTGTAAATAGGTAGATGAGAGACGACGTTCCATGGTTTTATAAATGTATAAAAATATGATCGTTTTATATAAAAATAAAATGCAAATGTTTTGATTTGAGTATAAGACAAGGTGAATAGTAAACGAAACATTTTAAACTAAAAGATCCTAATTAACATTATTATATGTTTTTGAAACCGAACGGCGAATTAAATAAATAATGTTTTTTTAAGGGTAATAATAAAAATTCTTATATTATAGCTTTAAGTTGGAGGTGATAAATAGTAAAGTCTCTTTATTATTCTAAAACGCTTTAATAGTTGACAACAAACTTTATATTACGATACAAAGTCGGAGATATAAAATAATAAATTCTTTTTATTATTTTTCTTGCTGATAAAATTCCACTAAATAAATAATGATTTTTTTTATGTTTGCGATCACCAATATGTTCGTGGATCCAGATTTGGGAAGAGTCGTTGGGTTCCAAAGACTAGAGCTGAATAATTATCTACTAGTGATTGTTTGTTGAGTTTGGAGAGCGTATGTTGTCCTCGGTGTATCTCTGATGTGGTGGAGTGTCCAAACTAGTTGAGACAGAGGATGGGTCATTGAGACAGAGGATGGGTCATTAACGGGATAATTCACGTTTGAGTTGGAGCTCGGGGAGCTTCAACTGGGCCTTCTAGTACTTTATGATGAGGGGTCGCTGCAACTAGGTGATATGCCTAGAGTCTAACTTGTTCTTGGGAATTTGAAGCTTGGAAGACTTGTCTGACTGTTGATTACTGTTTTACTGGATGACTCTGGTTGCATATGCTTGGATGGCGGGCTAGAGTTTATCGCAAGGCCTTCAAGTGGGAGATTGTTGGGTGTGAAGGCCTTTGGACTGGCCAGTTTTATTTATTAGGGGCCCGTTATGGTTCCTAGTGTTGCCCTGATTTTCATTATTTATACCATGTCATGTAATATAATCTCTTGTACTATTCTGAGCTAATAAAAAAAATAACTAGTTCCAGACCATCGACGTAGGTCATACCAACCTAACCACGTTAAATCTCTCATGTTCATTTATTATTGCTTTCGTGTATATGTGCGATAGTGTATTGCATTGTGCGTTGCTTAAGTCGGTCCCTACCATTAATTAATACTACGAACTTTATAAGCAAGAATTTAGCATATAAGGGCATGAGGTATACCCTCATGTGGTGTGATGTGGTGTAGTTGTCACATCAGCGCTGACTGAACCACATACAAGTACCACACAAATGGGGTACACTCAATGTGGTGTGGTGTGGTGCGGTACGTTATTTTATAATTTTTTAAACTTTTTTTAATAAAATACCATTAATATAAATATTAAAGTTTATAAATTAAAAACTACAACTTCTTGAAATAGAAAATAACTTAAAACTTCATATAAAAAACCATATAATCTATTTGTTCCTCAATCTATCCATGATCTCCTCCTTTTCTTTTTCAACCAACGATCGTTGCTCTTCGTCCAATTCGAGGTGTCCAATCAAAGCACACCGAGTTGATTAAGACGGTTTTTTTCTTGTCGCAACTTAGTCCGCTTTTGTTGTTCGATGTTGTACAAGTGGAGTTCTTACAAGAACGCTTCCTCTTCAAGCTTCTCTTTTTGTTGGCGTGTCGCCTTTCTTTTGCCTACCGGCCTCCGCAAAACATTCATTTAGGGTTCGTCTTCGTTCAAATTCATCACATCATCGTTTAGGTTTATATTGCAACGTCCCATGAAGGCCGAACCCATGGGACTATCCATATCGGTCGATGATATTTTCTTGCTTGCCTTTGGATCCTCCATTATTTCATGAAACTTTGGTGATTGTCTTAGAATGTTGTAATGTTCGAGGAGTGGTGGTGACTTATGATCGTCTTTTAACAACCGATGGAGATGTTCAAGACGTTGAGGTCACTTACACCGCTTTTACGGTTTCGCTTGACGCCCGCCATAATGTCATGAAACTAATTGGTAATTTTCGGCTTCATAAGGCCTCATTTATCACTTAGTTTTTCATTGTTACGAAAGTAACAAACTTCACCGGGCTTTACGGTTATATTGCGCTTCTTATGGAACTTGATCCCAAAACGCTTCTTTCGTTTGAGCATTTCCTAGTTTAAAAAAAAATATATTAGAAGATGAAATAAAAAAACCAAACTCCTTAAAGAAGTATAAAATAAACTTTAAAAAATTATAAATACCATAATTTGGGTCTTCGGACGTGTCCACGTAAGCTTCAATCAAGGTTAGCTCTTCGGTCATGTCCCACTTCACCTTGCCCTCCGGTGCTTCCGTACCCTCCATCGGTTTTTTTACCCTTTCCTCGCCTTTTTTTTACTGACAAAGAACTTGTGTTTCGGGTATATATAATTTCAACATCATCTTCTTGCTCAAAAAGGGGCATTTGAGGGTGCGATTGTGGTTGGAATTGAGAAGGATATTGTGACGGTGGGCATTAGGGTTGTTGGACTTGCCCCCATTGAATGTAGTTGTTGAAGGAGGGGTTAGGATTATACATGTTGGGAGGTGGTACCGGACCTGTATATAACGGGCTGGTTGCCCAACATACATGGGCATTTGCTATGGGTTTTGAGGGTTCGGTAGGTTTTGGGGGTTCGGGTATTAGTTGCTTGAAGTTGGGTTGCTTGAGCTTTGGTGTGTTTTCATGGTGTAATTTTTTTTTTTTTAAATATGAGAGTAGAAGAAAGGAGTAGAAAAAGAAGTGTAAAAAAATGGCATTTATAGGGAAAACATGGTGATTTTTTTATGGAGTATTAAAAGACAACGGTAAAAATAACAAACATTCAATGGCTATATTGCCTTCACCACGCACACGGAAGTTATCACGCCCCGCGTCCGTGCCACCCCCATCACGCAAGGGGGTGGTGCATGTCCGTGTCCAACACGGCATGATCTCCTTCTTAGCGCCGAGTATACCGCATGGGTCTAATTGAGAGAGCTAGGCTAGCTGTTTGATTTTTGTTTTTATTTTAATTAGTTGACGTGTTAATATATTAATACCAAATTCAACTCCTTACTATTATTGTGAAGTTGAAGTATCGGATCGAATTTCTGCATAGCTATCTTCACCAAACAAAGATGACAAACAATACTGATTGGCCAGGTGTACCCTAATTTAATCACTTCGTTCACCAATATATTGTCAACTATCTCCTTGTTTCTCACTCTCTCTCTCTCTCTCTCTATATATATATATATATATATATATCACTTGCATTCTTATTTCTTCACCATTTCCCTTCAAAACACACACACACTCTCTATATATATATAAAGTAGTGTTTGTTGTATACGTGTTCTTTCCATATATACTTGCTGGCTAGCTTGTAATAATTAATATAATGGAGTTGGATAGCGTTCTCGACTTTCTTCAGGATAAGACGATTTTAATTACCGGTGCTACTGGTTTTCTTGCTAAAAGTAAGTATTCCTCTCTCTCTCTCTCAATCTCTATATATTCGCGTATGCATGTACGTAGGACCATTATGGAGAAATGAAATTAATCGTTAACGACGAAGTGATTCAATTGTGAAAGAAAAAAAAAATTATAGGTCTAGTTTTTTTAAGGAGTTTAATATGAATCTAGCTCCTCACTATAATAACGAGATTGTTAATTATACATATAATACATTTATTAACTTTTATACCTATCTCGTTAGGTATTGTATAAGTCTCTAAGCATATTTCTCTTTAGTAAATTTTTGTTATTTTCTTCCTTAAGTTTTTTGCTGTTGGGTTATTTTTTATATTATCTGAGTTTAATGAGTTTAACAAAAGAGTTGGTAGTATAATATATACAGTCATCTAACATATATTTTTTTATTTGAGCTCAACAAATTTAGTAAAGGGGTTGGTGGTTTTTAAATTTTGTTAATTCACATTGTTACTTTTAAGTATCTAATTATTTGTAATGTTATATTTAATCATATTTTTAAATTTAACGTTGTTGCGTTATCTTTTTTCATTTATTGTTTTCTTTTTACTTTGTGTTTTAACAATACAATTGTTTTATATATATAGTGTTATTTCTGAGGCAACGCAGTGATACTAAATCTAGTTATATATTATGGAATCATCAATCTATAGTTTTGCACGTGTTATGTAATAATCATATTTATTTATAAACACACACTACAAAAAATAAGGTCAATAGTGGCGACAAATGTCGCCACTATTACTCAAGAATGTCGTCATTATTGCCTATAGTGGTGACACGTCGCCGCTAGTGCTCGAGAATGTCGCCGCTATTGCCTTATTGTCGCCACTATTGCCCTTTGTCGCCACTATTAGCGTCGTCACTATTGGTCTGTATCCTACAAAACGTATTTTTCTTCTTATTTTATACGTTTTCAGTTTTATGAATACACACACTAAAAAAATTGTAGATTGGCATGATTAAAATATACAATACGCCAAAATTAATAAACATGTTCAAAATATACATAAACCGTTATGGTTCGAAACAAGTTTAACAAGTTATAACACAAACTAATAACCAGAACATATAACATAAAACTAGTTACTTAAAGATCATATGCCATTGAATCATTCATCATCGTCTTGGTCGTCTACATGTGTTCCCATAAACCTAGATAATATATTGACATTTGTGCTTGAAAGGTGAGGTCTTGGAACAAGTTGGTAATTTCAGCCTACCAAAAAAAGGGTATGGTTAATCAACATACGGTGACAATGACTATATATATATATATATATATATATATATATATATATATATATATGAGAGAGAAATCCTTTGAAAACCCACTTTTGATGTGAAAACCCTGAAAACCCTAATGTCCCGTTAAAAAAACAATATAAAAAAATTACTAAATGGTATAACATCGATTTTTTAGTTCAGGGCTAAAAATTGGTTAAGAAATCATGGATAGTTTTAAAAAAAAATTCTGATTAAAAATACTTATTTCCCGTTCTCGAAAATTTACATATGTAAAAAAAAAACCTGGTGCATTTACATATTTATAAGAAAAAAACTGGGTGATTTACATATGTAAAAATGATTTTAAAAAAAATTATAAAAAAATCCGCTAGGCGGTTATTTGTTTTTTTTCACCAAAACTAATAAAAAATGTATGTAGAATCCATCTCAAAAATAAAAATAATTTTTTTTTATTATACATATGTAAAAACAGGGTTTTCACAAAAAAAATGGGTTTTCACTAGACACTTTCTATATATATATATATATATATATATATATATATATATATATATATATATATATATATATAGGGTTGGGGTATTTTGGAACCCACTTTGAGTTGAAGAATCGTTGGAACCCGGTCAAAAACGCGGTTAAAAAAATGATTTTTTCTCTTAATTTTTTTATGGTGGTTCTTTATGTTATAAACTACTCTTAAATGAAAAAAAATTTAAAAAAAACGCCTACTAGATTTTTTAAAAAAATATATCAAAAATGTCTAGGTTACACATGTAACTTTTGCGTAACTGCAAATATATGCATAAAAGTTACAGATGTAACTTTTTTCGTAACTGAAAATCTACTAGGCGTTTTTTTGATTTTTTTTCATTTAAGGGTAGTTTATAACATAAAGAACCACCATAAAAAAATTCAGAAAAAAAAAACATTTTTTTACGGCGTTTTTGACCGGGTTCCAACGATTCTCCAACTCAAGGTTGGTTCCAATTTATCTTTTCCCTATATATATATATATATATATATAGGGAGAGGATCATTTGAGAACCAATTTCATTTGAGAACTAAAAAGAACTAATTTGAGCCACAAGTTTATTTACATGTATCACCCCTCCCATGAATTGTAGTGGTCCCCACTTGAAAGTTGTGGTTGAGATTTAGTTCTCAAAAGTTCTCAAAAGAAAAAGTTCTCATTTGAACCTAACCCTATATATATATATAGGGAATGGATATAATGAAAACCATTTTGAGTTGTGAATACCTTGAAAACCCTCTTAGAGCCATAGATCTTCATGATCAATGGTTGTGGTTGAAAGAGAATCTTTTCTTTTTCCTTTACCTTTTTTATAAAGGCTTTAATACCTAAAAGGGTATTATAGTAATCTTCTATCTTTTTTCTCTCTTCTACTTTTTCAATTCCAAGACACTCATCATTGTTATCCCTCTTCTACTTTTTAACTTACCAAGACACTTATTATTGCTACTTATCCCCTACTTTTTTTTCTCTTTCTCTCTTTTTCTCTTACTTTCTCTCTCTTACTTTTTCAATACAAGACACTGACTGTTACATATGTAAAAAAAATGATAAATCTCCATATATTATTTAAATTTACATAAGTAAAAAAATGTTACTACTATTAAACATTCTGCTAACAGCTTATTACATATGTAATGATACTACTATTAAGTATTCTGCTGACATCATTTTACATATGTAAATTATCTGGTTATATGAAACAAAAAAATGACAAATATATTTTATTAATTTGTAAGAAGCTGTTACAATCAATATTAAACATAAACATGTTTTATACGAAATAATTAAAAAAATATAACAAGTTAACAAAAATATATAAAAGCTAATTGTTCTTGAGTTTTTGATAATCAGCTTCATCTTTGACAAAAAAATCTCGTAACATGCGAAGAAAAAAAATCACTAGTTCATATACATAAACATCATAACATTTTACATATGTAAATTCAAGTAATTTACATACGTAATTTTCATCTAAATTTACGTATGTAGCATATGTAATTTACATATTAAAATTCAAATAATATATGGAGATTTAACATTAAACAAATGAAAAATTACATATGTAACATAATTTACATATGTAATTTAAATAGATAATAAGAGATAACATGTTACAAACATAAATTTACATATGTAAATTTAAAATAGATAATGAGATATAACATGTTACATAACAAAAATATATAAAAGATAACAAAAGTATATAAAAACTAATTATTCATGAGTTTTCAATAATCATCTAATAATCATCTTCATATGTATGTTACATATGTAAATTCAAGTAATTTACATATGTAAAATTCAAGTAATTTACAAATGTAAATTCATATAATTAACATATATAAATTCAAATAATTTACATATGTAAATTCAAGAAAAAAGAAGTTAAATCAGTTTATATACGTAAACATCACAACATGTTGCATATGTAAATTCAGATAACTTACATATGTAAATCCAAGTAATTTACATACGTAGATTTTTGTCTAAGTTTAAATAACGTAGCACAAGTAATTTACATATGTAAATTTAATATATATGGAGATTTAACATATGTAAAAAAAGTATTAGTGCTATTACAAATATATTTTATTAACTTATAAGTATCCATTACAACAACATTTAAAAAAACATAAAAAAATAAATAAAAGGTAACAAAAATACATAAAAGCTAATTGTTCTTGAGTTCTTGATAATCATCTTCAACTTTGACACAAAATCTCGTAACCTACAAAGAAAACAAGTTCATCAATTCATATACGTAAACATCACAGTATGTTACATATATAAATTCAAGTAATTTACATATGTAGCGCAAGTTACATATGTAAATTTAAACATATGATTAGATGTAAAATGAAACAAACGTAAATTTAAATATGAAACAAGAAAATGCTTTAGTTTGTTCAAACATGACAACATTACTAGATGAAGAACCCTCATTGTTGACATTGTCTTGAATATTAGGATCTTCATTGGAAGCTTCTGAATAAAACATATGTAAGTAAATATAAAACTGATGGGGGAAAAAATAAGAACAAAGAAAGGTTAAAAAAAACTCTTAACATACCTTCATAAGATTGTCTATTGTTGATATTAAAATCATTGGATGATTCCGTACGATGCAAATGGTCTTTCACATTGTGAGGAAACTGATATTGAGGAGATGACATTAAATTCGGAGGTTGCATTTTTTGGATTTTTAAGGTTTTTGAAGTGCATTAATGGAGTTAATGGGTGTTCTTGATATGAAGAAGAAGAATAATAATTAAAGGATAAGTGTAAATAAAAATGAAGAAAAGAAAAAGATAGGAAGGGGGTTATCTAGGAGGAAAAGGTGATGAGATGGGTCATTGGAAACATAAAATTCATAATTGATGAGAGAAAAAGTAAAATACAATCTTATCCTTTTGCATAAGACAAAATAGAGTGAGGTGGATAAGCTCACAACCCTTGAATGAGTTTTTTAAGATTTCACAACTCAAGTGGGTTTTCACTCTATACTTTCCCTATATATATATAGTGTAAGGATCATGTAAAAACCACATCTTTTTGCGAAAACCTAAGACTAATACTAAAACATTCATAACTTTTTCATACGATCATATTTTTTTAAAACATTTGCACCAAAAACCTTAGAATTATGAGTTCTTTAATTCTGGAAAAAAATTAAAAAAAACTTTAACGTCTCGTCGTTTTTTTATTAGTGCACATGTGCACTAATAATAAAACTCATACATATAGTATGCGTTAATGATTTTTTTAGAAAAATCGCATCAAATACGTTATAATTTTGTTAGTTTTTCGTGGTTTTTTATTAGTGCACATGTGCACTAATAATAAAGCACTTTATACGTGTCGTATACATTAATATTTTAAAAGAGAAATTGCACCATAAATCTTATAATTGTGTTATCTTTAACTCTGAAAATATATTTAACGTTTTAAAGTTTTTTAAATTTTATGCTACACATGTGCACTATAACTAATAGTTATAGTGCATATGTAGAATTATCATTAGTTCTATGAATATTTTAGTTTTTTTAAATGTTTTTAACCTAAACAACATGTTTTCGCATGACAATTCTCATTTGTGTAGTACTAATGAAAATGGTGCACATGTGCACTAATAATACACATGTGCACTAAATTTTTTTTTTCGAAATATCAATTTCTTTTCCAGAATCAAAGACAATAGAATTTTAAGATTTTTTGTGCAAGTTTCATAGAAAAATATTAACGTATGTAAAAGTTATGAAGGTTTTAGTGTTAGTTTTTAGGTTTTCGCAAAAAAAAAGAGTTTTCGCAGGATCCTTACCCTATATATATATATATATATATATATATATATATATATATATATATATATATATATATAGAGAGAGAGAGAGAGAGAGAGAGAGAGAAGTTCACGTAAGAAGTTTATGCAAAATAAGAAGGATAAGAAGGAGGGCAAATCTGGAAACATGCATATTTTTTACTTTCCCCCCAATTATTAAAACGTTTATAACTTTTACATACGATATTATTTTTTTATAAAAATTTCACCATAAAAACAAGCGTTTTTTACCTTTAAAACTCATACAATATTGCTATATATATATAAAAAATTGTGAATGAGCTGAACATATAACACAACGACCTGAACATATGACACAATAACACAACGACTTGAACATATGACACAATGACACAATGACCTGAACATCGTTCAGATCATTGTGTCATTGTGTCATATGTTCAGGTCATTGTGTCATTGTGTTATATGTTTAGGTCAATTGTGTCATATGTTCAGGTCGTTGTATCATATGTTCACGTCATTGACATAATTTTTTTATTTTATTTTTTATATAGCAATATGGTATGGGTTTTAAAGATAAAAAAACGCTTGTTTTTATGGTGTAATTTTTATAAAAAAATAATATCGTATGAAAAAGTTATCAATGTTTTAATAATTGGGGGAAAGAGAAAAAGGGGCAATTTGACCAAATTGCCCCTCCGTGTACCTGACCATTTATTTTTGAGTTTTAAATAAAGGATTAAATCTGGGCCATTGATCATCAGATCTAACGGATGAGAAGGCTTCTTATCCTTCTTATTTTTACCTAACTTCTCATTATAACCTCACTCTATATATATATAAGGAGAAGATAATTTGAGAACCAATTAGGTTTGAGAACTAAAAAAAACCATTCTAAGTCACTAGTTTATATATATGGAAAACCCTCCCATGAATTATAGTGGTCCTTATCTAAAATTAGTGATTGAGATTTAGTTCTCAAAAGAAAAAGTTCTCGTTTGAACCTAACTCTCTCTATATATATATAACAGTGTGTTAGTGTGTTTTTGTCCACGTGTCAACATGTGATTGTTTCCTAGCCTTCTTAGGTGAAAGTGTTTTTTTTAGAATAACTTTACCCTATATATATTAATGAATTAATTTTTTTATAATTCTCATTGTTTATCTTAGATTTTATTTATTTAGTTACGTAAAATAATATATATATATATATAGGGAGATGATCATTTGAGAACCAATTTGATTTGAGAACTAAAAAGAACTAATTTGAGCCACATGTTTATTACATGTATCCCCTCCCATGAATTGTAGTGGCCCCCTGAAATTTGTGGTTGAGATTTAGTTCTCAAAAGTTCTCAAAATAAAAAGTTCTCATTTGAACCTAACCCTATATATATATATATATATATATATATATATATATAGAGAGAGAGAGAGAGTTGAGTAAAATAAGAAACACATTTTGCGTAAGAAGTGTAACAATGTGCATAGTGTTTAAATTTTATAAAATGATCTTATCTTTTAATTATATTTTTAATAAATATATGACATTTATAAATAGAAAACACCATCCGCGTGTGGTGGCCAATACAATAGTCATGCATTTACATGATTTTATCGATGGATTAATTTAATTTCTAGCTTATTAATTAATTATATAATTAACTTATAATGAATTTATTAAGGAAGGCTAGCTCGCGTGTTTATGTATGTATGTAGTATTTGTGGAGAAGATACTTAGAGTTCAACCAAATGTCAACAAGTTATATCTTCTTGTGAGGGCTCCTGATGCCAAATCCGCTTTGCATCGTTTCAACACAGAGGTACGTACGTATATATATTATACTAGGTTAGAACCCATGTAATACATGGGTTAAACAAATACATCATATTAGAAACAACAATTTTTATAAGTATCTTTCTGTTAAATGTCATCGGCTATTTGTGAAATAAAAAATAATAAATATTATAATTTATAAATAATCAAAATTTAAAATTATAAGTAATTTAAGATAACATATAATAAAAATCTTACTCTTATTTATTAACTTTTAATAAATTATTGCAATAAAAAGATTTAATTTTTTTATATTTAATTATATAAATACGAGATATATTTTAGGAGAGAGAATATTGATATTTAATAAGAGAGAGAAGCGGGAAAACCAAGATGAGAGTCAATATGAGAGCGACACGTGTCCTTAAATGTAATCGTTTATTAGAATGTAAAGATAAAGATATATATATATATATATATATATATATATATATATATATATTTCTTCAATTGAATTTTTTTTTTTAATTAAAAGTACGTAGAAGATATTATATTATTCAATTCTTTTTAGTTAATTAACTATATATATTTTTTAAATTTAAACATCATTAGACAATTTAATCAATCATAGTTATGTATTATTATACTAAGTTAGTAACCCGTGTACTACATGCGCTGAATAAAGAAAAAGAAAATGATCAAGAAATTTGAAAATTATGATTAAATTTTTATAATATTTAAAATTTTATTATGTGTGACAAGTTTTTTATTATTTTCTATAAAAGACTAAAGTTATTAAGTAATTAATCAAATCTGTGTTAATTTTATCAAACTTTTAAAATAAAAATTTAGTTTTGATAAAATTGGTAACTAATCTTAATTGATGATTACTAAATTGGCAATTGATTGTGAGCTTGACATGTGACGGTGATGATGTGGACCATTTATAAATGAGACATGTAGCGAAAATTTTATTGTTTTATTAGGATTAAGATTTTATTATCATCTAATTTCATTATCAAATGCATGTAGGTATGTACATAATTTAGTTAAGCTAATTATCTAAAATATATTTATATATTATTAATTAAATTAGGCGGTAGCAAAGGAGTTGTTTAAGGTGTTGAAAGACAAGTATGGTACAAATCTTGAGTCTTTCTTGTCGGAAAAAGTTACTCCGGTTGCCGGAGACATCACGTGTGAAAATTTGGGAGTAGAAGACTACAATTTAATTCAAGAGATGTGGAGAGATGTGGATGTTGTTGTAAATGTAGCTGCCACTACCAACTTTGATGAAAGGTACGTCCATGCATATATACCTGCTACAACCTACTTACTTTCTTAATTATCTCATTATTTTATCTATATCTATTCCAAGTCTGTTTGAATAGTAACAATCACATGACGACCTATGTAGAAGGGTGGTATCATGTGGCAACCCATAATTTTATTTTCTTTTTTTGATATTTTTAAAAAAAACGTAACGGCAGTTAGCATAGAGGTTGATTGTGTATCATGTTCACGCATATAATGTATATATATGTATGGGTTTTTGGGGGCAAAAGTGAAATTGCACTAATTTTAACGTTATTTTACTAATTTCACGAAAATAACGTTAAAAGTGATTGACGGTTAATCATGTATCATGTGGTGGAATTGATATATTTTTAATTAAATAACTTTAATTAGTGTTGTGTTTTATATATAAGAAAAACATTTTGAAAACCTTATTAATATATGTTATGATCGAGAAATTAAGAAGCATATATATATCGAATGAGCTGAAACTGTTTTTTATTTGATTGATTACAGATACGACATTGCACTTGCTTTGAATACGTTTGGAGCTGAAAATGTTCTAAAGTTTGCTGCCAAATGCATTAATATAAAGTTGCTTCTTCACGTATCAACTGGTTAGAATATTATAATGTGATATCTTTTATGAATTAAACCAATGATGATTTAAGTTGAATTAAATTATGTTAATTTGTTCAGCTTATGTCTCTGGTGAGAAACCGGGGCTCATACTAGAAACCCCATATCAGTTGGGAGATGCACTTAACCACACCCCCGGCCTCGATATCAACATAGAGAAGAAGATTATCGAAGAAAAATTAAAAGAACTTAAATCCGATGAGAAAGCTACAGAAAAATCCATTACATTGGCCATGAAAGATTTGGGTATTGAAAGGTAAAATCGGGTTTTCCAGCTTAACTGGTCATATGCATGCTAGTCAGTGATAGGAGACCTGAGAAATCTAGGTTTGATCCTTGAGGCAACCGGGTTTTACCGTTAATTCGTTGTCGTGGCTACGGGCAGACGGGTTAACGGGTTTTCCCCGAAACTAGTGTAAATAAGGCGTTTAAGGGCTTCGTACGGTTGGGTTGGGCCAGCTGCCAGTGATCTTTTGCCATTAAGTCACCCCGTACGGAGTACCTTATTCCGTTAGTTGGCTGTAAAAAAAAATGTTTAGCTTACCGTCAAATCTTTCTAGCTTTTTCATTGATATATGTTTTTTATTAGGCAAATTGGATTTAAATAATCAATTATCCGACAATAATCTCAAGTAACGAAATATTTACTATTGAATGATATTTTTAACTTATTACTAACCGAAACTTAATGATGTTAATTTTTGTATGAAACACTGGATTTAAATAATCCAAATTTCATCAATTAGCCGGCAATAATTCAAAGTTACATAAAAAATAATCCAAGTTTCACTAATTGGTCGGCAATAATTAATCTCAAATTTCATCAAAACTAACGTTGTTAAGTTTCCGTTAGTCAGGGATCGTTACCGATGATTAATATCGAACAATTGATAAAACTTAAGATTATTTAAATCCAATTTGGTTTATTATTAGTATTGGTTTAGCTATCTTAATTAATTTGCTAGGTACGTGACTATATATTCGATCTCAAGAAATGTTATATTAATTTTAAAACGATCAATAATATATATGTATAATATTTCTAAATATTAGTTAATTTTACGTAGCTAGCTAGCTTCAATATTTCAATATTCCTAATGAGTTAATTAATTATAGGGCAACTAAATTTGGATGGCCGAATACATATGTGTTTACGAAGGCACTTGGAGAAATGATTGTTGGGCAGTTGAAAGCTGGAGATATGCCGCTAGTCATTCTTCGACCAACCATCGTCACTAGCACTTACAAAGAACCCTTTCCTGGTTGGATTGAAGGCATAAGGTACGTAATATTCCTCCTCAATCATATCATGCATTTTTAATTAGGGAAAAAGACGAAAATAGCCACTTTGATCAAGTTTGGGACGAAAATAGCTCCATGAATTTTTTTAGTCAGCTTTTAGTCCTACATTAACGGTTGCTAACGACCTCCGTTTAAACCCAAAACGGCCGTTCCCATGACCAACCACGGTGCGACATGTGTCATCCATGGTCGTTAATACCTGAAAAAGGTCGTCGACGACCGTCGTTTTCCGTTAAACGACCGCCGACAATTTTCACTCCAAGATTTCTGGAACGGTTGTCTGACACCTTTGTCAGGTGCGTCGACGACCATTACTTTAAAAAATGATAAAAAATCATCTGGTTTTCTTATCCGAGGTCGTAACGACCGTGGTCGATGGCGACCACCGTTGCAGTCGTCCGACCATTATTGGATTTAATAATTTTTTCAAATTCAAATTGGTCCAAACACGGTCGAAACGACCACATATAAGGTCGAAACGACCGCTAAAATGTGACAACATAGAAAACTGAACGGAAAGCAGTGTTTTATTTTGGAAATTGAAACACAAACACGGTCGTAACGACCACATATAAGGTCGAAACGACTGCTAAAATGTGAACAGTCGTTTTGGGTTTAAACAGAGGTCGTTAGCGACCGTTAAGATAGGGCTAAAAGCTGACTAAAAAAATTCATGGGGCTATTTTCGTCCCAAACTTGGTCAAAGTGGCTATTTTCGTCGTTTTCCCCTTTAATTAACTAAATGCATGATCTTTAATCGTCATATATATTAATTTGTAATGCAGAACGATTGACAGTTTGGCCGTTGGTTATGGCAAGGGTCGGTTAGCATGTTTCCTTGGTGATCCTGAATCTGTAATTGATGCGGTATAGTACTTAATTACATGGGATTGATCATCTTTAAGTTAATTTGTCTCATTTTTTGAAATTAATATCTCCCCCTAGCTAACAAAAGAAGTTTTTGAAAAAATAATTGATACATATATAGATACCAGCGGATATGGTGGTGAATGCTATGATAACGGCAATGGCAACTCATGCAAATCAACGACATGCATGTGAAACAGCCATCGTCTATCATGTTGGATCTTCGGTATCAAACCCATTGAAGTATAAAGTAATTCAAGAAAGTGGTTATAACTATTTTAGAAAGCATCCGTGGATTAACAAAAAAGATGGCAAGCCGGTTATTGTTAGCGAGATTAAGGTGCTGACCTCCATGGATAGTTTTCAGAGATACTTTTATCTTCGTTACTTGCTTCCATTGCAGGTACCTACCTACTATACCTTAATTATAATAATACTCCGGCCTTTAAAAATATATATAGAGAGATGTGAGTTCTTCTACATCCACAAAAAACTCTACATTCACTACATCCACCCTTATTTTTACAAAAAACACCAAAAAACACTTTTTAACAAATTATTTTTTTTGAAAACACTACACCTCTAATCGCTATGTTAGTTTTCTAGAAAACCTTTTTTTTTAATTTTTGTGGTGTTTTTTTTTGGTGTTTTTTTTCGGTTTATTTTTTTTACAAAAAAAACACTTTTTTTTAATTAATTTTTTTTTATAAAAACACCATTCTTCTAGAAGCACCAAAACACACATTTTTTTGAAAAAAAAAAATTTTTATTTTTTTGTATTTTTTTGTGTTTTTTTTGGAAAAATAATAAAACGCCATAAAAATTTTAAAAAAAAAGTGTTCCAGAAAGAATATATAGCGATTTGACATATGATGTTTTTAAAAAAAAAAAATTTAAGAAAGTGTTTTTTTTTTGTGTTTTTTTTTTAAAAATAGGGAGAGGATGTAGGGAATTTGGTGAATGTATTCTACCCCAATTCTATATATATATATACTAGGTTAGTAACCCGTGTACTACACGGGCTGAATATAGATTTATAATATTAGATAAATACAAAGAAAAAGATAATGATCAAGAAATTTAAAAATTATGATTGTTATAAAATTCTTATAATATATTAAATAATAATTTAATAAATTTAAGAAACTTATTATGTTTGACAAGTTGTTCATTATTTTTCACAAAAGACTAAAATTATTGAGTAAATTAATCAAATTTACATTAATTTTATCAAACTTTTAAAATAAAATGTTAGTTTTGACAAAATTGATAATTAATCTTAATTGATGATTTACTAAATTGGTAATTCAATGTGAGCTTGACATGTGACAGTGATGATGTGGACCCTTTATAAATGAGACATGTGGCATATATTTTATTGCTTTATTAGGATTAAGATAAGATTCATTCATTCATGTGTTCTTTGAATTAACATTTTAATCAATATATATATACCTAATTAATTTTGTTGTTGTTTATAATAATCTTTAGGGTTTGCAAGTTTTGAATTCAGCATTATGCCATGCTTTCAATGGAACGTATACAGATCTTAAACGAAAGATCGGTTTTGTGCTACGGGTGGTGGAGTTATACAAGCCCTATTTGTTCTCAAAAAGCTTGTGAGATTAATTAATTACTTCGTCACATTAATTTTCTAGTAATAATATATATACGTACATATATACGTACTATGAATATTTTTTAACTCTTATTTAATTTGACAGCTACGATGATATAAATACCGAGAAACTACGTCAACGAGCTAAAGAAAATGTGGTCGAAGCCAATATGTTCTATTTCGATCCAAAGACGATCAAATGGGATGTTTATTTCGAGCATATACACTATCCTGGTGTTGTTAAGCATGTATTTAAATGATCAATGTTTTGCATGTACTATTGTATTTTTAATGTGTCGTAAAATGTATTTGCCATTTATTGGAACGCCATGCATGTTAGAAGGATTTGATTGTATTTAAGAATCAATTATAGGTTTATTTTATTACTTGTTATATATATCCTAAGTTTAATTATTAATTAGTTAAAAGGTGTGTCACATGGGTGAACCATATATGGTTCATGACACCCTTCAATATGTACATATATAGGAAAAATCACCTAAATAATCATCTTTGACTTTGAAAAATCAGAAATGACTCACTAAATTTATCCTTACTCAAATGACCCAAACTTTATAAACAAATACAAACCATCCACTTGTTAAATGCCACCCAATGAACAACTGACTAATGTCCTCCATCTGACAGGGCCCCTAAGGATGGACCTCACTCACATCCAGTAGAATTTGGACATCTAGTAAAAGCTACAGAAACTAACGAATGTTTTGCTCCACCGACCAACATATACTTGTTGTTTCCCGTACCTCTCCGAGCCTGCCACCTGTCCATTTTATCAAGCACAGCTCAACTTATGCAATGGCTCATTTTATCAGCACACAACGGCTTGATAGCTCAAAATTACTTTAGTCCTCTGCACCAACCATGTGGGATAAAGTAGTCCTCTGTCCTCTGCACAAAATTACTTCAATTTCCTGACACTATCTATCTCTATCTTGCTGTAAATTTTAAATCAGGAATATCTCGACGAACACTTTTTAAACTATCATTTTGGCTCGAGGAACCAACAGCAGCTACTTGAACAACGTAAACTTTATATAGCTTATCGGGACTTTTCTCAATCCTTTTTATAAAAATAAACACCACCATCATCAACTATGTCTATTGGATCAGTAAATTTTGACATTTTGTAGGAGAGTCTGGTTATGTTACTTATGCCAAAAAATTCAGAAATCAAAGTTTTGATATCTAGAAAACTCATATTGGAATTCAAACTTAAGATTCTTTTACTACAGTCGTATGGGAGGTAATCAATCACACCGTTTGTAATTGTCCATCTCCCTCCAACATAAACAGCAATATCAAAAGAGGGCATTGTTGAAAAAACAAACAAACACAAAAATTTTATAAGGGAAAATTCAAAATATTCATTAGAATTGGGAAGAAAATTGAAATGGTATATTACTTTAAATAATATTAATTCAAAGATGGAGGGGAGAGGTAGGGGAGGTAGGAAAACCCTAACTTTATGTGGGGCCGGCTAAACTAAAGGTAGCCTCTGTATAAGCCATTCATGAGCCAAGCCGGATAAAGATTCAGTCATCGGCTGCGAGTAGTCCATGTGGCAGGCTTGTATAGGTTCAGTAAGCAACCGGATTCTTAGCCTAAATTCTGACACAAAATACATGTGTCGTAAGTTAACTGGGTTAGAGAGGTGTCCAATGATTGGGAAGTGGGCCCTGTTTTTTAGTCGGGCTGTCAGGGGGAGAAGAGATGTTGGTTTCTTATTGGATAAAAGGTGCCACCTGATAGCCTAAATTGTACAGGTGGAGAAGCTCTATTGGTGGAAAGGCATTGGATCATTTGAGTAAGGATAAATAGGGTGGGTCATTCCTTCATTTTCTTAGTCAAATAACGTCATTTTGGTGATTTTCCCACATATATATGTATGTGTGTATGGTCCTATGTACGTGTATTGCAAACATGAAAAAGTTGTTGGGTGAATATAAAGAACAAATTCTGTAAACTCTGTTCATCGCTTTCAAGTTCAACACATTCAAGTTCTTGATATCATCGATGCTCATCATTCTACAATGCAAGTCCCTTGCATCTTCTCGGGTTTGAGAATGGGTCTGTTGGAATAATGAATGCGAAAGTTGTTTCGGAGAATTGAACACGTGATCAGCCTGGTCACATTTGAATTATAAGCTGGAAATTGTATTTTACTAAGTTCGGGTTAATTTTGACAGCTAACTGAAAGTTCAAGGGGTGAATATGAAAATCTTTTGTTTAATTTTGTTAGAGCGCAACGACGTCATTTCCAGCTCTATAATTAGGTGATTTCTTATATTAGATCACTAGTAGAAATTTATTGTTCATTTGTTTTCATTTCTTGTGTTCGATCTTACTCTAATCATTTGATGGTTCAATAATATTCACATTCGAGTTCAAGTTATGGTTTTAGTTTATCAATTGGTATTAGAGTCCGGTACGACTCATAATCGAAGGAGGAGGAGGAGGAGAAGAAGAAGAAGAAAAAGAAGAAGAAGAAGAAGAGATTTCAAGGAGGAGGAGGAGGAGAAGAAGAAGAAGAATGAGAGATTTCAAAAGTACGAATAACATTTACAAAAGTGCGTCTTCAAAAGTTGGTGTTCGGTTTATCCAAAAGCTAGCTCGATCTAGACCAGTCATCAACCTACTCATTACCTGCCATGGACACTGGTAAGTAATTATGGCAATATACTAATAACCCTAACCCAGATGACCCTGACTAATTAGGAAACAACTCAAAATTAAAGGGCTGGAATCCTTGCGTGTCGCGAAGCCTCGGTCCATAATCCGTTGCGTGTCGCAGAGGGTTCGCATGTCGCGACCCCTGAACGGAACACCTTCGCGTGGCGTGTAGAGGCCGTTTTCACATAAATTTTCCAAAAGTTAAACCCTTCCAGACTTGGCCAAAAACTTAGGTTTTTCAACATTTTTACAGTTTTTTCCAACCCAACCTTGCACCCTTAAATCAATGTATCATAAACAACAAGGTTACATTATTTCTATGGCATACAACATTGATTTGAGCAAATAACAAGTTGTAATTATCGTAAACGTTCACTCCCAACTCGTTGACCCATTAACCACCAGAAATATCAAGTAGTCAACTTTAGTTTCCCATGTCTTTTGTTCTCTTTTAACACCCAATCATACTTCTTACATAACTAGAAATATTATGATCAAAGTTTGTAAGAAACGGGCATGTAGTCCACGATATTCACCACTTTCTAGCATGTTGATTTCTCATATCAATTAAGCATTTACCATATTTCCCTTAACATAAGAAACTTGTGTCAAGGACACACACTTTCCCCCGAAGATGCTTCTTGGGTCATGAATGCTCATAATCACATTCTTACCCGAAGGTTCACACTTGGTATTTCACACTTAGTATCTTCTTACCCAAACGCGGGTCACATACCATACTTGTCATACTTATTCATTACATGTTGTGTCCAACATATAATCTACCATCTTTAAATCATATCATAATTAACTCATAGGAGTTATTAATACTTACTACTAAGGTTTTATAATCCCCACATACTATTCATGTAACAAATTAAACGTTGAACTTCATTGGCGAGCTTGATTCTTGATGCGAGCCTCCAACTATAGTTTAATTACTTAGAGATTTAGGATAGAAATCTACAATATACCTCGTGATTCCGTACTTACATCAAGTTTTGATTTCATGCTAAATCTACAATTTTATCACATGGTTTATTTATCTTTAAGGTTCAATTAGTTAAACCCAACCCATCCTACATGTTAAATTCAATACCCATGTGATGGTCCAAACCCCCATCACAACTTATGCAAAAACTCACTTAATCACAAGCATGCAAGATAAACATATGCATTATCCTAGCATAGCAACACATAAATCCCAGATTTCTTACCTCAATTTGACCTCAAGATGTAGTTTATGAGATCACACAACTTGGGTTAGCATCTTACTTGGAGATAACTACTAGAAATAGAGAACGCTTTAGTTAAT
>JBCNJP010000006.1:61000392-61046842 GCA_039602395.1 Deinandra increscens subsp. villosa
ATGGCATCCAACTAACACAAGTATTCAAGCCTCTTGAGCCCCCTTGGAGCTCTCATGAACCGGCTCAAGAGAGAGCTCGAACCTGAGCTCCTCTTATCTTCTTTTCGGCTCACACAAACACATACACACACATAACACTTAACCTTTTTATTTAACTTAACCATTCACTAGATAATTACCAAACCAAGACACAAACACCCTCATTTCTTTCTCTCCCTCTCTCCCTCAAACTCGTCTCTCTCTCTCTCAGGTTCACTACAACCGAAACACACACACACACATTAACCAAACACTCTCCCTTTTCATTTACACTCTCACATATATACACCTTTTTACATAACCCTAGCCTCATTTGTTACTTCCACCTTTCAAGAACACACTTTCTCTTGCTCCTCTCTCTCTCTCTAAAAACCGTAAGTCTCTCTCTCTACTCTATCTCTCTAGATTTTCTACTCAAACACTCATATTCTTGATGATTCATGATACTAGGAAGCAAGAGCACTCAAGAATCACTATCATCATCATCATTTTCGGCCACTCTCATCTCCTAACAAGGTTTCACCTTCACTTTTCATAGTTAAATCTGGTTCTAGCAAGTATTACTAGTGTTCTTTCATAACTAGATCACCCCATTTACAAGTCTTGACTCACATTGTTGTCTAAACATCATTTTACACCATAAAAGCTTACTTACTTGTATTTAACTTCATGTTCCTCCATATATTTACCTACTAGAAACTCATGATAATATTTACTTGCATTATTATGTTCAAGATTTAGTTTGGTTAGACTTTTACACAAGTATTAGCTTAGTTTGCATTTTTAGACAATAACTTTGTATTTATCATGTATTATGTGTAGATCTTGTAACTTTGGACCCCTTGATGCCTATGACACGTTTTTATACTCTTAACATAGTCAAAATATGATATCTTGGACTTTAGAAAAGTTACTAGTGCTTAAACTCACCATAGCAAACTTTTACATACAAAAGTACACCTTAAAAACCCTAAAAAGTGCCTTTAGCTATAGATCCGTTTTGACCAGAAAGTTTGGACTTTTAAACAGTAGGTTATGATTGTTAAAGTGAATCTAAGACATGGCCAAAAGATCCCCTTTATAAATTACTTGAATTTGGGCACAAACAGGGATAAAAACCGACACCCGACGGGCCCGGAAACACCATTTTTGTAAAGAAACCCAAATCTGGTCCAAATGAACTCATAGGGTTATTTTAATGATGAAAAGATGATTACAAATGCTTATGGTGAATTTAGGAACCTAACAATGTCATTTAACGGGCAAACGGGACCAAAACGGCAAAACCGACACTAAATACACAAAACCGGCAAACTAATGCAAACCGACACTTAAAATAATTATCCACCCATTCTGGACAGAAAATAATCATATTTTATTGAACTTGATTGATTTCTAACTTAAACGGATAAATATCGTGTAATCGGCGGTTACCGCGAAATCGCCCGGTTTTTGGCTAATTTGTCAAAATAACCAATTTTCATATAAAAACCCTCATTTTAACTTAATATTTATTTATATAAATATTTACCATCTTTAAATATTATTTGGGAATTTTTGTATATTTTATTTAATTAAAAATATATATTCAACATTATTTCCAAATAAATACATAACCGGATACACTTACTTTGGTTTTCACATCACTTAACCTTAAGGCTACCATGACGTCAACACTTGACCTACCTAATTGGAGTGACATTAATATCAACCCAGTTACTTATTATATTGCATGTCTTATAATTATATAGGCTTGCATTTCCCGTTGATCATATTTCCGACTACCGTTTCTGAATCATGTGAGTTTTCACGACCCCTTTTTCCTTTAACTATTTTATCTTTGGGGGAGAATTCATACATACATTTTTCCATGTTAGACAATTAGACCTTGTTATCATAACTGTTTCATGTGCCTTTCCATTGTTCATACTTGTTATCTCATGTTCATTCATGCTATAACCCAAACCCCACTATTAACTAAATCCGATTAATTATCATTTTCAAACGGTAACGTTTGAATAGATCTATTGGGTTAACGCCCCTGCTCTGATTGGTAGCTCCAATCGTGACTCCGTCTTTTGTCAAAGAGTACAAATTGTTATGTCATATCTATGTGGTACCAACCGGACAATAGGTACCAAGAGTGGGTAAACAGTCAGTTTCGGTATTCAGGGTACATGGTAACATTATGAACTAGTCTTATCAAATATTGTCAATTATTAACATGAACTATTTCCGATTACTATTTTCATTTAACCTTTAACTGCTAGCACTTTAAACCTGTGAAACTCACCAACAATTATTTGTTGACCGTTTTCTCGTATGAATTCTCAGGTACATAAACTTAACTGTTGTGCATGCATCCGACCTGCTTGCTTGTTTCCTGCCTTTGCATCTTAGGACTTTTCATTTGTTTCTGGAGTATGGTTTAGCTTTTGGAGATTTTCCTCACATAACACCTAACGGTGTCATGTCCTAAAAATCTTTTGAAACTTATGTGTTGTAAACTTAAAACTATTTACTTTTCTCATTACAATTACTGCGTAATGATATTGGAAAAACTCCTATTTACTCCAACAATTTAACAATTTCCAAAACGGCTTTAGTTGTTGAACCATCCAGAGTACGTTCGTAACATTGACTGTGATAACCTTTTTCACATCGCAACACAAATCTTACAGGGTGTGACACTAAGGGCGCAAACATAATATCCTAGAGTTATACATATTCATCATGAAAGTCAATTTAGGTCAACAACATAGCTATGTTACAACATGCACAATCTTTCATACCATTTCAACATGAGAAACCCTAGATCTATCATCAAATACATGGGTGTCATAGATCTAGTCATACTACCATATAAAGATCAATTCTTGATGATGTGTCACATTGATTTACTAATAACAAACATGCATGGCATAGATCTAACCCTAATTCGACATAAAGATGCAATCTTGATCATGAATCACATAGATCTAGCAATATTCAACATGCATGACATAGATCTAACCCTAATATAGCATAAAGTTACAATCTTGATCATGAATATATTCAACATGCATGACATATTTTATTCATGTCACGTGACATTCAAAAAAAATTACCACGTGTCAAGGTGTTATTGGCTTTCACGTTAATGTTCATAACCAGCTGCTTTACTTTATTTATATATAGAATTAAATCATTGTAAGTTTAGTAAACCTTTAAGAATATCCTACAACAATATGCTCAATTTACTTTCTTAAGTAAATTCCTTGTCGAAGCAACAAACCCTCGGATACCCATGATTACAACACTTAGGGTGAGTGATAGTCTATCACTTATATCATTCTTCATATGTGGCCCATTTTAAAAAAAAATTACACATACCGGTCTTGAACATGTGACCTTAGCATTATTATACGACGCTCTAACCAACTGAGCCTAACTGAGCTAATATGCCAGGTAAGTATCGAATGTTGATATCTCAAAAATTGATTGCTCAATAATGAATACAATACCCCTTATATATAGATCTATAAAGAATAATATATATCTCTATATAATAGTAAAGATGATAATATATCTATAACTAATACGCCCTCACAGTTCAAGCGGGAGGATGACAAACGCTCAAACTGTATTTGAAAGTCTGAAACAAAGGACGCGGAAGACTTTTTGTGAAAATATCAGCATACTGGTACTCCGAGGGGACGTGTAGAACGTGAACATGACCAACGCGAACCATCTCTCAAACAAAATCTATATCAATCTCGATGTGCTTGGTACGTTGATGCTGTACCAAATTACTAAAGAGGTAGAATGCAGACACATTATCACATTAAACAATAGTAGCTGAGCGAAGTAGAACATCTAACTCAAACAGAAGATTGTGGATAATAAGAAGAATGAGAATTACCTGCCATGCCAGAGTTTTGATGGGTGGGATGGTGTGTGGCAGTTGTATTGACGGACAAGTAGGACTGGACATGTGGTGTTGTACTTGCTCTACTCTGTGACTCGGTGACTCCACCTCCCTTAAACCCTAACATTTCCATATCTTAACACGTTTGCCCTTCTTATCATCATAATGAGGAAAACCGTGTAAAATATTAAATAGGGTGTTTCTATGCATACCCTTTTTCTAATCTTACATCAATTTTTTTTCTTAATGCAGACTTACACAACCGTATTAGGATATATTAAACGACTGTTTAAGAAGTAATGATCTCATACGAAAAATAAAAGGTTTTTCCAATAAACACTACCTCGAATGGTCATCCAATATGTTATTAAACGAACACCAATGGTGAAGTGTAGTTATAATAGAAACCCTTACATATATAAGTCAAAATACAACAAATGTTTGAAGTGAACATGAAGATTGATTGGTTTTTCATAGCCCCTTTCTTTAGACACCTCAATTTTTGCTAGAGACACCGGGCTGAATGCCCCATTAAGGGCTTAATGGGGCATTAAGCTTAAACTTTATTCCCTCCAATCATTTGCACGGATCCCCAGTGTCAATTATTGAGGCTTAATGCCCCATTAAGGGCTTAATGGGGCATTAAGCTTAAAGTTTCTTCTCTCCAATCATTAAGGTATTGACTTGACAACAGACAGGGAATAAAGTGGATGTGACATTAATGGGACATTAAGACCTTAATGAGGCATTAAGGTCTTATAATAAGTTTAATAATAATAATAATAATAATAATAATAATAATAATAATAAAAATAATAATAATAATGATAATAATTATAATTATAATTATAATTATAATTATAATTATAATAAATGCCCATTAAAAAGCTAAATGCCCCATTAAGGCCTTAGTGGGCCGTTAAGTTTCTAAATGCCCCATTAAAAAGCTAAACCAGACATTACAGTGGAACATAATGATGCATTAAGGGCTTAATGGGCCATTACGTTTGACAGTAATGCTGCATTAGGCCTTAACCCTGCCTTAAGGTTTTATATTTTTTTTAACGTTTTATAGTATTTAGATGTATATAAACATATATAAACTCATATACATGTTAGTATATGTACACACACATATATAGGTACATATGTTCATGTCAAAAATAATTATACATACATATATATACACATATAGGTACACATGTTAACTTCATGCAAATGCAACTAGTTCTATGTATCTCGCACAATACACTGAATTTGAAACTTATAACTATTATTTATTATTATTATTACTATTATTATTAAACTTTTTATTATTAGCATTATTATTATTAAATTTATTATAAGTTTAATAATAATAGCAATAATAAGTTTTATAATAATAATAATAAGATTAATAATAATAATAAGATTAATGATAATAATAAATAATAATAAATAATAAAAATAATAAGTTTACTAATAATAATAATTATAATTATAATAATAATAATAATAATAATAATAATAATAAATGTCCATTAAAAAGCTAAATGCCTCATTAAGGCCTTAGTGGGCCATTAAGTTTCTAAATGCCCCATTAAAAATCTAAATCTGGCATTACAGTGGAACATAATGATGCATTAAGGGCTTAATGGGTCATTACGTTTGACAGTAATGCTGCATTAGGGCCTTAACCCTGCCTTAAGGTTTTTACATTTTTAACGTTTTATAGTATTTAGATGTATATAAACATATATAAACTCATATACATGTTAGTATACGTACACACACACATATAGGTACACATGTTCATATAAAAAATAATTATACATACATATATATACATATATAGGTACACATGTTAACTTCATTCAAATGCAACTAGTTCTGTGTATCTCGCCCAATACACTGAATTTGAAACTTATAACTATTATTTATTATTATTATTACTATTATTATTAAACTTTTTATTATTAGTATTATTATTATTAAACTTATTATAAGTTTAATAATAATAACAATAATAAGTTTTATAATAATAATAATAAGTTTAATAATAATAATAATAAGTTTAATAATAATAATAAATAATAATAATAATAAATAATAATAAGTTTACTAATAATAATAATAAGTTTATAAAAATAATAATAATAATAATAATAATAAATAATAATAAAATAATAAGTTTACTACTAATAATAATAATTATAAAAAGTTCAATAATAATAAGTAATAGTAATCATAATAATAAGTTTAATAATAATAATAATAAATAAATAAATAATAGTAAGATTAATAATAATAACAAGTAAAGAGACCCGCGCGTTGCCGCGGGTCGTTGTCCTTTTTTCTTTTCTTTTACGTAGCGTGTAACGATTTAGTTAAATTTGTTTTTTAACTTAGTGCCATTAAAATCTAATAATATGCTTCATTAGTAGCTATTTTTGAACTTACAAACTCATAATATAACTAACACTGACCCGAATGGAAATATACCAAAGTGTTGTTTAGAAAAATGTCTTCAAAACGTGTTCACTATCAAAGATATTTCAGGAGTTGCCGACATCAACCAACTTCATTTTTCACACGTGTTACAGGACGAAATTTGTTTTTAGAAAGTGTTCAAATGTCAAAGTCTTAAATGTGTGTTACCCCGTATTAGTCTATCAAAAGTTATTGTATTTCTTGTCGATATAGTAGTCATTTAGTTACTTCACTAACTTACATTACATATAGAATATGTAATGATCATACCCAATAAGAATAATGTTTTAACCCAATCAAAAGACATAAAACATGACATATTTTGAGTATTTCAGATTTTGTCATGCTTAAGATTAGAAGTGAAAACAATGTAGAGACATAGAACACAATGTTAATTGTGACGTAGTTCAACAGAAAGCTCAAGTGGGAAAGATGTTGGTTGCGGCCTGCGAGAAACATGTACCCACTTTCATGAGCATTTTATTCCCAAGACATCATAGCCTCTACAATTAACTTTTGAGTGCCCTTGAAGTAGTTTCTGCCGTAGCCAAAAGATATACGTACATGATTAGTTGTTTACATTCATGAACGACCAAGCAAAAAAGCAAACAATCGAAATTCTTAAATCTTAAGGGAAGTATCTCAATTTGAAACCCTAATTCAGAAGTAGGGGCTAAATAATCCTCAGTGATAAAGTTACCTACAGAATCAAAACTTAGAAAATGAACTCAATCCTTGGGAACTTATTGATGGAATCACCCGAACAAAAATAAAGTCAAACATGCACTTACATATGATGTTCTTAAGTTGAAAAACGATCAGAGCAAGCACAATACACTAACAACTTCAAACATGCAATAAAAAAAACTTAAGAAAATGGAGAGAAAAGGTAAGAAATTGACTACAGAAAAGAGAGATAAAACATACCAAATCAAGATAAACATACAATCACATGGAAAAAAGACACCTCTCAATCACTTTGACACGCGTATGCCACCGAATATTAAACCAATTAGATAAGGTGGTTTAGCCAATTGGCATATATCTCTGCCTAATACGTGTCATCGATGATTCATTTAAAAGAGAGGGAAAAAATGAGGAAAAGAGAGTAAAGAAAGAACGTTAACCCAAAGGATGGAACCCGGGACTGTTCAATACAACTTAAAACCAAAACCAACGGATTAGCATATTAATAGTGAACAATTTTCACAAAAATAATACAAAAACATAAACCACGATGCAATTAGAAAAAAAAATAATCGTGAAATATACCGCCACGTGTCATCACAGAAAATAACCACAGTGGCAAGAATAGTACAAAACGTGTGTTTTTAGTGGGGCGTTTAGAAACATAATGGGCCATTAAGGCCTTAATGGGCAATTAAGCTAACCCCATTACTAGGAAGTTATGGCCCACTAGTGGGAAGTTAAGGCCCTTAGTGGAGAGTTAAGGCCTTAATGGGGAATTACGTTTAATAATAATAATAATAATAATAATAATAATAACAATAATAATAATAAAATAATAATAATAAAATAATAATAATAATAATAATATGTTTTATAATAATAAAAGTAAGTTTAATAATAATAAATAATAATAACAATAAAAAATAATAATAAGTTTAATAACAATAGTACTAATAGTAATTATTATAGAAAGTTTAATAATAATAAGTAATAGTAATCATAATAATAAGTTTAATAATAATTATAATAATAATTTTAATAATAATAATAAGTTTTGTAATAATAATATTAGTAATAAATAATGAGTTTAATAATAATAATAATAATAATAATAATAATAAATAATAATAGGTTTAATAATAATAAGTTTTATAATAATAATAATAATAATAATAACAATAATAAGTTTAATAATAATAATAATAATAATAATAATAATAAGTTAAATAATAATAATAATAAGTTTTATAATGATAATAATAATAATAAATAAGTAATAATAATAATAAGATTAATAATAACAATAATTATAATAATAATAATAATAATAATAATAATAAATAATAATAATAATAATTATTGTAAGTTCTAAATTCAGTGTATTAAGGGAGATACGCATAACTAGTTGTATTTGCATGGAGTGAATATGTGTATCTATATATGTATATATATGTACGTATAATATTTTCTACTTTCATTTTTTTAGTATATTTTTTATAGTTTTATACTTTGACGACAGAACTTATAGACCTTAACGTTTTATTATTTTAAAATTATTATTATTATTATTATTATTGTTGTTGTTGTTATTATTATTGTTATTATTATTATTATTATTATTATTATTATTTATCATGATTAATTTTCAAAAAACTTTTAGTTGCGAATATAAAAAATTAACGTTTTAATATTTGTAAGTTATTAAAAGGAAAAGAGGGTCAAATGTAAGTTAGAAACCTTTATAAAATGTTACTTATAACTTTTAAAAAAATACAAGTTTGAAGCAAAAGAGAGTCAAATGTAAGTTAGAAAATTTTAGGGATTCTTAATGCCCCATTTAGGGCTTAACTGGGCATTTATGTTATATCTCTCTCCAATCATTGGCGCCAATCCCTATGAAATTGTGTTAAATGAGGTGTCACGACTTAACTGGGCATTAAGGGCATAATGGAGCATTTAGATTTATACAAATGGGGCATTATGGCCTTAATGGGCCATTAAGGGTGATGTCCCTAGCAATTTTTTGAGTGTCCCTAGCAACACCCTTTTCATATTTGAAAAATGAGATGTGGTGTAATAAAATTAATTACTATGATATAAAAATATATATAAGTATTCAATACTTACATATTAATGGTGGGTATTGAGAGAATTTGAATTAGGGAGTTGAGGTTGACCGACAAACAACAATGGAGGAAGAAGGATGGGAAATAGTGACTCGAAAGAAAACTCAGAAAAGGGAGAAAGGAAAGCGGAAGTATGATTGGCCTGCTTCAGTGGTGTCTTATTTCATTTCTCATCTTCCGGAGGATTGTAACAGACAAATGGTTTGGAAGGAATGCCTACATTTTGGGAACGTTGTTGATGTTTTCATCTCCGATAAACGGGGAAGGAACGGAGACAAGTTTGGCTTTGTGAAGTTTGACGAGGTTAAAGATAAATGGGCTTTGGAGAGAGTCCTGGGAAAGGTTAAGATCGGCAACTCGGTGATAACGGCAAACCTTCAGAAATATGACCGGAATCACAGAGCTGCCGAAAGGGTTGGTGAAGGAGTGCGGAACCAAACTACAACTCATAGTGTATGGGGAAGATTGAATTGGCAAGCTAAGGAGGTAGCACCAAAAGGAAGAGTGAGATCCTTTGTGGAGGTTCTTTCAAACGAACCTAAGTCGGCTGTACCGGAAAAAGAAGTCATCATCACGGAGCCTCCTCCTGGTTTCATAGAAGAATGGAAAGGAATCTCCATCATTGGAAAAACTACTGATTTGGAAACCATCAACAATCTCAACGGCATCTTGTCTAAGGAAGGGTCACTAAAACCTCAACTGAGGTTTATGGGAGGGCTTAAAGCCATGTTAACGTTCTACGATGAGGATGAAGCTGAGTCTTTCAGAAAAGATCTGGGCAGTAGGAGGGACATTTTCAATTCTCTTGAACGTTGGGAGAAACACGATTGGGAGCAGGAGCGAATCGTATGGGTAAAAGTATACGGCGTCCCACCGTTCTTATGGGACGAAGGAGTCTTTGAATGCATCGGAAAAAAGTTTGGGACGGTGGTGATACCTCCCGGGGCCGATGGGTATGATGTCAACCTTGCCTTTAAGAAGATGGGGATCCTTACCAAGTCGTTTGAACCTATCGACGAAGTTTGCTCCGTCCGGTGGAACGAAAAAACGTTTCGTGTTAGAGTTAAAGAATTGGAAGAGGAATGGCTGCCGGATTTTGTCCGAAATCAAGACGGAATCGGTGGGATCTCAGCTACTCCGGCGAACCGTTTATCACCGGTCAACGATGTTGACGATGGTGTCGAGGAAGATCGTGGCGTCAGAGGGGATTTGTCTCCTAAAGGGTCAACAGAAGAAACCTCCAAAATAAAGGACGACGACTTTCTGGAGGTTACAGAAAGGGTGGCAGGAAAAGAGATGTTGCAGAATATGCCTGTCGTGTCTAGGGTGAGCATGGCGACAAAGGAGGCGGATGAGGCTGCAGGTGAGTCCCCAAGTATCCCTGGCCCAAATCAGGTGGAAAACATGCTTAGGCGGGTTGGGCTTGGGCCTTCAATTTCGGGGTCTTCTTGTAACTTAAATTCTGGGCCTATTTTAAGAAGCCAAAGTGGAAGAAATATGTTTAAGCCTACTGGCCTAGTGCTGCGATCTATGAGTAAAAAAACGGGATCTCAGAATTCTCAGCTTTTTTCAACGGCATCCAGAGGAAGGAAGCAAGCTCCGACGGGTGAAAAAAAGGTTTTACGGAGTGGTTCGAAGCGGTCTGAAAGGCTGTCGTTTGAGGACCCGGAAATGTTAAAAGGAGAGGTTTTGGAAACAATCAAATTGGGAAGATGCGTCGGGGTATCCTTGGAAGACAACGCAAGTAAGGTGGCGGAAGTGGTAGTGGGTGACAATTACACTGGTTTTTGATGGATTGTTTATCTCTAAACATCCGTGGGGTTAGGGATCCCGTTAAGATCCTTTGGGTTAACGACTTACGTAAGGAGCATCGGTTTTGGTTTCTTTGCCTGCAGGAAACCATGGTCTCTAATGGGTGTTCTATACCCATGAAAAAATTGTGGGGCAGAGGGCAGTTTGATTGGGACTGGGTTGATTCGAGAGGAAACTCGGGAGGACTGGTGAGCGCCTGGGATAAATCTAAATTTCATATGCTCAAAACGATTAAAGATCCCAATTTCCTTATCATCGTCGGTTCTTTGGTCGGGGTGGATGAGGAGGTAAACGTAGTTAATGTTTACGCTCCGCAAGGTGCGCCGGAGAAGAGAGCGTTGTGGGATAAATTGTTAGAGTGGAAAAGAAAGTTGTCGGGTTGGTGGGTGTTCACCGGAGATTTTAATGAAGTCCGGCGTAGAGAAGAACGGCGGTTCTCTTCGTTCAACAAAAAAGGCGCTGACGATTTTAATTCCTTCATCGAAGCAGCGGGTCTCGGGGAGTTCAAAATGGGGGGTGAAAAATTTACGTACATGGAGACTAACGGTAGAAGCTTTAGTAAATTGGATCGTTTTCTCGTATGTGACTATGTGCGTAATAGGTGGCCGGAGGCAGCGGTTACGGCTCTTCCGCGAAAATGCTCCGACCACTGCCCCATCCTCATCAAGTTTTCTAAGGATGACTTCGGCCCTTGTCCGTTCAAAGTGTATTCTTCGTGGTTAAACCACCCGGATTTCGAAGTGGTCGTTAGAAGGAGCATGGAGGGTTTCTCGTCGGAGGCTGGTTGCAAGCCTGACGTTAGATTATTAAATAAGTTGAAGAAGTTGAAGTATGATATTAAAGCATGGAGGGTAGAGGTGGTCAAAGATATGGGTAAGCAACAGATGCATGCATTGGAGGTGTGTAATTATTTCGAATCTTTAGCCTTGTTGTTTCCTATTACTGTTGATGAATCAAAGACTTGGGATGAGGCTAAAGTTCGCTTAAAAAGTTTGGAGGAGGCTCGGGTCGAAGATTTAAAACAAAAAAGTAGGGTAAAGTGGGCCATTGATGGGGATGCCAACTCTAGCTTCTTTCATGGGATGGTTAATGGAAACATAGCGGCGAGTCGGATCAATGGGTTAAAATTGGATAATAATTGGGTAACGGAACCTATGATGATCAAGAAGGTTACTTTCAATTTTTTTAAGACCAAATTTAAACAATCTCATCAATGGAGACCTCCTATTGTGTGTGATGGTTTAAACAAATTATCGGACGGAGATAGTGAGGCTTTGGTTGTTCCTTTCTCGAAAGAGGAAATCAAAGGTGCCGTTTGGGATTGCGGGAGTGATAAGGCCCCGGGTCCGGATGGGTTTAACTTCGCGTTCATAAAAAGATTTTGGGTCCTCTTCGAAAAAGATTTCTGTGACATCTTCGATTCCTTCTATAGGGATGGTTTGATCGGTAGAGGTTGCGGTGCGGCGTTTATACACCTAATAGCTAAGACTAAAGACCCAAAAGAGCTATCCGAATATCGCCCCATTAGCCTTGTCGGTATTATCCCAAAGGTTATTTCTAAAGTGTTAGCTAATAGGATTAAAACCCCTCTTGCTAGCATCATTTCGGAACCGCAAATGGCCTTCTTGGCGGGTCGAAATATTATTGATGGGGCTCTCATTGTTAACGAGTTGGTGTCTTGGGCAAAGAAAAGAAAGGATCCCACTCTTCTTTTTAAAATTGATTTCGAAAAGGCTTACGATACCGTCGATTGGGCCTTTCTTGATTCTATTTTAACTCAAATGAATTTTCCGTCAAGATGGAGAGACTGGGTCAAAGGAACGTTGAAAGCTTCTAGAACTTCGGTTCTTGTTAATGGATCTCCTACTTGGGAGTTCCAATGTGAAAGAGGGGTGAGACAAGGAGACCCTCTCTCTCCTTTCCTCTTTCTTATTGTCATGGAGGTTCTTCATTGGATGATTAAGAGAGCCGCGGATGGGGGTTTTTTTACGGGGTTGCAAGTGCCTAACGGGGGTCCATGTGTCACACATATCCTCTTTGCGGATGATGCGATAGTTCTTGGGCAATGGTCTACCTCTAATGTTCTTAATCTTGTTCGCCTTCTCCGGATTTTCGGTATGACTTCGGGCCTTAAGATTAACTTATCCAAGTGCTCTCTCCATGGGTTGAATGTTTTGGGCAACGATATTGAGCATAAAGCCGGTCTTCTCAATTGCAAAAGTGGCGAATTTCCATTTAAATATCTTGGGCTCATGGTAGGTGCCAATATGAATCGAGTGAAGAGTTGGGATGAGTTGGTTGGTGTGGTCGAACGAAGACTTTCTAGGTGGAAGGCCTTGTCTCTCTCTATGGGGGGTAGGTTGGTATTGGCCAAATCCGTCCTTGAAAGTCTCCCGACGTACTATTTTTCTCTTTACAAGGCTCCGATTAAGGTGATCCAAAAGTTGGAGAGCATTCGATCCCGTTTTTTGTGGGGTTATAAAGATGGTGAGCATAGATCGATTCATTGGGTTTGTAGGGAAGATGTTTCAAAACCGGTGGATGAAGGGGGCTTGGGGCTAGTCCCGTTTAAAGTCTCTAATGTTTGCATGCTCTCAAAATGGATATGGAGATTTTGGAAGGATCAAAGTAGTTTGTGGAGAAAAGTAATCCAAGGTGTGCATTTTAATTCCTCCATCAACATTAATGAAATTCCAAGGAAGAGAAGCCTGGGTGGAATTTGGAATGCTATCTTGGGCTCTCGTGATGGGCTCAAGAATGAAGGGGTTGATATTCAAAATCTCATTTCTTTCAACAGTGGGCAAGTGAGGTGGGCCGGTGATAATACGGGTTCTTTTAGTGTTGCTTGTGTTAGAAGAATTTGGAAGTGGTTCCCCCGGTCGAATGGTTTGGTTATGCCTTGGAACAAGCTCGTGCCTCTTAAGGTTAACATTCTCTTTTGGAGAATTCTCAAGGATAGGATCGCCACCAAGGAGGCTCTTGCAAGAAGGAAAATTAGCATCCCGGACCCGGGTTGCAATCTTTGTTCGGAAGGGTTCGAATCGGTACATCACCTTATGATGGGTTGTCGTATGGCCGCCGGGATTTGGGACTTGGTGTCGGGTTGGTGCAAAGTTCCTCTTATTTTTGCGATGGATTTGGGAGATCTCCTCCATGTGGTTGAAGACTCACGTTTTGATCGGAAGGCTAAGATGGTATTCTATGCAATTATCATGACGACATGTTGGGTAATTTGGATCGCTAGGAATCAAGCGACATATGAAGGCTCGAAGACTTGTATCTCGGTTTTATTTAAGGAAATTAAATGCTTTAGCTTTCTTTGGGTAAAAAATAGAGGGAAGTGGTCGAGTCTTTCTTGGGTTGATTGGAACAATTTTTCAATGTAAGTCCCCGCCTTTTTTTGTTGTGTTTTTGGCCCCCTAGTGTCTTGCTAGGTTGGGTATTCCTTAATGAATTCGCCGTTCAAAAAAAAAATATAAAAATATATATATATATGTACGATGTACCATGGGTAGGGTTTGTTAGCTCATCAAGACCTCATCTGTCCAATCAGAGACAGTGATGTGAGGGACACATGGGAAGGGTAGATGCACCAGATTGCTGCCCATTCCCACCCCTTACTTTGGCGTAGTGGTAGTGGGGGGTGGTTCTTAGGTGTGTCAGGGGCTATTGAATAGAGTAGTACGCTCGAGTCTTGGTTTTACCATAACCGTACGATTTGGTTTTGATGTGTTTGTGATTATGTGACAATTTGTCACATTTATTGTGGTAATTCAACAACTCCGAATCTAAACCTTATAACAATGTTTAAGTTTAAGTGAACTCCAAATTTGAACAAATATATAGATATATAAAATCGAAGAAGATTCATGCATATGAAGTGATACATTATGTGAAATGAGCTTAGTCCATAGTTAAAATAGCTAAAGTCAAAGAAATTAAAGAATAAAAACTAGTCGAAGGTATGCATAACGCTTTCTCTTTGCATCCATTCGTAGCTCAAGTAAGTACTTTAACCGCATGCCTAGCATACGGCATTATGGTACATTGACATATTTAATTGACATGTGAAAATGATGAGTATGTTGGTTTTGAGGTTTAAAGTTATATATAGAAAGAATGAGTAGAGTGATGATGTGACATGTTGATTAGCTATGCATGTGAGATGGTTAGTTTGTAGCGTTGCTAACAATCCTAAATAAGTTAAGAGGTTTTTACTAATTAAATGTGATTATTTGTAGGGTCGAGTTATATAAAAATTGTTCTTACTTTAAGATGCTCAAAAGGTTTCTTAAAAACTCGTAAATCACCACCACAATTTTTATTGTATTTCTATTGTAACTTGAATGTTGAATGACTTTTATCTAATAAGAGAAGTTTGACAGATATATATTTTCAGTTTTTACATACATTATTAAGTTTATAAAACAAACAGTCTTATATTTTCAGATTACAGGCCTTCAGATCACATCTTTAGCTGCAGGCACGAAATTAGACTGCAGAGAGTTTTTGTCTACAAAAACAAATAATTCCACCGTCGGTTGGGGTGTGACATATTGGTATCAGATCCACGACTATAAGGATCTAGGTTATTAGAAACGATTTGACCTAAACTTTTGCCTTAGGTGTCCCCAGGAGTACCTCATGCGTTGTATGCGTATATTATTACTATGTCCATTACATGCATTTTGATCTACCTGTTTCAAACATTGCCTCACTCTTTGATGTTTACCACACACTTATACACAAGTCACTTGAGGCTTCCTAATCTCTTTCCCTAGAAATGGTGTATTATGTACCATTTAGGAAATTGATTTTCTTGATTTTATGATCTCGTCAGAGTTAGGGTTTTAGCGGTAGACATGTAGTAACTGGAAAGGTGAAAGCACCGGTAGTCGGGGTCTCTGTCACGAAAAGCGTTGCGTATAAATTCGAATCTTCCGACAGACCCGAACGCTCACCTGGGACCCCCGATGAGAGTGCCAAAACCTATTAGGCCAAAGCATGTCAATTACCGTTAGGATCGTAAAGAACTATGATTATCCGCGGTTGTAGTTTTCCAATCGGGAGATGAGGACCGTTCCGATATGTTTTTGCAAAAATTGATCGATTTTGTGTTTTATGCGTTATTACGTTTCAAGATGATTTATGATGCTCTAAATTACACTACCTCACGGTTCACTAATGCACATGTTTTTTCACTTGACCCCTCGTGTTTTAAATCGATTATCAACTTGACTTCTTGTTTTATGATTCAGTGATTTAACGATATTCAATAATTTTCGGTATCCTATGATTTATTTTTATATGTCGTTTCATGATGCTCTGATTCCGTTTATTCTGGTTTGTCATTTCCTGGTACTCCGATTTGATTTATTTCAGTTGGACGCCTCGTGATACTCAGATTCAAGTATTCAACATGACGCCTCTCTCTTTTGACCTCAAATTGATCTTTAGCCATGTTTCATCTCATGATTCTTTTCTCCATTTTCTCGGCTCAGGTCACTTTTATCGTTGTAGCGACCGCAACGTGACCCCCATTGCTTGCACAGTGGAGGAGCCTTACCTCGGATTTCACCTTTTTGTGCATCTGTTTGTTTTGCCCCTGTGTATGTTTGTTATCATTTTGGAATCCTCGGTCATTTTTCTCACGCATATCCCCGTTAGTCCCGTTAACACCCTTGTCAATGGCTATGTTAACCTTGGTGCTTTACCTAGAGCTCCAAATCCATGTACTGTTTGTAGAACCATATGTTAATTGATCGTTGGGATTTTTGTCACACATTCACCTTCCTTCTGTCGATGTTTAAAGTTTTATCCGCCTATGTCGGTCATGCTTTTATGTTTCTAATCATGTGTTTGTCTCTTAATATCTGAAGCGTCCTCATCTTATTGTCATCTATAACGTCGTGTGTATATTGGGTAAGTGCTCGTTGATGGGTTCACAAGTTTACAAGTTGCATGGTTACGGGATTACATGCATACGTGACAAAAAGTGGGCACATTAGTGGGTTTACGAGTCTATATGCACATGATTGTCCGTTTTAATAAAAGTTTCTGAATTGTCCATTTTGAATGTTTTCGTTTTAAGCATGCTCGTGTATTTTCAAGAGATGTGCGTCTAGGTGTCCACTCGTTTGGAAATTTATGAGCTTGCAAGTCCACATGTTTACGGGATTACATGTGTACGAGCTTACGACTTTACAACCTCTCGAGTAGATAACTCCATGCGCGTACCTATTGGTCACACTCTGCCCCGCAACGCCCTGCCAGGCGCATGGGAGAGGACGTGGGACCCGCCGCCCATATTAGAACACACGAAAGCAAACATATAGATGTAAGATCACAAGGTCAACACACACAAACAGACGACCCATCCAATACAAAATCAAATACAAACCATAAGGAACTTAAATACATTAAGTCTTAAGTGTTAAACATAAGTCTACGCCCAGGCAGAACCTAAGGCTACCAGCATGGTCAAGGAACATACAAACAACAAAAGATGGTCATGACGAGGAACAAATCCAAAAGTCAACAAAATAACCCCCAACAAATATAAATCCATTCGTCCCTAATCCAAACGTGACATCCACCACAGCTTCACTTACCTGCACATGAACCAAAAATACGCAACAACAAAAGTTGTTGGTGAGTCGTAGCACGTTTGAATCAAGTACAACACTGTGCCTGATATAAATTCCTATGGTTAAACCAGCACTCCGGGGGTACGATCCTACGGCCGCACACATCCCTTTTTGGACTAGGCATATACGCCATCACCCAACCCCTAATGGGTCCAACAAACGGGTACAAGATACCTTGATCTACCTCTACAACTGTATTTGTGCAATATATGTCTTTGTGGCCAAACACTCAGACCCAAATTAACCATACTAATCAACATGAACGTCTCGTAACATGCGAGTTTAAATTTATAACACGGTAACAAATACCTAAGCACAGTAACAAACAAACAAGTAACAATTTGACATTGGTCATGTACAACCCAAAACCTTAAAAAGTTAAAGTAGGGGAAAAGCTATCAACTCATAGGTCATCAAATGGTGGATCAAACAAGCGTCACAGGGTGCGAGAATCCAAGCGTCTGGGTTTATCACAGTTGCAAGTCTATTATAATGATATATATATATATATATATATATATATATATATATATATATATATCAGAACCTATCCATGAGTACTAATGTACAAATAATTAGCAGCAACAATCCACAAACAAACGGGAAGTTGAACAACATTCCCAGGAACGTACCGAGCGAACAAATAACACTCGATGAGATCATCGGGCCCAACCGAGTAGTGAAACGTCACTACTGGAAACCACATACTCGTAATTAGAACCAAACCGAGTCGCTCGATATTTCTCAAATCACAAAACAAACAAAATCACCAAAACTGCCAAGGGACCCATGCGGACTGCGAGCGAACCAGAAGACAACCCATGCGGTCCGCATGGATGGTCAGCGAACCATTCTGACTTTCCAGGCAATGCGTACCGCGATCGAACCAACAAAACCCCATGCGGTCCGCATCGACTATTTTGTCTTTTGGTGGACTTTTTCCAATTTTCAATCTTAGCTTGTCCCGACAACGCGGTTTTGTTCCAAACACTTCCAGTAGGCATTTATCAACAATTTAGGCTCTGAGGCCACTCCAATACAAAGTTACAAGTCCCGGTTATTCCCAAAATGTCCACAACTTAATTCCGTTGCAAAACCGACAACCAAAAATCATGTTCCAATACAAGGGTCTCTTCCCAGGGACTTATTAACTCATGTATTAAGGTTTCAAGCCACTGAGATACCCAATGCGTCATCAACCCATTATTTATAATCCAAAACACTCGGTTTTCGGGTTTCAATACTAGAATCCAACAAAGGGGTCTCCACCCATAGGACCGATTCTCTTCTTGTGACATTTTAGCCACTAGCACGGTGGGGTGTCTCGAGAAGCAACACGTGTTTATCCATTTTGCTTTTGATACATCAAGGTTCCTAGCCTCGGAGACGGTTGAATTTCTGAATAGGGTTCAACGGGTCATGCATAGTAATGTGTCGTCCCCTAAGACACAAAGCTTCGTCTTCAGTAGGATTGAGAATAGAAGTGTTGAGTTGCGGCGTCGTATGTTGTCTGTGTACCCTCCACTTCATTGTAATAACTGTTTTAAGGAAATATATATTTCACAAAAAAGGATAAAAAAGAGGATAAGGAATATGAGTGTTGGATTTGTGATTAAACTTCATATCCTAGGTTTTAATAACAAATTGTGATTATTCAAGTGGTAATAGCTCACTTTATACACATTTAAACGTGTGTGTGGGTTGTTTAAATAGCTCGAAACTTGCTTAAAGTTTACTCGGTAAAAACTCGCTCGAAATCGCTTTGGTTCTAAATGAGCCAAACTGGCTCGACTTTGTTTGAAAACGAGTCTAGCACAAGCTAGTCCTAGCTCAGCTCGATTTGGCTCGTTAACTTGTTCGTTTGGCTCAAATTATTATAAATTTAATATATCATATATATTTATTTGGTTTTGAATACCCTTATATTATCTTATTAATTAATAATTAATAATTAGTCTATACATAAAAGTAAGCCTAACATCTCATTTAGCCTTATGCATTCTTAATTAATAATAATTAAGAGCCACGCTAATTGAAAAACCCCAATAGTTATATGTAAATTAATTTATGCATTAGTTTTAGTTACATTCTCAATGCTATTGCTGCCCACTTATTAATTCTAAGTCTAGCGATGTTCAAATATCACGGACTCGAAACTCAATTGAAAAGAATTTGAAAAAACTAGGTCTAAATCAACTTATGAGACAACTTGGCTCGGTTTATTTACAAACCGAGTTGAGCACTAGTTGACACCAACTCGGCTCTGCTCAACTTATAAACAACCCTACATGTGTGTCCAATTCCCTTTTCCTCAACTACTTTTTATTTGTAAAAAGCCCCAAATCTAGATCGAATTATTTGATCAAAAGCTTGTAAAAAGCCCCAAATTTAGATCGAATTATTTGATCAAAAGCAGAAGTGAGTCTCAAAAATTTTATTTAGGCAAATTGGATTTTAATAATCCAAACTATGACCTATGGCCGATAATAATCCAAATTATCAGTTTAGCCAGCAGTAGTCCCAACTTTCTTTTTTGTTATCAGCAGCAGTCTTAGTCCCGAAACATCATATATTTACTCATAATTTACACATGTTTTCGTTTGTTTTTGCTTTTATGTTTTTTTATTTTGTTCAGATTCATCATTACGAGCCAAAAATCAAGTGTACATGTATGATGATTATGCTACTTGTATTGCTCCCGATAACGAAAATGAAAGTTGAGACTGGTGCTGGCCAAACTGATAGTTTGGATTATTATCGGCAATAGGTCATAGTTTGGATTATTAAAATCCAATCTGCCTTTTATTATTAATATAAATCTTTCGTTAATATTTACAGATTAACAAAAGGTTTTATGCACCAAAAACATATATATACAAAAGGTTATCTTCATTCATTACCTCAACTCTATAATATTATGACATTAATTATGCTGGCGACTTTGTAAAATTTTGCTTCACAAGAAAGCACTTTAAGCATATCATTGTTTATAATAGTAATAATAATAATAATAAGTAGTAATTATTAGTATTATAATAAAGCCACAATCAAATATTATATGTATCTCTTTATAAAAGGTGGAGTCACATGTAAAAGTAAGTTAATATCAGCTTTTACTGGTTAAAGGTTTGATTAAGTGTATAAACACAATGATTATGAACCTGACGGAATCGATTGTTTTCCCTTTTTTACATTTGTGTTTCTAGCTTCCGTACGGAAATCTATATATTTAAAGGTGAGTGGTAGAATTTGGAGATAGACGTAGAAGTGGTATTAACCATTAAGAGAGTGCTAAGAGAAATAATAGAAGTGAAGTAGAATTTTGAAGAATTATGAGAGAGAGTGATAGAATTTTATGAGTAGAAGTAGAATTGTATAAAATATATAAAAATATGAATATGTAGTAGATTAGTTTTGTCATCTAGTGCCAAAATCAATAAATGAACTTCAAAATTGTTTCAAAATGGACGCCCTCAATTTCTTTCCACCGGCAACAAGTAGCCATCACCGTTTGTTGTTCAAAGTAGCCGCACAATCGGGGGTCGTGTAGTTGCGGTAACCGAAGAAGCCGGAGTGGGTAGCCGAATCCACTCCGCCCAGCCTAAGTTTTACAACTCACTTAAATTTAGGGAACACTTTTTTTTTTCTTTCTCAAAAATCACTTATTGATTTTAATAATCTTAATTATTGCAAATTGACCATTATTTATTCGTATTTCATTTTTCCTTACAATAAACATATTTTAATCATGAGTAAAAATAATAGATTGTTGTGAAATGACCACTAACGCTGTTTGGAAAATTTCACATTTTGATGACTGAGTAACACATTGGCGTCTTATGTAACTGTAATTTCACCTTTTGCAATTTCACCTATCATAACTTCATTTTTAACACTAGAAACTCATTATAACCTATCATCTATGGTTATAATGCATTTCCGTGAAAATCATAAATTTACTACGTAATCAAATTCAACTAGCACCCGAACCGACCCGTTGACCCGTTAAGGCATTTATCACATTCCAGCCCCTAATACACACCTCCACCTGCAATTTCTCATCATACTCCTATCTTGACACACACATATGTTGTGCCAAGCCGCTTAGTCTTTCTTGTTGCGACGATTTGAGAATTGTAACTTCACAATTACTCACATCGTCACAACTCTACCGCTCGACCCAAAGAGGGTCATACACCACTGCTTTTCCAACTTGGTCATTTGCATACCAAGTCCCTCATTCCGCAACAACAAGTCTCTAGGTACTTGGTGTTTACTAGATGCTAGGTCAATAGCCATTGTCATCTAGTGAACGCTCCACATTTCATGACATATAAGTACATATACATAACTAACCGCTACGTGTTACCTTTAAGCTTTATTCTTGCCTTCACGTTGGTGACTTGTAGTTCCACCCGCTTCACCTATATTCATTACATTATTTAGATTACTATTGTATATTCATGGATCACACAATTATCATACCAATCACCTAAACAACTCATGAAATCAGCATACACACAAATTCATTCTCATTCAAGCATTTCATCAAACACCTTATGTGCATAAATGGTGTTCTTAATGTTTAGAAGCTTACATGCTACCATTCCACCCATAGATTACTACACAACATGTAATTCAGCTTTTATACCAAATCTAATACTTCCAACAAGTCCATTAGCACACATGGACCACAATTAACCAACCCAATTCACCCATTCACCATGGGTTTCGAATTCTATAGGGTGGGGCTTAAACCCACCAAAATTTCTACTAGTTACACACAAAATCAGTCATGCAGGGCAAGATTATGCTTCATCTAGACTCATTAACACATAATAACTCAGATTACAACCTCAATTTAACATCTGGTGGAAACCCATGAAATCACCCTATCATAGAAACACTTACTTGGTCAAGAACACCCAATGGAGAGCTCAAAATAAGGAATTACAAGCCCTCCTAAGCTAGAATTCGGACTCCTTAAGCAAATTCCACCACAAACTCTCTTGATTTCAAGGATTTCATGAACTAGGGCTCCTCCCCCCTCTCCTTTCTCTTGTTCGCGATTTCTGAGTCTGGGGGAAACCCAGACTTAATTTTCTTGCCCCTATGTTACAGCTTTGGTCCTTCTAATTTCATATTTTATAAAATTCAGCCAAGACCCTTTTATTTACACAATTAATCCTCTAACTTTCTTTAGTTTGACCATCTACTAATAAAGTTAACTTTTAACTAGAAATCCCCATTAAATAACCCGGTTAACCATCTAAACCCGCTTATTACTCTAAAACCCACGTAAATCATATTTAAAATTAAACACTCAATTATTTTCAACTTATGGTTCAATGTCACTGCTGAAATCCGCCACAAAGTCAGCTAATGCTTGGGATTTGATTGCTGTTCTTGGTTCATACTTGATGTCGTAGGCACTCAGTTTGACTGCCCATTTAGCCATCCTTCCTGACATTTCCGGCTTCCTGAGAACTGCCTTAATAGGATAGTTAGACATCACAATTATAGTATGGGTTTCAAAATAATGCCTAAGTTTAGTGGAAGCCATTATGAGAGATAAAATTAACTTTTCAAGGTGAGAATACCTGGATTCTGCGTCTAGCAGAGTTTTACTTACATAATATACCGGATGCTGCTGACCTTGATGATTTTTTACCAGGACTGCACTAATTGAGCTTCCGGAAACAGCGAGATATAAATATAGCGGCTCCCCATCGTCTGGTTTCATCAATAACGGGGCTGCTGACAGATAGTCTTTTAGGCATCTCAGGGCTTCTTCATGCCTCTCAGTCCATTCGAACCTCTTGTTTTTTCTCAGGATATCATAGAAATCCTTACTTTTTTCTGAGGATCTTGAAATGAACCTGTTGAGCGCTGCGATTCTCCCTGTCAACCTTTGTACTTCTTTAACATTCGATGGGGACTTCAAATTTAGGATCGCTTTGATCTGCTCTGGACTTGCTTCTATCCCTCTTTCAGTAACCATGTAGCCTAGGAATTTTCCAGCTCGCACCCCAAAGTGGCACTTAGAGGGGTTGAGCTTCATGTTATACTGATCAATGATATCGAAAGCTGTTTGGAGATCCCTGACATGATCTTCAGCCTTTTTGGATTTCACTACCATGTCATCTATGTAGACTTCCATCGTGTCCCCCAGTTGCTCTTTAAACATCATATTAACGAGCCTCTGGTAGGTGGCACCTGCATTTCTCAAACCAAAGGGCATAGCAGTATAACAATATATACCTGTTGGAGTCATAAATGCCGTATGCTCCTGATCGCATGGTTCCATCTGAATTTGTTGGAATCCTGCCGAGGCATCCATAAAAGTGAGCATCTCGTGACCAGCCGTGGCATCCACCATAGCATCAATATGAGGAAGTGGAAACGGATCCTTAGGACAGGCTTTGTTCAAGTCTGTGTAGTCGACACAAACTCTCCACTTTCCATTCTTCTTCTGGACCACCACCACGTTTGCCAGCCATCTAGGGTACTTGACTTCTCTGATCATCTTTGTTTTGAGAAGTTTGTCGACTTCCTCCTGGATGATTATATTATTCTCTGGAGCAAATTTTCTCCTTTTTTGCTGTATAGGCCTGAAAGAAGGATCTAAACCAAGTTTATGAGTAATTACATGTTTAGGGATACCTGTCGTATCTTCATGCTTCCAGGCGAAAGTTGAGGTCCTGGCTTTGAGAAGCTGGAATAATTCCTGCTCAACATTTGTTGGGATGCTTGTTCCCATGAGCACCTGGATTTCGGGATTCTCAGGGTCTAGAGGCACTTCTTTGACTTCCAGCTCCCTGTCCTCCTGCAATTCAGGTGCCTTTTTCTGTAATTGCTATCCCTTCGTCACCTTAGTGGTGTTCTTCATCGAAGTTGAATAACAGTTCTTAGCTTCCTGCTGGTCGCTTTCAATTCTCACAACTCCCCAGGGTGTAGGAAGCTTGATACATTGATGATAAGTTGAAGGGACTACCTTCATCTCGTGAATCCATGGCCTGCCAAGAATAATATTGCAACAAGAGAGAGAATCTATAACACAGAATTTTTTCATAGAGTTTACCCCTTCTATATATACCGGCAGCCTGATATCCCCAACGGTGCTTTTAGTTTCACCGCTGAAGCCAACTAAAACTGAGGATCTTGCAACTATTTCAGTTTCCGGGATCCCCATCTTGTTTAATACATCAAGACGGATTATATTTACTGAGCTTCCATTATCAATCAGGATCCTGCGAACAAAATGGTTAGCAATATATAAAGTAACCACAAGACTATCATGATGAGGATCCTGAACATGGGAACGGTCACTCTCATCAAAGGATATAAGCTTGTCCTGAGTTAGGGTGGAGGTCCGGACAGGCTTGTCACCCTGTTCAGATTTGGATTCCTTAGCATGTTTCTTGGCTGAGGAATATGAAGTGCCGCAGATGTCTGAGCCTCCTGAGATGAAGTTGATTATCTGGGCATCCTGGGGTGGAGAAGCTGCCCTCTGAGGCACCTTATCGGCTTCCTGAGTCTTTATCTTCTTTCTGCCAATTAATTCTTTTAAGATGCCCCTTGCTGAGTAGATAGCTGATTTCCTTTCGAAGTGCTATACATTCATATGTTAGGTGGCCGAAATCTTCGTGGAAGGCACACCATTTGGTCTTGTCTTTCCAGGATCCTTGCTTGGTATCCTTCCTGGGCCATCTCGCTTTTTCACCTAGATCCTGCATAGCACACATCAAACCACCAATGTCAACGGAAAAACAGTATTCAGATACCTTAGGATACTCTTCTTCATCATCGTCTTGATCGACGGCATTGACTTTGTGATTTTCCGGTTTGGAGTATGGACGAGATCTGTATGGCTTCCCGGGGGATTCCACCTTCTTGCTGTTAGGGTCATATTTAGGAACCTCCAATCTTTGGTGGATCCTTTTGTCATCTTCCAAACGGATAAATCTCAAGGCTCTACTGCGTACTTCGTCAAGGTTCCTGCAAGGAGCCATGACAAGGTCATCATAAAAACGTGAATCTTTGGAGAGCCCCATTTTGAAGGCTTCCACGGCTGCTGCCATATCTAGATTAGGAATCTGAAGAGATTCTCGTCCAAATCTGGCAATGTAATCCCTGAGAGGCTCATCCGGCTTCTGAATTATTCGGTATAGGTCGCCTGTGAGCTTCTCAAAGGTCCTACTGCAAGAAAATTGATTGTTAAACAAGTTAACCAAGTGAGAAAATGATGTAATAGTGTTAGGAGGAATGCTCAGTAGCCATTTCATGGCTGGTCCTGTTAAGGTTGAACCAAAGCCTTTGCATAGACAGGCTTCTTTAATTCCTGCTGGAATGGGATTGATCTCCATACGCTCCCGATAATGTGCCACGTGTTCTTCAGGATCTGTGGTTCCATCATAGAGCTTCATGCTTGGAGTCTGGAAACGCTTCGGAATCTCCACCTGAGATATTGGCCAGGCAAATCTGGAGATCTTGTGGCTTTCCAAAGGAACTTCAGGGATAGGTTTCAGGATCCCTGGAACATTTGATATCATTTCTTTCAACTTCTGGAGCTCTCTGGCGATAGTTGGATGAATACCTGCATCATAAGGAGCAGCCTGGTTAGAAACAATAGGGATTGAATTGGACATGTTACCTGGGTCAGGGAACTGGACTGGAATCCCGGAACCATATCCATAGCCCGCTGGGAAGCTCGGCTCTGTGGTGGTCGCTGTTTGCATGGGGATAACGTCTCCGTCATATACTTCCGAGGAGCTATTCTTAAAGATTCCTGCAGAAACAGAAGGGTTAGAGTATTGATATCCTTGAGTGTTCTGGTTTGGATTCCCAACAGAAAAAGGATATCCTTGACACGGCAAGGTTGAGGATCCCAATAATGATGGAATCCAAGGACTCTTATAGTGTGACTGTGAGCATTCTGGTGGGAAAGCTCCTGAGAATCCAGTGGTACTCTCCACGTTTCCAGCGGTTTGAGAAGTTATTGTAGGAGCTGTAGTGAAGCCTGATGCTGATTTGTACTTGTAGCGAGACGGATCTGAGTATCCTGAAGCATTGAAATCAAGATGCCTAGGAAACAGAGGGCTTCGTTCTTCCGTGGGCTTCCTATATTTCTTTAGCTCTTCAATCTCCTTCATCACCGTTAAGTTGGTTTTTTCTTGCTGATCCATTTGATTCTTTACCTGCTTAATCAAGGAGAACAGATCACTGTTAGTAATAATAGGATCAACAGATTGGACCTGGGATCCTGTGAAGACAGGATAATCAGTTTTTCTCGGCTGCTCGTCCACTTTCTTCTTACGGTCATTGGTCTTCTTCTGGCTTCCTGGAATGGAAGGAAGAGGAGGAATGGAAGATGATGTAGAGGCCGAGACGGTTTTTTGCGGGTTTGACATTTTCGGGATTGGAGATCAAATGAAGTGAATGATATATGGGATTTTGGTAGGATTAAGCACCACTTGCCCCACGGTGGGCGCCAAACTGTTTTGGTCAAAAATTCACTTAGGAATCCTGTATTCCAAACTTAGATTGTGAGGTAGTGTGCTTAACTATCAAGTGAACAAATAATCCAAATTGGGATGATAACACGAGGATTTTAGCGAGGAAAACTCCAGAATCCTTCGAGTTGCCCCTAGGAATCCTGGATAAAAACCTCGGGTGCCGGCTGAAAAACCGCCACCAAGTCAATATTATTAATGATCAAGCGAATCGTTACAACGGGTTGGAGGTTTGATCGATCAGAGCTATGTGATACAACGACTCGTATTTGTAAGTAAGCTAGTGAAAGTGTGTTGTGTTCCTACTGATCGAATCCTCGATTTATAACAAATACAATAATAACATACTTTCCGGGATTCTCGGGATCCTATCGCCCAACTAATTCGACCATTAAGGGCCTCTCCGTTCACTTGGTCCACGATCTTCTTCAGCTGGAGCGTAAGTTTCGGAGGTAGTTGATGACTCCGGTGATACCTGGTCAAATAAACATGTGGCAAATATGAGGGTTAGTAAAAATAATAAAGTCAGGATACCTGAGTTTACGAGATTCTCATAGGACAATAGGATTCTTGAACTGTCTGAGCTTCCTGTGAGCATCCTGAAAATACACCCTCAACATCATGGATTCCACTCAATTCTTCAGGTAACTCCAATTGGTAAGCATTTTGACCCACTTTAGCAAGGATTTTAAAAGGCCCGATGAATCGTGGGCTTAGTTTTCCCCTCTTTCGAAATCTAATTACTCCTTTCCACGGTGTCACTTTTAGCAACACATGGTCTCCCTCTTTGAATTCAATATATCTACGCCTCTTATCTGCATACGATTTCTGTCGATCCTGGGCGGCCTTTAAACGCGCTCTTACGATGTGAATCTTCTCAGAAGTAGCCTTGACCACATCCTTATGGGCCAACTCCCTTTGACCCACTTCACCCCAACACAACGGTGTTCTACACTTCCGCCCATAAAGTGCCTCATATGGGGACATTCCAATACTAGCATGATAGCTATTATTGTACGAGAATTCCACCAAGGGTAAATGAGTGTCCCAACTTCCTCCAAAATCCAACACACACGCTCGCAACATATCCTCGAGTGTTTGGATTGTTCTCTCGCTTTGCCCATCAGTTTGAGGATGGTATGCGGTACTAAACAGTAACTGAGTACCCATACATTCCTGAAATTCCTGCCAGAATTTAGACGTAAAGCGGGTGTCCCTATCCGACACGATTGACACCAGGACTCCGTGTCGCGATACAATCTCTTCCACATAGACATTCGCCATTCCCTCGGATGAATACGACTCACTAATAGGCAAGAAGTGTGCACTTTTAGTAAGTCGGTCCACTATCACCCAAATAGCATCGAAATTTCTCCTCGTTTTTGGCAACTTTGTGAACAAATCCATCGTGATATGCTCCCATTTCCACTCCGGTATCTCGAGTGGTTGCAACTTACCATACGGCTTCTGATGTTCAGCTTTGACTTGAAGACAAGTCAAACATTTCTCCACATATTTTACTATATCCCGTTTCATGCCCGGCCACCAATACTCGCGTTTTAGATCATGGTACATTTTTGTAGCTCCTGGATGGATTGAGTACCGCGACTTATGAGCCTCATCTAAGAGCAACTCTTTCACCCCGCAAGTGTTAGGAATCCATATCCGTCCAAATCGATATTTAAGACCATTGTCCTCGTGGACCAAGTCTTTCACCGCCCCCTTTATCCGCTCTTTCTTCCAATTTTCTTCTTTCATCGCTTCCTCTTATGCTTTCTTGATTGAATCAAGAATACTTGAGGTTATAACCAGCTTCATCGAATTCACCTTAATAGGAGCGTAGTCTCCTTTTCTGCTTAAGGCATCCGCCACCACATTGGCCTTGCCCGGATGATAATGAATCTCGCAATCATAATCTTTAATCAGCTCCAACCACCTTCGCTGCCTCATATTTAACTCCTTCTGATCAAACAAATATTTCAAGCTTTTGTGATCAGTATAGATGGTGCACGGAATGCCATATAAATAATGCCGCCAAATTTTCAAGGCGAACACCACCGCTGCCAGCTCAAGATCATGAGTTGGATAATTTACCTCATTGCTCTTCAATTGCCTCGAAGCATAGGCTATCACTCTACCCCGCTGCATAAGTACACACCCCAAGCTGAGGTATGACGCATCCGAGTATATCACCAAATCCTCCGTCCCATCGGGTAAAGCTAAGACGGGAGCATGAGTTAACTTTTCCTTTAGGGTCCGGAAAGACTCTTCTTGTTTTTCACCCCACTCAAATTTCACATCCTTCCTTGTAAGTCAAGTCAATGGCAATGCTATTTTGGAGAAAGTCTTGAATAAATCTCCTATAGTAGCCTGCCAATCCTAAGAAACTCCAAATTTCAGTCGGGTTTTTAGGTGTTCTCCATCCCGCTACTGCTTCGACCTTGGCAGGTTCTACTAATACCCCTTCAGCATTCACCACATGTCCCAAAAATTGTACCTCTCGTAACCAAAAGGCACACTTTGAGAATTTCGCATAGAGTTTTTCCCGCCTTAAAGTTTCCAACACCTCATGCAAGTGTTGGGCATACTCTTCCTCGCTCCGCGAATATACCAAGATGTCATCAATAAACACAATAACGGATCGATCCAACATCGGCTTACACACGCGGTTCATGAGGTCCATGAAAGCCGCCGGTGCATTAGTCAATCCGAAAGACATTACTAGAAACTCGTAATGCCCATACCGCGTTCGAAAAGCTGTCTTTGGGACATCCTCCTCTCTTACCTTCAGCTGATGGTACCCCGATCTTAAATCGATCTTAGAGAACCAACTCGCCCCTTGTAACTGGTCAAACAGATCATCGATTCGGGGCAAGGGATATTTGTTCTTCACGGTTAGCTTATTCAGCTCACGGTAGTCTATACACATCCTTAGACTACCGTCTTTCTTCTTCACAAATAACACCGGTGCACCCCAAGGGGATACACTTGGCCGAATAAATCCCTTATCAAGCAATTCCTGCAGTTGCTTCATCAATTCTTGCATCTCAGTAGGGGCTAGCCGATACGGAGCTCGTGCCACCGGCTTTGCCCCAGGTACCAAATCGATCTGAAATTCCACATCCCTATCCGGTGGTATACCCGGAAGGTCTTCAGGAAAAACGTCTAAGAATTCTTGCACAACGGGCACCGCTTCTGCTCTATTATTCTCACGTTCGGTATCCACCACATATGCCAGATAGGATTTACACCCGTGTTGGATGTATTTCCTTGCCTCCATTACTGAACACAACGTAATCTCATTCTTTCTTTCTCCTTGAACAACAACCTGCTTCCCACCTGGAGATATTAATTCAATCACCTTGCGGTTACACACCACATTGGCTTGGTATTTAAATAGCCAATCCATTCCCACTATCACCTTGAATTCTCCCTTCATCATTGGTATTAAATCAATAGAGTAATCTTCATCTTCTATAGAGATTTTACAATCACGATACACATCAAAGACTAAGACACTCTTGTTATCTGCTATTTCTACTTCTAAGGGCACAGACATCTTGTTAATAACAAAAGAAGGGTGACGAGTAAAATCATAAGAAACAAATGACCTACTCGCCCCCGTATCAAACAATACATATGCAGGGATAGAATTGACAAGAAAGATACCTGTCACTACCCCTGGATCCACCTTTCCCTCTTCCACAGTCAGCTGATAAGATCTTCCTCTCGCTCGAGGAATATCCGGCTTCACCCCGCTTTGACCCGCCCCCGTACTCGGGTTTGGGCATTCACTCTTTTTATGGCCCGTCTTTCCGCATCCGAAACATAACCGTGCAAGGCTAGGACATTGTGCTATACTATGTCCTGTTTTCCCACAACCATAACACTGCTTTGTTAAAAAAGAAACATTCTCCCTTATGCGCTCTCCCACAATGTGGGCAATCAGACGACCCATTCTTCTTGTTTTCAGCTTTCTTGGGTGATTCATTCACCCTTGGTTTCTTATTTGGGGTAGAACTGCTTTCTACTCCCCTCTTCTCGCCTCTTTCCACCTGCTTTTTCAGCTCCAATTCTCTCTCTCGACAAGCATTGATCAGCTCCTCGAGAGTCACACATCGGGAAACATTAATGAATTCCCTAAAATCAGCGTTCAGCATATTGTTAAATTGGTAGATCTTTTGCTTCTCTGTTCTCAGCAGCTCTTTACAGAATTTCAATCGATCCAGGAAGTAACTGATTACCTCCCCGATCGGTTGTCCCTTCCTTTGGCGAAACTGCATCAACTCATCTTGTGTTTTGTTTACTTCAGACTCAAGGCTATGATATACTGCAAACACCGCTTTAAACTCTTCCCAATTCATGGCCTTTATGGCCTCCCTTCCCTTTTCCTCACGTGTCATATCCCACCAGTCTTTTGCATGCGACCGGAGTTGCCCGGTTGCAAACATCACTTGATCCTCCGGCTCACAGTGACTCCGCTCAAATACCGCTTCAATTTCCGCTAGCCATCGATAACAGGCTATCGGATCCGCCTCACTAGTGTATAGGGGAGGCTTACACGCCATGAAATCTTTGTAAGTACACCTCCCTTTATCTTTCTTTCCGCTTCCTTCCGCCATAAGATCATTCCTCATCGATTCCAGCTTCTTTTCCAATGCCTCCATCAAGGCATTTTCCATTTGACCCACATGGGTCCGTACCGCTGTTTCCACCGAGGTCTCAATTTCGTCTGAGATCAGCTTCTTCACTTCTGCAAATCATGGGCTCTGTAAGAGCCCCAGCTGGGTTGTTTTCATCCGCCATAGTAAACTGAAAGTTTACAATAGGTTAGCATCATAATCACATACTTCCGCTTTTCAATCACTCAAAATTTCCAGCTTAACCATTTAAAATGGTCCATACCGCACATTTCATCATTCAATATAACAATATATAATTTAAATCACTTACTTAAGTCACTTAACGGGTCAGAAGATCGAACCTTGAACCGAACATTCTTCCCATCATGAGCACTTGGTTTGAGTTCAAGTGCCCCTGCGACACTTGAATCCCTCAAATCGTGGCTCTGATACCAACTTGTAAGGTCCCAATCCCATTTTGATGTATTAACATCGTTTCCAAAAATCAGAGTTTGAAAATTTCATCTTATACTTAGACCTTCATCCATCACATGAGCAACATTTACAAAACCATGCGTTTAACGCCGTTAACTACATGATAGTTTACTTTCAAACATTTACTTCTGCAAACATATAAATTAAAAATTCTCAAAATACATGATGTTCGGTTCCATGATCCCTTGCTTCGATCCTGACCCATCCGTTATCGATTACCTGCCAAGAACACTAGTAACACGTTAGTATTAATGGCACATAACCGCTATCAAGCTTATACATCAATTGAAAACAAGAAACAACATAAAAATCCGGACAACATGCTCCAAGCGTATCGCTTGGAGTTTCTGTCCTGCCAGGCGATACGCCTGGAGCCTAGTTTCCAGGGCTCCAGGCCAGTTTTCCCATACTTAGCCAAATTTTCAGCATTTTCACCCCTTTTGCAATTTCACCTATCATAACTTCATTTTTAACACTAGAAACTCATTATAACCTATCATCTATGGTTATAATGCATTTCCGTGAATATCACAAATTTACTACGTAATCAAATTCAACTAGCACCCGAACCGACCCGTTGACCCGTTAAGGCATTTATCACATTTCAGCCCCTAATACACACCTCCACATGCAATTTCTCATCATACTCCTATCTTGACACACACATATGTTGTGCCAAGCCGCTTAGTCTTTCTTGTTGCGACGATTTGAGAATTGTAACTTCACAATTACTCACATCGTCACAACTCTACTGCTCGACCCAAAGAGGGTCATACACCACTGCTTTCCCAACTTGGTCATTTGCATACCAAGTCCCTCATTCCGCAACAACAAGTCTCTAGGTACTTGGTGTTTACTAGATGCTAGGTCAATAGCCATTGTCATCTAGTGAACGCTCCACAATTCATGACATATAAGTACATATACATAAGTAACCGCTACGTGTTACCTTTAAGCTTTATTCTTGCCTTCACGTTGGTGACTTGTAGTTCCACCCGCTTCACCTATATTCATTACATTATTTAGATTACCATTGTATACTTATGGATCACACAATTATCATACCAATCACCTAAACAACTCATGAAATCAGCATACACACAAATTCATTCTCATTCAAGCATTTCATCAAACATCTTATGTGCATAAATGGTGTTCTTAATGTTTAGAAGCTTACATGCTATCATTCCACCCATAGATTACTACACAACATGTAATTCAGCTTTTATACCAAATCTAATACTTCCAACAAGTCCATTAACACACATGGACCACAATTAACCAACCCAATTCACCCATTCACCATGGGTTTCGAATTCTATAGGGTGGGGCTTAAACCCACCAAAATTTCTACTAGTTACACACAAAATCAGTCATGCAGGGCAAGATTATGCTTCATCTAGACTCATTAACACATAACAACTCAGATTACATCCTCAATTTAACATCTAGTGGAAACCCATGAAATCACCCTATCATAGAAACACTTACTTGGTCAAGAACACCCAATGGAGAGCTCAAAATAAGGAATTACAAGCCCTCCTAAGCTAGAATTCGGACTCCTTAAGCAAATTCCACCACAAACTCTCTTGATTTCAAGGATTTCATGAACTAGGGCTCCTCCCCCTCTCCTTTCTCTTGTTCGCGATTTCTGAGTCTGGGGGAAACCCAGACTTAATTTTCTTGCCCCTATGTTACAGCTTTGGTCCCTCTAATTTCATATTTTATAAAATTCAGCCAAGACCCTTTTATTTACACAATTAATCCTCTAACTTTCTTTAGTTTGACCATCTACTAATAAAGTTAACTTTTAACTAGAAATCCCCATTAAATAACCCGGTTAACCATCTAAACCCGCTTATTACTCTAAAACCCACGTAAATCATAATTAAAATTAAACACTCAATTATTTTAAAACTCGGGATGTTACAGTAACGTGTTTTTTTATGTATATGAAGAAAAGTTTATAGAAAACAACCACCCAAACAATTTAAAGCTTGAGGGATTCAAATTCTCTTTCATCTTTTTTCTCTCAAGTGGCTCACTTTTATTGTGTGATTTTTTGTAACCTAAAGATCGTACCCTCCTCTTTATCTCACATCTCCCTTATGTTCAATATTTGATCCAAAAGTCAATAAGCTACGTAACAAAGAGATTAATCAAGTCAATATCCAATGGAGACATATATAAAGGGGGTTCTGACTTCTGACAGTCTTAGGAGTCAAAAGATGAGATAAGAATGTATTATACCTAGTTGTTTACTTTAAGAATAATGATCATGTTTTTCGGAAACATGTGTGACTAAAATTGCCAAATAGTTAATCTTGAAATTGGAAGACTAAAATTGACAAGTTGTTAAACAACCATTTGTGAATGTGTATACTCTTAGTCCTATTGATTATTTTTCTGTCTCTCATTCTACTACTTCTTTTACAATTCCTCCTCTCTAAAGCCAATGACCTCTAAGTAGGTTATGGGGTGTATATAGTTAGGTTATCCGAGAGATACGAGTTAGTTACATGAGGGATACAAATAAGTTATCCCGAGGGATATGGGTTATATAACCAGGGTGAATACTGGTTGGATACCCAAAGTATACATGTTATATACCCATGATGTATGCGAGTTAGTTACTCGTCTGGTAATGGTTACAAAACCCGTGACGGTAAACAAGTTAGTTATATGTATGATAAGGGTTAAGCTAATTCGTGTTAGTGTATATATTCAGATGAATTTTCGAAAGTAAAAGGCGGAGATGAATCAAGTTTTATTGGAGGTAGATTGAATCCGTGCCTTGTCTTCGACTCTTCGGTTATCTATGTATACATGAATCTGTTGTCGTGTATCACTTTGGCCGTGTATTATATTTTTATTATTTATTATCAAAGTGTCTTTGTCCTAATAGTATCCTGATGTTAGATAAAACGGTCTTTTCAAGTAATACTGCTTTAAACCTTATGATGAACAAAAAGTTTGTTGTTCAAGAAAAAAAATCATTTATAATTATTTTATTGTTTTGTGTTCTACCTATCCTCCAAAATACTAATGTTTTACCTAACATTAGAGAAAGACAAATTAAAATAAATAAATAATATATAAAGATGCGTGCATGTCGATGCCAAAGTTTTGCTATAAAAGGAGATTGATTATACATAAAATTATCCAATCCTTAAAGATACCAAAAATATAGAATAATGACTAATTTTGAGGGAAATATGTTTGCGTGTACACCTTTTATGAATATTTTTAGTGGTAGGTTGCAAAAAATATGCTATATATGCGTGGAACAAAGTGGCCACTAATATTTCATCTCACACATTACAAAAATACCTTTATCGTTTCATGTGTCATTCTTTATAAATTAATAAATAATCAAATAACAAATCGTATATTAATAATAAGTAATCAATATTTATACATGTTCATCAAATTCACAAGTATAATTTTTTTTCTTAAAGTCTAATCAGTATTTAAAACCGTTTCAATTAGCGGTCCGGTTTAGATTTTGACCGATTAACCATAAAAACCGCCGAGTAAAAGATTAGTTTAGTATTAGACTAACCGGACACACCCGAACCGGTTTAACCTCCGGTTGTAGGTTCAACTTGTCGAACCGACCGGTACAAAGCGGGCTTTAAAACATCGCATGTTATAAAAACAAAATTAAAGCTTAGAAAACATTAAAACCAATAATATTAATTATATTAAAAAATAAATATATTTGTGATTTTTTATTGGGATGGTAAGAAGGGGACAGTAGGAATCATAGCGCATGAAACAGGGGATAGTGAGGTGGGTGATCGAGGGAGGTTGGAGTCCAAAATCTCCTAATTTAATAAAGAATAAAACTGAAATTGAGGATGCTACTTTTAGTCATCGTTGTACAAACAAAAGAGACAAATTTGGAAAATAAAAAAAGATTTGTTATAAAAACAAGTTAAGGGGATAAACATGAACATAAGAAAAAGTGGAGGGGTCATTATTGTAAAAAAGCGAATGATATTATCAAGGCTACATAATATGGCCTTTAAGTTGTTAGGGTGGGAGCTAAGGTTGTAGAATTTATGTATTAGGCATCAAAGGATGATGTCATCAGGATAGAGAAAATGATGTAGAATGATGATTTTGTATGGGGTATAGTCCTTTAAATGATGTAAAATGATTTAATGATTTAATGTCGAAAAAATAGTCGTTGAAAGAGACGTTGGCAGCCTCCTCCTCCTCTTCGGCATCAATCGACAACAACTCTGCGAATTCTTTAAAATCGATGTCGATACCGAGCTTGGTCTTGCACACGGTATGGTTGTTTTCTTGATGCCGTGCGGCATCAAGTTGATGTCGAAGGTGGGAAACATCCACAGCGCCCATCCTTACTAATATTATACGTATTGTGGCCTAATCATAGCCGCCGTTAATTTTGTTAAACGATGATATATATTATTTAATATAGTGAAACAAAGTGTTGGTTGAAAGTGGTTAATAAGGTTGTGTAGTAGGCGTCATCTCTTCTAAAAAGTATCATGATGGCGTTCCTATGGCGTCTCTCCTCAACCCCTCACGGCGCCATCTTAGCCAAAATCTCCCTGGCGTCAAGCACATGGCGTCACTCCCCCTCCTTACTCATTGGTTATTTTTTTCTTTTTTTATTGGGTAGTTTTATTTGAGTGTTTTTTTTATAAATAGAATAATATAATTATGTAATCATTAGAGGGGCGTTATGGGAGGTTATGACTACACACAAGTTCAGTTATAAAGCCTCTTGATGATGTGGACGACACGTGTTGTATAACCCCCCCCCCCCCCCCCCCCCCCCTTCCAAGGGGATTATGACTACTCATAGCCTAATATATGAAGTCATCAAAGCCTATCAAGTCTTATAGTGTTTATATGGTGCACTAATGTTTTGAAGACTGGACTGGACTGGTTGGAGAGTGAACCGATGTCAAAAGCAGTCCGACTATGAATAGTTGAGCCGGCTGATTGAGGCACTTGACATCTGAGAAGTTGGGACCATGAAGACAGTCTTGGCCGGATTGAAGAGATGTTTGAAATTTGCGAACAACCTAACTTTTGTATGATAGTTATGTTTTAAATAAATTATAAGAAAATATGTTTATAAAGTATGAAATGACACTTGTGAGTAGACTTGTAAACGAACCTAACGTTCAGTGAACATGAACACGAAATTTTGTTCTTTTAGTTAAGCAAACGAACATGAACAAATGTTGCGTCCGTTCATTTGTGTTTGTGAACGTTTGGTAATGGGTTTGTTTATGTTAGGTAAGATGTTAATTAAAATTTAACATTAAAAACTAACAACTTTGTTAAATTAAATATGTCTATGATTATTAATTTCAACTTATGCTTGGTTTTGGATAATTATTTTCATAATTTTAATGTCAAGTGCTTAAATATATATTTGTTTAAGATGATTATGTTTGGTGTTTGGAATTAATAATGTTGATTTTTATTTTCTTTGAAGTGGCATATGTTTGTTTGTGTTCGTGAACAAATTCAATTTCTTAACAAATGAACATGAACAAGACTTTCCGTTCGTTATGTGTTTATGAACCATTCGTGAACACATTTAATGCTTAACAAAGGAACATTAACAAGACTTTGTTCGGTTCGTTTAGAGCCGTACTTGTGAGACATAATTATAATAGAAATGGGGACCTAAACTACAATAAAAGATATAAACAAAGATGGAATTTTTTGTGATGTTTCAAATTTCATGAAGAGAATTGTCCAACTAACTAGGGCTTGTAAATTTTTCTTTGAACTCATTCGTAATCAACTTGATAATACCTACCTGTCATTTAGCTCAAGCGATTTGACTCGTATAAAGTTTCAAGAATACTCTAAGGTACGGTTGTCTCTCAAATTCCAATATTCTATATGACTAACGAGATGTTCACACCCTCACCCTTCCCCGCGCGCGCGTTGTTGCGGGGTTGAATTTGTATACTGGACGAAAGTCAGAAAGTTAAGTGGTATAAAACGTAAAAGTTTAAAAGTCTCGTGGTGAAAGTATAAAACTATAAAAGTATAATATAAGCAAAATTAGAAAAGTTAAAAGTTTCGTGGCGAAAGTAGAAGACAAAAAAACTTAAAACAAAAAATAAAATTTTAAAGTTCGAGGGTTAAAAAGTTGAGTATAAAACGTAAAAGTCTAAAAGTCTCGTGGTGAAAGTATTAAACTATAAAAATATAAGTCTAAAAGTCTCGTGGCCAAAGTAAAAGACAACAAAACTTAAAACAAAAAAAAAACTCTAAAAGTTAGAGGGTAAAAAAATTTAAGGGTATAAAACGTAAAAGTCTAAAAGTCTTGTAGTAAAAGTATAAAACTATAAAAATATACTAAAAACGAAAGTAGAAAAGTTAAAAGTTTCGTGGGCAAAGTAGAAGATAACAAAACTTAAAACAAAAAAATAACTTTAAAAGTTAAAGGGTAGAAAACGTAAGAGTATGAAACATATGTGACTAAACTATGAAAACCAAAAGTTTACTATTTCGTTAAAAAAAACAAATCATAAAAGTTTAAGGGTAGAAAGCGTCATAACACCAAAATCACGTGGCCAAACTATAGAAATAAAAAATACACATAATCTCAATAAGAACTATAATTGTCAACAAAAACAAAAAGTTGTGGCCAATTTTCAAGAAACACAAGGAATACTATTAATCTTTCAATTCCATTGTATTATATATAAATAAAATTGACCCTTAAAATACAAACTTACATTTATAAAAAAGTTCAAAACACAACTTTTATGATTTTTAACAAGATCAAGTCACTTTTAAACCAAAATTAAATAAATTTAAACATGGGAGACATTAGGCATGAGGGCATGAGGGCATGAGGTATACTCATGTCATGTTAAAGGTTAACACGCGTCACGTAGGCGCTGACTGGATTCTTAACACCATTTAACATGATTGGGGTATACTCCATGTGGTATGGTGTGGTGTGGTGAGGTGTCAAGATGTGAATGCGTGGTTTTTTAAAGCTTTTGGATGTGTGTGTGTTTGGCGGCGTCAAGAATTTGGCGCAGTGAATTTGGCGCAACAAGTTGGCGGTGCTTGGCGGAGGAGGGGGATGGTCTTGGCAACGTTAATGTTTGCCACCTCATGGTTGGCGCCGTGATTTCACACCCATACCGGGTGCCCTGATTAACATTTGTGGAACATGGTGATTGTCGTCAACGATTTTAAACCGTAAAAAGGATTTTGCTGATCATGATTTACAAACAGCCAAAAAGGAATTTAAATCAAAATTTTTGGTTACAAATTGGTGATTGTCGATTGTGATTTTTCAAATAGTCCAGAATTACTGTCAATTATAAATTTAAATTTTGCAAGGGGCATGTCGAGTGGTGCGGGTCTATTAGTTTAAGATGTTAATGGCATGTTGATTTTATTATTTTGAACTTAAATGGATAAATAGGCCATGTATAACAAGTTATTGAGTTCAAAAACTTTTATCAACTTATATTGACGAAAAAAAAAACTTATTTGGCGTCTCTAAAACATGCTATTGCCTAAAAAGATTCTAATGTTTATTAACTTGTTGGACCTGAGAAGATTCAAGAACATATGTGTAACTAATAAATGAAAATCTTTTTTAAATATAATAATGGACACATGATATCTATAGACAAAAAGAAATATATTTGAGCCGCCTAAAATATTAAGGGCATCTGTAATACCACAGTCACGGTGTGTGACCTTTATGACACGGCTTGTGGCCTAGTGCGGGAAGACCATTATCCCCTTCGATTCACCTCACTTTTTCATCCATATGCGGTGGTGAAGTCCCGCTGAATCTGATCCCTCCTTTGTCTTTATCTCTCTAAATCTAACCCACTCTCTTAGATCTTATTAAATCAATATTAATAAAAGAAAAGTGAAGGGTGATGTGTCGTGGGTATTACATGGCCATGTGGGTAAAATGTGAAAGTGAAAAGTAACGATATGTCAATAATGTGGCTGAAAAAAATATGGGTCTGAAATATTACAGTATTACCATTACTGATAGCCTAAGCCTTAAACAATCGACTATCCCGCCTAGGTCTGTAAGCGAACCGCACGTACACGAACACAAACATTAATCAAACATATTTTTTCTTGTTCGTGTTCGTTCATTAAGGAAATAAACATGTTTGTGTTCGTTCGTTAAAGTATAAACAAATGGTTAATGAACATAAACGAACATAAATATAAACGAACGCAGATTTCCAACAATATTAATAGTTAAGAAAAACATCTAAATGAATTGTTCAAATGTTTATAATTTAGTCCAACATTTAACGAACACATCTGGTTTCCAACAATTAACAAACTAAACATACTAAATAAAAAAATAAAATTCAATCATATAGAAATGAAATTAGTCGGTTCAATCATAAAAACCTTACTAAAAATTATTAAGTGAGAGCAATTTGAACAAACACCGATACAAAATAAACGATGGACCATAAACAATAGAACACAATATACGCCTCATTTGCTTATTGTAAACAAGCACTGATACATAAACGATATAAAGTCGCTGGAACAAATACCGTTCTGACAAGGTATCAAGTCTCTGGAAAAAGTCGATGTCATGATGAGATCTTCACATGGGAATCTAATTAAGAATAGATGATATAGAATGTAAACTTAACTTTAGCAAACGAAAAGAATGGAGAACCTGGAGATGGAATGGCAGTGACCGGAATTGAAAGTTTAAACCCTAGAGAAAATCGAGTGGGAGTGGCGTTGTGGTCTGTGACGTCAGATGAAAAATATGAAATGAAACCCTAATGTGAGGGTTAATACCCTAAGTTTAAATATTTGATTAATACGATTTTTTATATTATTAAGTTAATAAAATTAAACAAAGAAAAAAAACCAACACAAATAAACGAACGTTCACGAACATAAATGTACGAACGAGACATTTGTTCATGTTTGTTCAATTATTTAAATAAACGAAAAAAAATATGTTCGTATTCGTTCATTCATTAAATAAACAAACTTCTCGTCCAATGGTTCATAAATTAACTGTTTTGCTGAACGTTAGATTCATTTACATGTCTAATCCTGCAAATCTCAACCCCTATTATTAAGTTAAATGTAGTTTGGTCGTTAACATACTAAATTACTTTTTTATTGTAGATTTGTTTTGTGTAAAACATTATTTAATAGTCTTAGGTTTAGAAAGAAAAAAGAAAGTTAAAGGTGTTGATCAGAAATTTATAATAATATTTTTCTTTATAAAAGTCAAATATTACATTTAAATAAGCAATTAAATTATATATGTACGACAAAAATATAAAGTGAAACCTCTTAATTTTAGCGGAATGAAAAAGGTCCCATCAAATTAATTATAATTTGAGTGTCGTAATTTATCACATTATTTGGAGTTAAAGTTTAGAATTTATAGATACTTTTTCTTTTGTCATTTTATTTGAAAATCTACATATTCTAATAAATAATTATAATGGTTATTACATGTTACTTTCAAATTTATTTTCAATCTTATTTTTCTCGCATCTATCTCTTATTAAATACCAACTTTTGTATCTATTAAATTAAAATCATAATAATTTTAAATAGTTATATCATATAAATGAATATAAAAAATATAAATCTTTATTCTAATAATTTATTTAAACTTAATAAATTAGAATAACAGTTTAATTATATCTTATCATAAAATATAATTTTATAAGATTTTAATCTTTATTATTTTTAATTAATTATAATTTTTTATTTCACAAATTTTTATGACATCTAATACACAACTCTTTATAAAAATTGTTGTTTATAATAATTTACACTTATTTAGCCCATGTAATACATGGGTTTTAACATAATAGTATAATAAAGTATATTCAAGGAAATTTATCAAATTGAGCAACTTCGATCATTTTTTATAAAATGACCATTGATCATTTTCTATAAAATGATTATATTTTATAAATTTTATCACATTAATACTCCTTTTTTTAATGTTTCTTAATGATTATTTTACGCTAGAAGGGTGGGTTTTTTTTTAACAACAGAATTCATTCACACCAAAAGGACGGCTCTACCAAGGAAATAAAGCCGCCATCACCAGAAACATACAACCTAAAGCAAGGAAAAAGAACAAACACACTACATAATACAGATCCTCCAATCTAACATCTGAGGACTAACCTTAGCTCTACTCATAATCCACACCTGGCTGAAGCACTTGATCATCACCAAAATCGACTCCACCAAAGGTGTTTTATTACAAAACACTGCATCGTTTCTCATTTTCCAAATGCACCAACAACTCGTTAAAATAATCGCATGGATGAACTACTTTCTGCTTGACCCCCCTAGTAGTCGTGTTGTGGATATCCAATAGGTCCTTTACCGAGAATGCAAATATCGGAGGAATGTTGCACCACGTCGCCACCTTCTACCAAACAACCAAAGCGAAGAAGCACCTGCTTAAAATATGACCAGCCAACTCGTCATCATGCCTGCATAGCGGACAGTATCTGATCTGGTCCCCAATGTTTCTCCAAGCAAACCGTCTCTAGTCGCAATACGACCCATTTTCGCGCGCCACATAAAAATATCCACCTTTCGAGGCACCCATTTACACCTTTGAACAACCGAATCCGACCCCGTGTATCTCTCCTTAGCCAACAAAGTCCTAACAGATTTAGTAGAGAACTCCCCCGAATTGTCTCCCTTCCACCTCCATTGCCCATCCTCTTCTAATAAAAGGGAATTCTTTTAAATGTGTTTCTATGTAAAATATCTTTTACTAAACAAATAAAAGTACCGCTTTAATGTTTTTTTATAATAAACAGATTATATTTTCTATAAAAGCGTGTGTGCACACGTGTTTATATATGTGTACATGCTTTTATAGAATTATTATCCGTTTTAGAGATAGTTATTGTATAAAGTTTATTTAATGAAAAAGGACTACAAGGATTTGAGATCATTAGATTTATTATTAACATCTAATTAATGGCTGAGATAAATTGGTGGAGAAAAAAAATATTGGAGGTTATTTTAGTCTTAACTACTTTTGTTGACTGTTTATCAAGGTTTCCTATTTTTTTTAAAGTTTCGTAACTTTTATATACGACATTAATTTTTTTTCTTCATAACTTTGAAAAAATTATGTTTTTTCAGCTCTTTGGGTTTTCAAGTATGTCATTATTTCTTTTTACTTCTCATCGTGTCTTTTATCTCGTCATTTTGTATTTCTGTTGGTCATTGTGTTTTTATAAAGTTATTAGTTTTGAACAACATAGTTGTAAACATCATTGTGTATTTATATTATGTAACACACAATAATAAAATAATATGTATCTAACACATAAAAACAATAATTAACAAAATTATAAGAAATGAGTTAAACATAAAACACAATGATGAATACATATTACACAATGATTTGAAACATAAGACACAATGATCGGAACATAAAAACAATGATATGAACGTAAAACACAATGACTAAAATACCTCATTTTAAAATAATAAAAAGACGCATGTCAGGCCTAGAAAGCCTTCTTAAACCCCTTGGATATATATATATTTTTATTTGAACCTAACTCTCAATGTTTATTATAAAAACACTAAATTGGTATTCTCCATTTATACTAAAAATCATCTCAATTATAATATTATTATTATTTTTTAAATTCATTATCTATTTTCCTAAAACTCCAGTATCTCATTTTTTTTTATATTTATCACTATTTCAAATAAATAATATTGTTTTTTCACACAACCATTAAAAAGTTAGGTTGATGAATAATGAAACCTCAAATAGAGCAGAACACTTTATAAATATTGAGATATGAAATATAAGAATAGAGAGAATACCAGAATCCTTATAACGAGTGGACGGATGTTACATTAATCAAACCACGTTAAATATTTGTGTTCTAATGTTTTGCATTGTTATGGGTGTGTGTTGATCACGAACCTAACATATGCAATCGGTGATAAGCTTTAAGGCACGTTTTAACTATATTGTTTACATATATACCCGTAAAGATCCAAAGAGAATAAAGGGTTAAATCTTTCTATTCATGTATATTGTGATTTTTGTCTCTCATATCGGACTTTGATTTTAGAATCTACAAAATATACATCGACCATACCCCATTTTCATAGTTTTACCTCAACATACTCTCACATTAATTATCTTTGGTCAAACAATAGAGCTATAAGGTATAACTAAATAACTAATACAATATGGCACCTTTAGGTGGGGTGAGAGTGGGGTTGGTTTGACCAGTGGAGTTATACCTACCTAATAAGACATTAGACATGCTCCTTTTAGGTTTGTGTCTAGGCCTAATGAGTTCTCTATTATTATATTTTAGGATATAAAGATACTTTATATTGGTAGTAATCTTTTGTAGTTTTAGAGTTTTAATATAATTATGATGAAGATAGAATGTTAAAGAAATAGATAAATATATAACTGCCTTTGATCTAAGTTATTGTCAATTATTTGGTCAATTAGTTATTGATTTACAAAGGTCTCCACCATCTAGCAAATAGGGAGAATTAATCACTTGTGTAGTACGTCTAAGCATGGTCTTGAATAATATTAAGATAATTGTACCTACTTGTCACTTAGATCTATTCAATCTTTAAATGGTTTATTCAATTTTTAATTCATATTTGTGTACGGTAGATGCATTATGATCAATTATGATCAGAAAGTAGTAAATAAATTTAATCTTATTTAATTTGTAGTTTTAATAAAAATATGTAACATGTTAACAACCAATTGATATCACAAACACTTTTCAAACTTTTCTTTCATTGTTTTCTTGAATCTTTACCCTTGAATCCTTGATGAGCCCATAACCTTAATAAAACTAAACTTTGTATTAAGCCAAATATCTCCCCCAACGAAAAAGATGGAGAAGACATTCTCCAAAAAAAAGTATAGAAACCCGGCCTTTTTAACACAAGAATATTATTAGTTTCACTGTATATATGATGGAGTTTTCTGATTAGCTTTCCACGTGAGAATCATTAGTAGAGGAGAAATATGTGTAGAGCATAGAGAGTGAATACGAATCGGTTGGAATGAATGATCATCATTACATATTATATATACTACTTGTGATATATGTTTTATTAATAACAATTCAGCATACCTGTATTCTGTAGAATTTAAACTCATAATTCTTTATTAACGAGACACATCATTTAACCACCATACTATCTCTTTAACAACACTCTATGTTTTAGAGATATTAACTAAGGATCATTCACCTTCTATCTTGGGATAATTGAGGTAATCTTTTTATGCTTGACTTTCCTTGAAAGTGTACACAATGTCATGCTATCTCTTTATGCTTGATCTTTCACCATGCCATGCCTCCTTTTAGGTGCAAAATGTTGACTTACTATTGAGGTTCTACACTTCTTTCTTTGTTTATGAACTCCTTCGTTAAAGGCTTGCATTTGAGAATGGATTTAGCACCTTTTAATCAGGTGAAACCTGGTATTTTCAAATTGTAAATAGAACCATATTACTTTTAACATGGTTAAACTTATTGATTTATCTCAATTTGGACTTTAGACGGTGAGTTTTGACCGGTTTTTGAACATCCCTAATCTATGTAAGTTTCCATGTTTGACACATATCTTTAGAAGACGTGTCCATAAGTAATCAAGATTTGATGGTAACCTTGTTATATGCATCAAGTAAGCATTTTTTCTTGTAACATAATAGCGAGCCCGATTCAAACCCTTGAATCCACACACATACATTCGCTAGGTCTCATCTTCCATCTTTATTTATTTGTAATTATCATGTAATCCTCTTGTTCAATTTGTGCTATGTTTTGTGATCTTGTTCCTTGATAGTGTTTTAATTAATATTAGCTGTAAAAAAACTAAAAAAAATGTATTTAGTTACTCATAAACATGTTAGTTTTACAACGTTCAATATGTACATCCAAGTTAAGTAATCTGAGTTATATATATTTTCGAACACGACAAATATCACAAATAAATATGTAAGTTCAGTTTGGATTTTGAACTCAATAGCATTTGGTCCGATTGTAACTTGTGTTTCTTTCTTTAGAAGTTAGAGGATTTTAATCTAGTAGTAAGCATGTTA
>JBCNJP010000006.1:61047342-61067342 GCA_039602395.1 Deinandra increscens subsp. villosa
TAATTGTTTAAAAATAAAAAAAAATTCTTCGTTAAACGGTCGGACGGCCGTGGTTTCCCAGAGAGCGACCGTGTACGCCACGGTCGGACGACCATCTATATTTTGGTTTTCAAAATAATTTTTTTTAACGGTCGTGGCGCCCCCGACCGTTGTCAGACGGTCGGGCCGACCGTTGCAGAGAGAATATTTTGCCGGTCGTGTCGACCAGACGCACCGTCGCGCGCCGGTCACCAATATATACGTTTCACGAGGTGATTGGTGGAACCCGACGGTCGTCCGACCGTGGTTGACCGACTAGGGCGACCGTGTATGCCGGCTATTTTCGTCCAACCATAGTCAAACCGGCTAGTTTCGTCTTTTTCCCTTAGTTAAGTCTATTTGGATTTTAATACTCATGTTAGTTTTAAAATGGAACTATAGCAAATAAATACAATCATTGAGCCAGTGTTAAACTCGGGACACTTATTAATCATACTACAATCCTAAATATAAAACTTAAGTAAACACTAGGATTAATTGAAAAATAAGCCGTTAAACGTTGATTTATATAATTACTGTCTATACGTCATTAGGCTAGCAAAACATATTTAGAGACAAACAAATCAAATAAGTGAGGAAATCTTATCATAAACCTAAATTAGTACAATATGCCTCTAAAAAAGGTCTTTAGTAAACTCCATCGTCAAAACATATTCTTCGAATACTTTACGTGGGAGACCTTTAGGCATCAGATCTGCAACCATATTCTTCGTACTTATATACTAAACACAACGATTTTTTTTCTCAAATCGCTCACGAACAAACACTGCGTCAAAATTGACCTACAACCACATTTAGTTTGTGTGGCCACACTTTTTTTCCAGCTCAAACGTGACTAAATGTCTCGTCATCGTAGGTACCATACGAACACATTTTAAGTAATTTAGTAACTGTATCAACTAAAAACCTAGCTAAAAGATTCAATATTCTTTGTTGAAATTAAGGACTCCGTCTGAAATATGTGGCTAAAGGTTAGCAACTGCCACATGAATTTACTAAAAATATGGCTAAAGGGTAGTAGCGGCCACATGAATTTACTAAAAACTAAAAAGTTTATTTTGGCCACGATTATTTAAAAAAAACGTGACAAAAGGATTGCTGGTAGGGGTGTTAAGTTTTCGAATTGGATTTGAAAAATTCGAAATTCGACTCCGTTCGATTCGAAAATCATTGGTTCGAATTTGGTTCGAAATTTCAAGTTCGAATTTGATATAATTCGATGTCTGATATCGAATTTCTAATCGAATTAGAATTTGAATCTCAAATTCGAATTCGATTCGAAATAGACATATTCATATACTCATATATATATATATATATATATATATATATATATATATATATAACACACACACACACCATGTACTTCTATTTTGTATATACACAAATATATTAAATTAGTTTTCACAGACAACTCCTCATTAACACCTATTTAAAGTCTTCAAAAATTTAGTTGTTTAAAATATTCTAATTTAAAAACACGTATTATTTATTTCATGTCTAAAAATTTGGCATTATGTGGAGTCATCCAATCATCATCATTTTCCAAATGAATTAATGATATTACGTTTCGTAACTACTATGTTGTCTAGATGTTTAATTCGAGAGGGGTGGTGAGCGATATGTCAGTGCTTTTAGGGTTTTCATTAAAACAACGTAGCGGATTAAATCAAAGCACTAACCCAGGATCAACATATTGCATAGATGATGAACATGAAATCAAAGCTACAAGGATTACCTTATGTGAATGCTTGAGACTTGATGACGAAACCAAACTCTAAATGAAGAGCTTCTCTAAAGGATGCGCACACTACACGTCCTCGATCACCAACCGGATGCTAGTCCTTGACCCTTGATCGAATCACCAGAGCCGAAATTCTCCAGGAGGGAGAGGAATTTTAAAATCTTGGAGAGGAAGGAAGTTAGGAGAGGCTAGGGTTTTGTAGATTAAGATATTATATAGTATCCTAGTTTACCACAACTTACACTTAAATCCCTAGTCTTTTCCTTTTATTAATATGGACCAAACAATTATGTTAACCTAATTAGTCTAACTAATTATTTAACACCTTAGATAAATCATTAAGTCTAACTCAATTATTAACGTCCGTTAAATAACCTCTTGATCTTAGGCATCTATATACATAATGTAAATACAACTATATACATTATATATATATATATATATATATATATATATATATATATATATATATATATGGAGAGGATCATTTGAGAACCAATTTGATTTGAGAACTAAAAAGAACTAATTTGAGCCACAAGTTTATTTACATGTATCCCCCCTCCCATGAATTGTAGTGATCCCCCCTGAAATGTGTGGTTGAGATTTAGTTCTCAAAAGTTCTCAAAACAAAAAGTTATCATTTGAACCTAATCCTATATATATATATATATATATATATATATATTTGGTATCTCTGTGTATTTGTGTGTGACCCCATAGGCTTATATGTGTCTAGCCATATGATTATATATTATACACGAGCATATTCCAACAGCTCCCACTTGCGCACGTCATAATAACAAGTAATCATACAAGCAAAGGTTAGCGTCTAGCAACACGCCATTGCCCCTAGCTACAAATGAGGATAGTTTCATAAATGTCTCATTTTAAATAGTTAAATTATAATCAGTCATCCCTTTGTTTCAGATACTGTGTTGAACATTAGACATGGATCATGTGTCTTCTAATGCATTCAACGATTATGTTTCTCGATCATCATACTGAACTAGATTACCAAATTAATGAAGATTCATCTTAATTACCTTTGGGTACGGCCGTACATACATCTGTTCAAATCATCGAGGGGCCCAGTAGTATCTAACTTCATTTTATGTGGAGGAACAAATCCTATCTAGACTGCACGTGTTCGAAATGGGCTTCATGTTGCTCCTGAACATGGTTTTTATAGCAGCCTTATTCAGGACAACATTTAACCACATCAAAGAACAACACTCCACTCACACAAATCTGCTTGCATCGCAAGTCTAAGGACGAGTGACTTAACCATTTACGAGATTCACTATCGAAAACATCCATGCAGTGACTTCTCGTGGGTTGAGTCAGTCCAATGTTTATCAACATAAACATCATGTGAGTTTGGTGGACAACATCAATTAATATTCATTCAACAATGAATATCATGAACACGTCTCACATTTACCTTACTTTGATGATATTCCCATATTATCAACTGGTGAAGGACAATTTAGAAAAATAGACAATTATATCATTCATGGATATAAACATGCAAAAATAGAATACAGTAGATATAAATGAAAAGGATCATAACAGGTATATCAATTCATTAATATATAAACCGCTTAACATTCTAATTATCCCAATACTAAAACAGATTTACATAAGACTACTAGCTGGTTGAAGCCTATGCTCGACATGTTTGGTACAAGACATCGACTTCGTAAAAGGATCATCTAAGTTGTAATCTGTGTGAACTTTGAGAAGGGTTATCTCTCCCATTTCGACTACCTCACGAATGTAGTGAACCTTCCTTAGAAAATGCTTGGCACCCTTTTGAACACCTGGTTCATTGGCTATGATTATCGCGCCTGAGTTATCACAGTACATATTCATAGGTCTTTCATTACTAGGGACAACTCCAAGGTCAGCAATGAATTTACGTATCCAAACAGCCTCCATCGCAGCTATGTATTTAGCTTCTATAGACGACATTGCAGTAGTGCTCTGCTTCGCACTTTTCCAGTCAACAACACCTCCATTCATGACGAAGACATAACCGATCTGCGATCGAGTATCATCTCGATCTGTTTCGAAACCGACATCAGTGTAGCAAGTAACACTGAGTTGGTCTTCGACTCCACCATATACAAGAAACATATCCTTAGTATTTCGAAGATACTTTAGTATGTTCTTCACAGCAGTCCGGTGACTTTCACCTGGATTCTGTTGAAATCTATTCGTGAGGTTCTGAGCGAACGTTATGTCTGGCCGAGTGCACCTCACTGCGTACATGATGGATCCTACTACCGAAGCATAAGGTACACTCTTCATATGTTTCACCTCATCATGTGTTGAAGGTCCTTGAGTATTACTTAAGCTTATGTTGCGTCCCAGAATCGGGGGGGGGGGGGGTATTCTTCCTGGTTAGCGACTTCGAGGTGTCTTGCGAGGTGCTGAAGTGTCCTACAAAACAAGAAATACCGTTAGCCTTGACACGAAGGGCCCCAAAGGGGTTCTTCGTGACCAAGCTTCGGCGTGAGAGTAAGAGTCCGTTCGTCGGAAGTAGGCCGGTATAGTTGAAAGTGGATTAGAGAGTCAAGAGAACTTACTTCGTTTCCGGCTTACCCTTTCCTTTTATACTCAAAGCTATCTCCTTTGCATTTAATGCTGCAGGGTGCATTTAATGCCCCCGACATGCATCTTCTCCTCCCAACAGGAAATAATGTTCGTACGAAAGCCCTTCTGTGGTCCAGGAAGCCCGTCTCTGGCTCCCTTTGTCCTTTAAAGCCGTCACATCGCCGCTCGCCTATTCCCGAGGCCAGCGCCAGTCCCATCCTGTCGGAGACGTACCCTTATGGAATATTTTAAAATCCATTTGTTCTCACACGGGCCCTTCCGCCCCAAATTCTTCTCCTTTAAGCTTCGGTTGCGTCCTTCCTTGAGTCTTTGTCCTTCCCCCAAGGCCATTCGTGGGTATATCCCAACAAGTCCCCCCTAGTCTCTAGTTTGTTCAAGAATCAAAGGTAAAGAACACTAGGGACTCAGCTTTGACAGACCTTTGTCCATTCTGCGGCCCTTTCCGTTTGCCTAATTTTTAAGGACCCTCTAGCTTCTTTTTTACGCTGACTTTTTTACCCTTTTTAACAGCTGTAAACATGTTTGGTGGTTGAGGAGGTTAACTTGTCAGGTCGGACACGTGTCGCTATGGGAGTGAATCCTGTATCCCGATCATTTTCCTCTTATTTATTAACCGCCGAGGGGGAGAAAACGGTTTATCCGTTTTCTTCTACAACTGCTGGCGATTTTCTGTGATTTGTGTCGTTTTAGTCATATTCTCGCTGTCGGAATGTCTCGATCTGACCTTTCCTCGGTTGCATCCGTACTAACCGGAGGCGAGCTCGCGACCTTCATCAATGATTTTGACCTTCCTCTGACTTTGAACCCTGGGGTTCCGTTGCCGGAGGATCGTGCCGGAGCGACGCCTGATCAAGTAACCATTTACACTTCAGCTTTCCGCCAGTGCAATGTTCGATATCCCCTGTCTTCTTTCTTAATCTCTGTTCTTAAGAGCTATGGGTGCCATTTTTCCCATTGCTTTTTGCAAAATCATCCACTTCGAAGTTGCATGTTTGTCCTTCTCTGGTCAGCCCTCCATTCCCCTGTTTCGCCGTTTTTACAAGCTTCGCTAGGATGGGGATTGGCTGACCTTCGAGAAGCACCGTGCCCCGAAGTATCCTAGTTATACCAATTATATCTTGAATTTTGTTCATGATTGGAAGAACAATTACCTTATTCTTTCCTCTGATTTTCTTCCTGAAGCCCTTCCCATCCTTCCTACCGGGACCACCATTTCCGACGCTCCCTCTAAAGACGGTTATGATACCGACCTGTTGGAGCGTCTTATTGCTAACCCTTCATCCTGCCGGACTTTTAGCGAGGGGCTTCTGGTGATGGCCGGCCTTAGTAGGAAGGGACTCCCCCCAGGCCGCAACTTTGTGGTTTTGAAGGATGGAAAAGGTGTGTGGCTTTTTATGCCTCTCGTGAATGTTTTTCATGACTATTACTTATTTTGGCTATGTCTTTTTTTTTTGTGCAGAGATGAGTTTGAAGAGGATTCTTGGTACCGTGGGCAAGGGTTTTGACTTTACCGCTTCCCTGTTGGGAAAGGTAGTGCTAGCCGTTCTGGGCCTCGTGTTTCTTTTGCTGACGATCCGGCCGCTTCTGACACTGTTGTTGGGGCTTCTGAAACGATTAATGCTTCGTCAAGTGCTGAACCTTCGATCCTTGAGGGCCTTTCTGTAACTCAGAATCCATCGAGTAAGAAGCGTCCCCTGCCCAGTTCTGATTTGGGGATTACCAAGAAGCCTACACTTCGTCTAAATCTCAGAAGTGGAAAGAAGACTGTGGCATCTCCCTCTGTGGAGATGCCTACCCCCGCCGCTGAAGCCTCTACTCCATTTCCTACTTTTTCTTCCCCTAATGTGAAGCTTAAAGATCCTGTCCCTTCATCTAGTACTTCACCCATGTTTCCGGAGTCGATAGTTAAGATTCCCGCTTAAACTGGTATGTCTTTTTCTTACTCTCCCCCCAGGATTGTTGATTCCACTCCTGCCAGTTTTGCTAGGTTAATTGAGCTATTTGGGCCTTCTATTTGTGGCTCTTCTAGCCTCTCTGATTTTCTTCCATCTTATGACCGGCTTTTAGAATTCCAAGAGGATTTTCCGAAGGACGAGTCGGAGCCTTCATTTGACCCTTATGACTCTGATGGTGTTGATCCCCTGACTGACTCCACGAAAGATCGTCCTTACATTCCTGACTGGTCCATCAAGGAGGGAACCATAATTGCCGGGCCTAAGGCCTGTACTATGTTTATGAGAAGGGCCCTTCCTCCTGCTGAGCACTGGATGGCCAGTGCTGTTGAGACCTCCGAGCTGAATGCCCATTTTGCCTGCAACGCTGTTGAGTCCTTCAAGCTTAACATCGAGGTCCAAAAAAGATTGGCCTGGACTGACGCTCAGTTTAGGACGCTCCAGGCAGTGTATGATAAGCAGCAGGAGGAGTTGAAGAGGGCTTTGGGGAATAAGCTTAAGTTGCTGAAGGATTTGAATGACCTTGAAGGTGAGCGGTTGAAGCTTGACGAGCTGATAGGGAAGATTGTTTTGCTGGAGACGGAGGTTGGGGTGGCAACTCACCGTTTGGGAGAGATGGATGAATTGGAGCAGCAGCTGAGAGCCCGAGACACAAGCCTTGATGAACAGAAGAAGCTAATTTATTGGTCAGCAAGTAAGCTTTTTCTGCCCCTTTTCTCCCTTTCCCGAATTTTTATTATTATTTTTTTTGCTTATGTTGTCTTTTTGCAAGATGCCTTGGCGAGGATGTTTTCCTCCTACCAGACTGCCAGCAAAGAGCGTGATGTAGCTGCTGCAGCGGCTGATACTTTGAGAAGGGACATTAAAGGCCTAAGGGCTCAGATTGGAGCCCTTACTGGCGATGCCGTCGGGACCAGGGTGGCCCAGCTTGAGAAGGAGCGCCACTGATTGATTACCGAAGGCCTTTCAAAGGCAGTGAAGTGGGTCCACACCTCCTCCCAGTATGCCGCCTGTCTTAAAGATCTTGTTGATTCTTGCTCCACTGTGGGGTAGCAGGTCGGTCTTTCTGCTGGCTACCACTTTTCTGCTAAGCAGATTCCAAAGGAGGAGACTCCCTTTTATGATGAGACGGCTGAGGAGAAGATGTAAAAGGCTGGTGGGAAGCTTGCCAATGCATCCTTTGATGTGCTGGCCACCATGGCTTCCCATCCTGAATGGTCTATTGAAGAGCTTGATGATTTTGCCTCTATTGAAGACCCTACCACTCCTGGCCCTTAAGTAAAGCTTTTTATGTTTTTATGACTTGGTCTGTAATGATATTTTAAGACAAGTAACTTGCCCCTTCTGTGGGCGTACTGTTTGGTTGACGCGGCTGCTAGCCGTCGTCTTTTTAATGTATTAAATACTATGTTTTATGCTTGTGTGCTTTATACCTTTTTTTTTACTTTAACCTTTTTGAAGGACGTCCCCTTAGGTTTTTTCAAATGGATTTTTGCTTAGCATTTTCTCAAGGATAGAGATGTTTTCTATCTTTGGTATGTTCCTTCCTTTAGAAGGTGCCCAAGCGACCCTTGTGAGGTCTTCCAGAGGCTTTAGCCTTTTCTATTAAGGTCGCCCTGTGCTGGCCCATAGGCTTTTGGAGGACTTGGCCCTTGTGAGGCCTATTTTTCTTTTTGAAACCTGTTCTACTTAGTACTTTTCGAACTTTGTTTCTACATATTTGACATATGGTTTTGGCTGATATTAGTGTTTTTTTTAGACATTTTGATGCCTTGAGGGGAAATTTCTTGAAAATTTGGCCCTTCACCGGTGCCATATATTATCAGATATTGTAAGTTACTTATACAAAATCTTGCCTATCATACTAGACATAACTATCTGATATTACATTAGAGTAATTCATAAATAGTACTTCTTCAGCTGTTGGGTGTTCCAAGTCCTTGGGATGTTAAGCCCGTCAACTGTGGCTAGCCTGTGGGCGCCTTTCCCATTTGCCCATGTGACTTTATAAGGCCCTTCCCACCTTGGACCCAGCTTGCCACAATCTTCTTGCCTGCTGGCTTCGTTTTCCTGCAGCACTAGGTCTCCTGCTTTGAAAGTTACCCTTTTGACCTTTCTGTTGTACTGTCTCTCCATCTCTCTTTTCGTAGCAGCTTCTCTGATGGCTGCTATTTCTCTTCTTTCTTCCAAGAGGTTGACGTTGAGACATAGGTCCGACTCATTTTTTTGCTCGGGCATATTTGTTCGTTCAGTGGGATTCCGGATTTCTGTTGGTATCATTGCTTCTGTCCCATATGTGAGACTGAAGGGGTTTCCCCGGTGCTTGACTTTGATGTTGTTTGGTGAGCCCATAGCACATGTGGTAGTTCTTCTACCCAACCTTTCCTCTTCCTTCCCAACCTTGCCTTTATGCCTTCTACTATGCTTCTGTTTGCCCTTTCGACCTGTCCATTACTCTGTGGGTGAGCCACTGAGGTGAACACTTGGTCTATCCCGAGTTCCCTGCACCATTTTCTGAATTTTTTGTCTGTGAATTAGCTTCCGTTGTCGCTTATCAAAGTTTGTGGTATGCCAAACCTGCAAACAATGTTTTCCGATACAAACCGCAAAATTTGCTTACTCGAGATCGTGGTAAGGGGCTTAGCCTCTATCCACTTAGTGAAGTAGTCTATGGCAAGGACCAGGAATCTTACTCGGCCTGGGGCTTCTGGGAAGGGACCCATTATATCAATTCCCCATTTCTGGAAGGGCCATGCTGAGCTTACTGGGACCAAGTCATGTCCTGGGTGTTTTGGAATGGGTGCGTGTATTTGACAGTTGTCACACCCCCTTGATCTCATTTATTACACTCTTGTACATTCTTGTCCAGTAGAAGTCGGCCCTTTGTGCTCGGGAGACAATTATCTTATGGCCTGCGTGCAGCACGCAGATCCCTGCGTGAATTTCTCTTGTTACTGAAGCAGCTTCACTTTCGCTCATGCATTTCAGGAGTGGGCCCAAGTAAGACCTTATGTATAGACGGTCGCCTTCGAGACAGTAAAGAGTTGACTTTCCTTGGATTTTTCTTGCCTCCTCGTAGTCTGTTGGCAATTTTCCTTTAGATAAATACTCTATGAGAGGGGTCATCCAGGATGTTCCCTCTATGGCCAATATATCTTCCCCCTCGATGGAAGGAGCTGCGAGTCTCTCTATTTTCACCTCTTTGTCAGGGTCTTTGGATGATACCGAAGCTATTTTGCTCAGAGCATCTGCTTTTTTGTTTTTTGAACTTGGAACATGGATTATTTTTCAATAAGAGAATTCGCAGATAAAGACACCTAACCCTTTCAAGGTGTTTTTTTTCATCTTCTCGTCCTTGGCCTCATATACTCCGTTTATTTTTCTGGCCATTCTCAGGCTAGCTAGAAGGGCTTCGTATTCTACTTTGTTGTTGGTAGATGTGAAATCGAATTTGAGGGCACTTGAGATTTCCTTCCCTTTTGGGATTGTGAATATTAGCCCTGCCCCACAACCTTCTTCGTTTGAAGCCCCGTCAGTGAACAACTTCCAGGTCTGATAAGGGGCTGCTCCTCTTTTTACCGTTGAGGGAAGGCCATCTTTTAGTTCCTCCTCTGGGGGTATTTCTACTAGGAAATCTGCAAGAACTTGGGCTTTCATTGAAGTTCTGCCCTTGTACTCTATTTCGTAGTTTCCTAATTCAACAGCCCACTTTGCTAGTCTTCCTGATACTTATGGTCTTTTGAGCACAAGCTGCATGGGTTTATCAGTTATTACTTGTACAAGGTGTGCTTGAAAGTACCTGGCTAGCCTTCTTGAGGTGTGAATGAGGGAGGCGTGAATGAGGGATAGTGCAAGCTTTTCGAGCTCTAGATATCTTTCCTCTGGACCTTTGAGGGTCCTTGATAGAAAATAGATCGGTATCTGCCCCTTGCTTCTTTCTACTATCAGTACCGAGCTCACTGCTTAGTCGGAGATGGCCAGGTACAACTTCAGGGTTTCTCCTTGCCTTAAAATGGCCAACATCGGTTGTTGGAAACAGGGTGTCCTGACCCGACGAATTAACGAACCCGACCGATATTGCCCGTAAGAGTTACACCCGGGTCAACGGACTATAAAATCTAATTAATTGTTAATTAGTATTAAAACGAACTAAGTGGTTAATTAAATAAATACTTGATTATTTATTTTAATTAAAACGACAAAATTATTTCGGCCAAAAACACTCGTAAAATAAATAGACGGGCTAATCAGTTGTTACCGAATTAACAGACTGACCAACTTGGTGGCTTAAAGGAAATCGCGACCGGGCCTAGTCCGTCAGAGCCCCGGTCCGCGATTTTTAATTAAATAAGGGAGAGGGAGATTAATTGTAACACAAGTCACAAAACCCTAATCTCCAATCTCTCTCTCTCTCTCTCTCTCTCTCTCCCTCTCTCTCTCTGCGCCGAATCCCCAGCCGGCTCTCCAGCCGTCGTCCGCCTTCCGCCTTCGATCGGCGACACCACCACCACCACAATCCCTCGAGTTTTTCCGATGGATTCCCGTCTTGCCAGTGTGTGTGCTCGTCTCGAGAGAGAAGCCACTGCAGCCCGAGCCAAAGCCGCAGCCCGAGCCGAAGCCAAAGCCACAGCCCGAGCCCCCGCCGCGGCCCAAGCCGCCGCCGCCGCTCCCTCCGCCGCACCACGCCCGATCCCCTCGTCGTGGCCCGCGCCGCTTTACTTACCGGCCACCGCCACCGCGTCACCGTCAGTCACCGGTGATGAGATTTTCGTGGGGACTGTTCCTGTTGCAATTCCGGTGCAAAAGGTTTTGTCACCACCGCCCGTGGTAACCCTACCACCGCCGCCACCACTACTGTCGCCGCCACCTATGACCGCCGCCGCCGTCGATGATCTGTCTCGCAGGTTCGAGTCAGAAGTCTCAGTTCGTCCTAGCGCGAGCCCGTTGAATCCAGGTGTCCTAAGCGGTTGCTCAGATCCCGCCAAGGTATATCTAACTCGTTTAGATATTTAATTAATTCAATTTATTTATTTATTTTAAATAAATAATTTTCTCGTGTTTGTCGTGTACGGTGATTGATCCTGTTACGGTTGTATCCTCGTATTTAAATTAAATCATTTCCGCTGCTAAATTAATATAGTATTAATTTATATATTAAATCGGTTTTAATACGAATTAAAATCGGTAACCCGGATATCCACTGTAAAACCCAACAGTGGTATCAGAGCCATTATCACCGCGCGCAAACCAGAACCGGTCTTTTCGTAACCGGTAGTTCGCAATTTCGACTTAAATCCAAATTGCGAATTAGAATTAATTTACTTATTTATTTTAATTCTATATAAATTTTATTATTGTGTTTTAGCGGCCGACCCCTGAATTTTAATTGCATTATTGTATGTATTGTGGCGTGTTTTGTTTTTCACTGGTTGGCCCAATTGTTTTGGCCCATTTATGTATTTCGAATTTTGGTTTATTGGACCCGGTTTTAGGGTTTCAAAGTTGTACAAAATCTAGAGCTAGGTTACTATTTTGTAATTGTAAATTTTGTAAAAATCAAGACTCGAAGCTGAATCGGATCCAAGAACGCACAGAGTTGCCTCCTTGGTTGTTCACCATTTTTTGTATTTAATTTTATATTAAATATGTCCCTTATGATCTCGCTTGTATGGCTCGAGCGAGATCAAGACCTTATGCCGTTTAACACACAATATGCCATTCGCGACAACTTAGTAATTTTAATTAGGTTAAATTAATTTACTAGTCCCGAGTGGTGATAGGGTTTTATCGTTTATGTTTGACGGTAATTAAATATTAAAAGTGATTAATATCCCTATATGGTAATTCTTGAAAACTGATAGTTCGTGCCATCCTATCTCAAGTCGAACTTGGAACGTATTTACCAGAGCATCAATGTTGGAGTATTTCAACACCGCACTTGGTGCCGAGGGTACCTTCCAAGGTGAGGACATTGGAGTATTTCAACACCGTGTCATCACTTCGACCATTTAGGATTACTATCGCTTTAGACGTATATGTTCGTGGTGTTGGAGTATTTCAACACCGCGCCACGGATGTATATTGCTAAAGTTGGCACGGATGAGGCTAAACGTATCGCAAAATACAATTGTATGTATATAGCGGCCTCATACCGAGAGTTGTGACTTGAGTCTCGCAATTGACAAACGTTGTCAGTTTGTTTACACGGCTTTGCTCCTGAGGCTCATTTGGCGGTCTCAAGTAATGTCGCCTAAACGAATTCTCGATTTCTTAAAATAAACTTTACCAACTTATTTTAATGAAATATAAAACATCGAAAATACTGATTAAATCTACTTTGCTTATTTCAGAAGGCTAAAGAAAACTCACCTCCATTAAGTTCAATGGTACAACTCGACCCCTTCACTGAGACTGGCTTTCTCGCATGGCAGACTACCCTGAGGAACCTTTTAAGGCTCTTCGGGAAACTCTATGTCATTGACCGACCTATCGCGAGTATTCCATCTTACTTGTTAAATGAGAACTCGCGATCTGAGCTCCAAAAGCACACTGACGATGATAAGGACGTCACTGACCTGATGTTATCTAGCATGACTCAGGATTATCGGTACAATTTCATGGGGATGTCTGCTTATGACATCATGCGTAAACTCAAGGATTTATTTGAGTTGGGTCAGAGGACTGAGCGAGCCGATGCACTTTCACAATTCGTGAACTGCTCTATGGCCAACGACTCCTCTCCATACGATCATGTCATGCTGATGAAAGCGTATCGCGACAGGCTGATCGACCTTGGCTACTCCATCTCTGACGGGATGGCTCTTGATGTAGTACTCAGATCTTTGCCTGAACATTATCGTATTCTTGCGATTAATTGTTCGGCTCAGTCGATCGAGGAGGTTATTCCGTTGATACCCAACGTGAAGATCAGGACCACGCCGGACGTGCTCAGAGTTGCTAATACAAAGATCTCCAAAGCCAAGAAGGTTAAAGAAGGCAAAGGCAAGAAACCATAGGTGCAACCTCCCGAGGAGCGCCTGTGCTATAAGTGCAACAAAATGGGACACTGGCATCACAACTGTCCCGTTTATCTTGCAAAGTTGAAGATGACCAAGAACCCTAAAAAGGGTTGCTCATCAGGTATGTCAATAAATGTTATTGAACTTTTCACTGTTTCCTCCAATTCATGGGTATTTGATACTGGATGTGGTTATCACATCGTTAATGTTTTGCAGGAACCTTAGAAGTGGAAGAAGACAGAACAAGGCTGCATGGACCTCATCGTTGGTGACGGGAAGAAGGTCCCAGTACTTGCTACCGACACATATTCTTTTTCATGCTCTTCTGGCCTTGTAGTTACTTTAGTTAACTGTTTATATGCACCTGGTTTATCCAGAAACATTATTTCTGTCTCTTCATTGTTTGAACGAGGATTTCGGTATAAATTTAATGGAAATGTGATTTCTGCTTACCTTAATAAAATCTTTTATTTCGAGGCTAAACCTTGACATGGTATATATGAGATAGATGTTCAAACAAACGATCAGCTCTATCATGTTTCTAAAAGAAGCAAAGCTGATAGTAACGAATCCTCGTTATGGCACCATAGGCTTGGTCACATAAGCAAGGCCCGCATTAAGAAGTTGCAAACTGCTGGGATTCTCGAATCCTAAGATGCAGATTCCTTCGATGAGTGCGATTCATGTTTATTTGGTAAATTAACCAAGTCACCCTTCACCCACACAGGTGAACGGGCCCAAGGATTGTTAGGCATTATTCACACCGACGTGTGTGGACCCTTTCGAACCGAAGCGAGAAATCGTGAACGATACTTCGTGACTTTCATCGATGACTACAACAGATATGCCTATGTCTATCTGATGAAACACAAACATGAAACTTTTGAAAAGTTTAAAGAGTTTCAAAACGAAGTACAAAATCAGCTGAGTCGAACTATTAAAATACTTCGATCAGATAGAGGCGGTGAATATCGTAAGCGCTGAATTCCTGAATCATATGAAGAAATGTGGAATCATTTCACAACCTACTCCACCTGACACACCCCAGTTAAATGGCGTAAGTGAAAGGAGGAATCGAACTCTGCTTAACATGGTTCGATCGATGATGTGCAGGACTACCTTGCCACATTCCTTTTGGGGATATGCCATCTTAACCGCCGCTCGCCTAATAAATCTGGCACCGACCAAGAAAGTAGAGAAGACTCCATATGAGATATGGCATGGTTCTCTTCCTAAACTATCATACCTCAGGGTATGGGGATGTAATGCTTATGTCACCAGTGAATCTGACAACAAGCTCGATCCCCGAGGCGAAATGGTAACTTTCATTGGATACTATAGTAATACTGGTTATTTCTTTTACCATCCCAATGCAAACACTGTTTCCATCAAAAGGAAAGGTAAATTCCTTGAGAAAGAATTCCTTGCTCGAGGAACAAATAGTGATCCATTGGATCTTGAAGAAATTCGAGATACACCTAACCCTGAGACGGTCGCTGCATCTGACCGACAAATTGTTGTCGCTCCATCAGACCCAAGCACAAGCACAAGCGTTCGTAGGAGCGAAAGGATACGAAATGAGCCTGATAGATACCTTGGATATCATGAGGCCTTTGACGTCCTATTAATAGCCGATTCTAATGATGAACCTATTAACTACAAAGCTGCTATGTCAGATCCGGAATCTGATAAATGGCTTGAAGCCATGAACGCTAAGATGCAGTCCATGCGTGACAATCATGTCTAGGACTTGATTGAGATACCCCTCGGTACTCGGCCAGTAGGGAGCAAGTGGATCTTTAAAAGAAAAACTGACATGCATGGAAATGTGCAAACCTACAAGGCACGACTTGTAGCGAAAGGTTTCACTCAAACCCAAGGGATTGACTATGATGAGACCTTTTCACCCGTTGTCATGATCAAATCGATCAGGATTCTCCTTGCCATAGCCGCATACCATGATTATGAGATATGGCAAATGGATGTTAAAACCGCTTTCCTGAACGAACAACTCGAAGAGGATGTCTACATGGTTCAGCCTGATGGTTTTGTCGATCCAGAGAATCCAAACAAGGTTTGCAAGCTAAGCAAGTCCATTTATGGACTCAAGCAGGCATCTCGAAGCTGGAATCTTCGTTTTGATCAAAAGGTCAAAGAGTTTGGTTTTGATCAAAATTAAGATGAACCTTGTGTTTACAGAAAGGCAAGTGGGAGCGCTGTATCGTTTCTCGTACTGTACGTAGACGATATATTGATCATAGGAAACAACACACCCATGCTTAACGATGTTAAGAAATGGCTTTCATCTTGTTTCGCTATGAAAGATCTTGGAGAAGCCGCTTACATTCTAGGAATTAAAATTCAAAGAGATCGATCTAAGCACCTATTGGGTCTCAGTCAAAGCACATACGTTGATAAGATCATAGCTCGGTTCAACATGAGCAACTCCAAGAAAGGAGCCGTTCCCATGACTAAGGGAACACTCTTAGACAAATCTCAAGCACCTAAAACGGAGTGGAGATAAGCCAAATGGCGTCCATCCCATTTGCCTCTGCTATTGGATCTATCATGTATGCCATGCTCTGCACACGACCGGATGTCTCGTATGCACTGAGCGTGACAAGTCGGTACCAGCAGACGCCATGACTAGCTCACTGGACGGCTGTAAAGAACATATTGAAATACTTGAGAAACACCACTGATATGTTTCTCGTATACGGAGGTGTTAATGAAGAGCTCACTGTAAGGTGTTACATTAATGCCAGTTTCCAGACTGACCGAGATGACTCTTGCTCACAGTCGGGATTCGTATTCACTCTTAACGGAGGGGCTTGTTTCCTGGAGAAGCTCAAAACAGCCAGTAGTAGCTGATTCTACTACTGAATCCGAATACATAGCCGCCTCAGAAGCTGCTAAGGAAGCCGTGTGGATGAAGAAGTTCATATCCGATCTCGATGTCGTGCCAAGCATAAGGTAGCCCATCGAGATGTTATGCGATAACACAAGCGCTATAGCTCAAGCCAAAGAGCAAGGGTCTCACAAGAAGGCCAGGCACATCCTGAGGAAGTTCCACTACATAAGAGAAGTAGTCGACGGGAATGAAATCAAAATAAGCAAAGTACACACAGATCAAAACTTAGCTGATCCCTTCACTAAGCCTATGACTCAGGAGACTCATATACGCCACAGAGAAGCGATATGGCTTAGATTAGCTAAAGACATGTTTTGATTCAGTATTTGGATGTATGAACACAAGTAGTTATCTATATTATTCTTATTCAATCTGTTTTATGCAATAATGAATTACATAACTGTGTTCAATATTTATACGTTTAATCCTTGGACAATAAGTTCATGTCCTATATGTTTGTAGTCGACTAGTTAGTGGGAGCTATACTAAAGTAAGACTATAGTGACTGCTTGAACCTTAAAGTCGTTTAACGTTCAAACTCACAGACCTCATTGGTGAATGACGTTGGACGTAACTCGCCTCATGCAATGCAAACATGGAAGTCTTTCTTGCTTGATTAATGCATGCTCAAATGTATCCTTAGACCCTTAGACCTAAGACACATATTCGAACTCCCCACTACTAAATAACATTCTTTGATTGTAGCCTAACGTTGTCGCGTAACTGCCAACCATAATGGTTACTTTTGGGAATGGCTCTGAGGTTTAGTGGGATCTGTATGCCTCAACAAGGGATTCTGTACTCTTGCTTCGGTAACGGTTCGACATATAGGCGCCCTCGTTGGTTCCAAGTGATAAGTGTGAGGCCTCACCCAAACTTACTATGTGTTTGTTGGATCACTTCGAATTGTATCGAAAATAAAAATCGATGAATCATATATGAGAGTCCATGTCTCATAATTCATCAATGTCTAATACAGAAAGGAACATATGACAATGAATGCACAAGTCATGAGTCTGCTTGATTATCAATCAGATATACTTTGGCTGACGACTTAAAGTGTCAATATTAGTTGGTGTAGCCATGCATAGCTAGAGTGCCTCTGACTGCACTCGTTAAACTGTCGCGTTCAGTCAAAGTGGGAGACTGTTGGAAACAGGGTGTCCTGACCTGACGAATTAACGAACCCGACTGATATTGACCCGTAAGAGTTACACCCGGGTCAACAGACTATAAAATCTAATTAATTGTTAATTAGTATTAAAACGAACTAAGTGGTTAATTAAATAAATACTTGATTATTTATTTTAATTAAAACGACAAAATTATTTCAGCCAAAAACACTCGTAAAATAAATAGACGGGCTAATCAGTTGTTACCGGATTAACAGACTGATCAGCTTGGTGGCTTAAAGGAAACCGCGACCGGGCCCAGTCCGTCAGAGCCCCGGTCCGCTATTTTTAAATAAATAAGGGAGAGGGAGATTAATTGTAACACAAATCACAAAACCCTAATCTCCAATCTCTCTCTCTCTCTCTGCGCCGAATCCCCAGCCGGCTCTCCAGCCGCCGTCTGCCTCCGATCAGCGCCGCCACCACCACCGCAATCCCTCGAGTTTTTTCGATGGATCCCCGTCTTGCCAGTGTGTGTGCTCGTCTCAAGAGAGAAGCCGCTGCAGCCCGAATCGAAGCCGCAGCCCGAGCCGAAGCCGGAGCCGTAGCCCGAGCCGCCACCGCCGCTCCTTCCGCCGCACCACCGCCCGATCGTCGGCCGGTGGTCCTCGCGCTGCCGGCGCAGCCGAGGCCACCGCGCCCGATCCCCTCGTCGTGGCCCGCGCCAGCTTTATCCGCCGGCCACCGCCACCGCGTCACCGTCAGTCACCGGTGATGAGATTTTCGTGGAGACTATGCCGATTGCAATTCCGGTGGAAAAAGTTTTGTCACCGCCGCCCGTGGTAACCCTACCACCGCCACCACCACTACCGCCGCCGCCACCTATGGCCGCCGCCGCCGTCGATGATCTGTCTCGCAGGTTCGAGTCAGAAGTCTTAGTTCGTCCTAGCGCGAGCCCGTTGAATCCGGGTGTCTCGAGCGGTTGCTCGGATCCCGCCAAGGTATATCTAACTCGTTTAGATATTTAATTAATTCAATTTATTTATTTATTTGTAAATAAATAATTTTCTCGTGTTTGTCGTGTACGGTGATTGATCATGTTACGGTTGTATCCGCGTGTTTAAATTAAATCGTTTCCGCTGCTAAATTAATATAGTATTAATTTATATATTAAATCGGTTTTAATAAAAATTAAAATCGGTAACCCGGATATCCACTGTAAAACCCAACATCGGTAACTCGCAGAGGAAGGCTTTGATGTTGTTGAACCCTTCGGCCTCTAGTGTCCATACAAACTGATTTTTCTTTAAGCATTTTCTCAATGTTTTGACTAGAGGCTTGGTCTTATCAGCCAACCTTGAGATGAACCTCCCCAAGGCTACCAGTTGCCCATTCAAACTTTATGCTTCCTACAGAGTTCTTGGCGATCTGAGGCGAGTAATGGCTTCCACTTTCTCAGGACGGGCCTGAACCCCATCCTTTTTTATTATCACACCTAGAAATTTTCCTTCTTCTACCCCGAATGAGCACTTGTCGGGGTTCAGCTTCATGTTGACCTCTCTGAGGGTCTCGAATGTTTCTCTAACGTCTTGAATCATATCCCCTTCCCGCTTGCTCTTTATTACGACATCGTCTATATATACTTCCAGGATTTTTCCAATCTGATCTTGAAATAGCCAATCCATCAATCGTGGGTATGTTGCCCCAGCGTTCTTTAATCCGAAGGGCATTTTCGTGTAACAATACGTGTCATCGGGGGTGTGGAATGCTGTTTTTTCTTCATCCCCCTGGCCATTCTGATTTGATGGTAGCCCTTATAAGCATCCAGGAAGCACTTGAGCGGGAAGGTGGCTAGTGCATCGATCTTCGAATCAACTTCTGGTAATGGGTAGCAGTCTTTTGGACATGTCTTGTTGAGGTCGGAGAAGTCTATGCACATTCTGAGTGTCCCGTCTGGCTTTTTCACCATGACGGAGTTTACTACCCACTTTAGATATTGTATTTTCCTCACTATTCGTGCGGCAATAGCTTTTTTCGCTTCTTCACTCGCGACAGTAGCGTGCTCAGGGCATAGGCTTCTGAACTTCTGCTTAACTGGTTTTGTCCCTTCTGCGATGTTGAGATGGTGTTCTATGTATTTTGTGGGTATCCCTTCCATGTCGCTGCATTGCCAGGCGAAGACATCTATATGTTTGAGCAGAAGCTCCTTCAGAGCAGTCTTCCACCTTTCTAGCAGCTGGGCCCCCACCTTGATGGTTTGCTCAGGGAACTGGTCTTTCAGAATCCAGTTCTCTATTCCTGGTTCAGGGGTTATGCTCGGCATCCAGGATACACTTGCAACGATTTCAGTGGCGGATCCTACTGTTGCAATTCCCCCTGCCGTGGGGAACTTCATCATACCATGCGATGTGGAAGTAAGCGCCCACAGGGCTCGTATTCCGGGCCTTCCGAGGATGGCATTATACTTGAAGTTACCTCTGACAATTGAGAATGTTAGCTCGATTATTCTTCTGGTATATCCTTCCCTAAATGTTACCAGGAGGGTGATTTTTTCCAATGGTCTGACTACTTCTCCCGAGAATCCTATAAGGGGCATGTACTCTTCTA
>JBCNJP010000006.1:61067842-61262918 GCA_039602395.1 Deinandra increscens subsp. villosa
TGTAGTCTTTCTTTATTGAACAAAAAAGCTAAGTACATAAACTGACGTTCAAAACAATGCTTAAATATGGAAAACTAGTCTAACGTCCATCATATGAACCAGACAAAAAGAAAACAACCTAACAACTATAACTTTATTCAAAAGCATAATATGGGAGACTAATTCCCATGTGAGCCAAATCTGCATGCATGCCAACATCCACACATGCATAAGTGAGAATCACCCACCAACACCTCTCCTTGATTCGAACTCCATGACACCCAACTGATGCCTGAAATACAAAAACTTTACCCGAGCTAGAGCCTTGAGCATCAGTGTTGTAAAACTCTAATTTAATTTGCTTTTGATTTGTCATATCTCTCACAAAGTGATGTTTCAACTCAATGTATTTGGATTGATTGTGAAGGAGAGGATTCTTTGTAGACCTGTTATCACAGTAAATAACAGTTGGTTCCTCTTGAACTTGACCCAGATCGTCTAGTATCCTCCTTAGCCAAATAGCCTAGTAAGTAGCAGCAGTTGAAGCTATGTATTCGGCTTCGATGCTTGAGAGAGATATAGTATGTTGCTTCTTTGAACTCCAAGTTATGGCCCCACATCCTGGAGTGAATACATTAGCTGACACAATCTTTCCATCATCAATACAGCTAGGCTAGTCACTATCAGTGTATCCACATAACTCAACTGATCGGCTTTCTTATACCAAACAACAACATACCTGAGTGTTCTTCGAGCTTCTCCAAAATGAATTCTTGAAGGACCTTGCATAAACAGAGATACCAGACCAACTGCCTAGGCCAGGTCCGACCTTGTATGAATCAAATAGATGAGCCTTCCAACAAGACTTCTATAGTGTGACGCGTTTGCTTTATCTGATGTGACAATCTGACCCGTCGGGGTGAGACCCGCAACGACTTGAGCTTGTAAACGGGAAATCACGTATATGGGCGTAGCATGTCAATTAGAGTATTAGATGGGTCTAGTATTCTTAAATCGCAACACAAAACATCACACACAAAGTTGGGTCTCGAAACATTGGTGATTAATAAAAAATTGATACGTTTTACAAATTGCATGCGAACGTGTTACGTAAAATTGATTCTTTTAGCATGTTACGATATATGCCATGTTTGTATTCATTTTGATTGGCTTGAATGTGGTCACAATAATAAGAAATTAATATATACGTGAAACCATAGAAATCTTTAGCCAAAACGTCCAAAAACGAACAAACGAACACGCGAAATGAGAACCGAACAAGGCTGGACATGCAAGATCCATTTTTAACAAACATTTATTAAGTATATATTATAACAGGATTATACAACACATGATATTCCTTAACAAGAAAAACCCTCTACCGAAAACATTTATCCCATTATATTTTTCTAGTCCTTTCTAAAGTTTTTATCTACTATGTACCTCTCAAGTACTAATGAATAGGATCAACCATTTGCTAAACCTATAAGACTCTCAGTCCTTCTATTAACCCTATAAGACTCCCAATACTTCTTATAAGACTCTCTGTCCTTTCTATAAGCCTAACATTTACTATCAGTCTAAACCCTGCGAGCTGAGTACGTTCGCAAGAATGAAACTCAAAGGAATTGACGGGGGCCCGCACAAGCGGTGGAGCATGTGGTTTAATTTGATGCAAAGCGAAGAACCTTACCAGGGCTTGACATGCCGCGAATCCTCTTGAAAGAGAGGGGTGCCTTCGGGAACGCGGACACAGGTGGTGCATGGCTGTCGTCAGCTCGTGCCTAAGGTGTTGGGTTAAGTCCTGCAACGAGCGCAACCCTCGTGTTTAGTTGCCATCATTGCATTTGGAACCCTGAACAGACTGTCGATTATAAGCCGGAGGAAGGTGAGGATGACGCTGACTGTCGAGTTTACCCTTATTTGGGTAATCCCTACAACGAACAATGGCCTCCTAAACTCCCCCTAGTACTACTACTCGCCGCTAGTTAATACCCAAGTGCCTTAGGATTATTAGTAAACAATGATAAGGCATTCATATATTGCAACAATTGAACATCCCCCGATTTACCATTAGTGTATGTATACTGGATGTACCAGCGACATATCCTCCACACTTCTGGTATACCGGGCATCTAAATTAGTATGCTTATATATAGGAAGTACCAGCAGCGTATCCACCACATAATAATAAAGCAAATGCATCACATGTTCTCGCATATAAATACATATTCACTATAATGTTTACTAACAATTCCCTTACCACTTAGTTATTTAATTTCAAAACAAATATAGCACATCCATATCATAGTCATTATAATTGTGTATCAGCAATTTAAAATCATTTTCATAAACTATCATATATATATATTAGTCCAAAGGCATTTTAACAGTTTATCAATTTAAGACATTTAAGCATTTCGATGCATTTTCATAACATTTTACCTATATATCAATTCAAAAGCAATTTAACAATTTAATAAATCCATTTAATAGTTTAACACTTTAAGAGTTTAATATATTCATTCAAAAGCAATTTAATAGTTTAAAACATTTCATATATAAGCACTGATGTGCTCGGAACTACACTAAAAATAACTATTAAACCTAGACCTAAACCTAGACCTAGACACACCTAATTTTACCGAAACTACCTGAACTAAACCGAACCCTAAGGCAAGTGTACCTGTCGGATTGTAGCTAAGCTTAGGCAAGACCGGGAATATCGAACCCTAGAGACACTCTATAGACAAAACTAAACTTAGACCTAAGAAATGGAAATTACTGAGTAGATTGAATTTGGGTTTTTGGATTTTAGGAATTTAAATAACTAACTTAACTAACAACTAACTCACAGACGAAAGCAGGCAAACCTTGGGAAAATCAGAATAGAGAAGAGTATCACCTAGACCCGAATTCCTACTTAATACCTACAACCTCACTCAGTTCCGGTCGATCTGATGGTGACTAGTTCACCTTTTAAGTCCTTCCTAGTTAACACTTCTAACGCCCGAACAGGAGTTCACCTTTTGGGTACTTCCTACCTCAACTAAACCTAGCCACCCTCGAACCTAATCTAAGGCACCCTAGACTAGCAGGAGCTACCAACAACTACCATGAATGACACGGAACAACAAGTTGACCAATTTCCTAGGACACTTCCTTTTGAGACAGTGCTAACCTAGTTCGTTAACCAACCCAACTACCCGATAGTTCTTTACCTTTTGAGTCTCAGAAGAGGCAGCACATTGTAATCAAATAACTAATCAACCATTAATGTAATAGTTCAAGGAAACCCTAAACTACACTTTAGCAATTAACCCTAAAGTTAACTACTTTAGATAACCTACCTAAACCGAAAGACATTCGCGGGTAAATCATGCATTAAAAATCAACTAGCAATCTGTTTTCAACACACACATGCATCAATCATGGCAATCTATGGAATTTAATAAAAGTGTAACATCAATCAATCAACCGAGAACCGAGTAAAGTTGCAAATACTAAATAGTCATTCAATTAGGTCTAGGCGATACAATCAACTTAGCCTAGCCTCATGTTCAAGTCAAGATAACAAATAAAAATCATAACTTTGACAGAAAACATGGGTTCAACTAAATTCAAGACAAGAAACGGAAAAGAAACACGAAACCCGGATGATGAATTGTGATGAACTTGTGGTCCTTGGATGTTTCCACTCGATCCCAGCCTTCCTCTTGCTCAGAAAATCGTCCCAAAATCGCCCAGAGCCGGCTGTAAGTCGTGATCCCTCAAATACAAACCCTAAAATCGAATTTATATCGATCAGGCAATTTTCCCGGAAAAACCACCTCCAAGCGTATCGCTTGGAGGTCTAAATGTTGTAGGCGATACGCCTAACTCCTGAATACGCCAAAATAGTCGGCCAAACTGACTTACGCCCTACGTTGACCCCCTGGATCCACGCGTATCGCTTACGGTTCATCAGGTCCCAGGCGATACGCCTGGGACTGCTTGTTCAGCACTTCTCTTCTTTCCTTGGTTCTCTTCTTCATTTAGCTCCTCTTCAAACGTGTCCTCAGGATTTGACTAAACACCTACCAAAACACATAAAAACATAAACAAGACTCAAAGACTCAAACTTTACTGAAAACAATTAAAACTAAACAAAACCCGACTCAAATTGGACTCAAATATATAAGAAAAGACCCCGGAAATGAGATGTGTTTGCAACACATCAAGCACTCGAAAGAATTTTCATAAGATTGTATGTATATCAACCCGAAAACATTAAAACATTTAAAACATTTAACTAGTGGGCTCATAGAACTCATCTTATCTCTTTACTCGATTAACTTGGACATAATTTCCGTTATAATCCTCGGTCAAACCTAATTGTGTATCGTATGGCGTTAACACAAAGTTTATATGAAGACGCACATTCCTATAAATTATTAAGATTATCCATTTTACAGGTCAAAAATGCCCTTCAGGCAAAATATCATATTTAATGATAATATGAAGACGCGCATTCCTATAAGTAAACGTTTACCACGGGATCGCCCAGTGAGGTATACCAGGTCCCAGTTGGGAGTTATGCGACACCCCTGCTATGCCAGAAACCCCATAGTACAGGCGCTTACCCTTTCGGTCCGCACGAACTTCTAAGTACCCGAATATCTCGGGTATATTAATATATTATTTCTCACTTTTTTAAGCCATATATATTTATTATATATATATAAATATGTTACCATATATAAAATCAAGTCCCAATACCTCCCGAATTGTTCAATATCAATTAACCTTATTTGAAAACCCTAATTTCACGTTTTTATCAAATAGTTGTCAAAACTCTTATTAATCTGAAAGGAAAATTGGATTTAAATAATCCTAAATTTTGAGGGTTGGCTGATAATAATCCCACTTTTAATAATCACTCCCGTGATCACAACTTTCACCCTATTTACCAATAGTGGTCTCGCCGTTAAAAAAACTTAGCACCGTTAAGTTTTTGATTCATTTTTTCAACCCCAATCTTTGATTCACCATAACTTCTTCAAATCTTGATGAAAATTCAATCAGTAAGTTGCTATGAACTCGTGACGGGGTCGAAACCCGTCTTCGGTTTCGGGATTGTCTTGCTCCTTTTGTCATTCTGATATGTTCTCATTATTAGATATTAGATTAGTATTATTATGGTTTATTAGTGTGAGTCCACAGGCTCAGTTAGGTTTCTAGGGTTTCTCGTAAACTCTATATATTGTAACCTAACATATCATTAATGATAATTCATTTATTATGTTATCTTACATGGTATCACAGCCAAAACGATTCACTCTAGCCGTCGTCTCTACTGTATTCAAACCCTAGACAGGGCGGCGTGCCACCGCCACCGCCTCCCTGTTCCAACTTCGTTTTTCTATATACTTCCTTCTATTTTCCTATTTTCTATTCGAATAAAGCTTCGTTTTCGATTCAAGATTCCAATCAATTCTCTTAACCAAATCCTCTTTTTGTTCTTACGTAGTAAAAGAAACTGCGTTTTTTTTCCCAACTATATTCTCAAGAGGTCATATTGTGGATAAAGATCAAATATCAAACTTGCTGCCGTTTTTTTGTTTTGTTTCATATTGAAGGTGGACATTAACTAATCCACTTCTATTGACTTTCAAAGTGCAATTTTGATGAACATTTATCCAATTGAACCCCGCTATCTTCTTGATTCCTTTTATTTTTGATCAACATGATTGTTTGTTGTGGCTGTTCATCACATCTTCTATATTTATTCCATTATTAATAGATAATTTCTCGGTAATTAGTAGTTATCTTCGTTCTCTTGTTTGGTTGTTCCTAAATTACGGCTCCTAAATTGTCTCGATGTATAGCCCATGGCCATCGATCTTAAGTTACGTACGGTTCGATTAGATCGTTTTTTTTTTCTCTTTTTTTAAATTTACGAATCTCATATCTCGATCTACGGATCCAAAAGACTGCCGCCTGGCCACGGTCACCGGCATTGCTTTCTTTTCTTTCTTTCTTTTTTAGATATACGAATTTCATCTATTGATCTACGAGTCCAAGAGACCATCATATGACCACGGTCATCAACCTTTCTTTTTTGTTTTCCTTTTTCTTTTTTAGATCTACAATTCTCATCTCTTGATCTACGGATCTAAGAGACCATTGATTGCTAGTCTCGACACACCGTTACACGACTACGATCGCCGATTTTCCAACTTACCTCTAGCCAGTCATGTTTATTATTCACGAAACCAAAACCTAAAACTAGATGAAGTCATGAATGGAGCTAAAGCCGATGAAAATTCACAATTCTTTCAGTGATTCAACTTTTCTGAGCCGCTTGCAGAAGATTGGGATTTGGAATCGAGAACCGAAATTGAAGCTAGTTTTTTTTATAGTTTTTTTATCATTATCTTTATGTTTTAATTTTTTTTCAATCTTTAGCGTTTGATTTTCTTCCGCTGCGACTACAAGGGAGTATTAGATATTAGATTAGTATTATTAGGGTTTATTAGTGTGAGCCTATGAGCCCTGTTAGGTTTCTAGGGTTTCTCGTAAACTCTATATGTTGTAACCCAACATATCATTAATGATAATTCATTTATTTTGTTATCTTACATAGTATCACAGCTAAAACGATCCAAACCCTAGTCGTCGACGTCGAATTTAAACCCTAGACCGGGCGGTGTGCCACCATCGCTACAGTTATTCCATCATCTTACACTCATGTCTATATCTGGTGGTACAACGCTACAAATTTGGAAGAGGGAGAATAAGAGTGCAATTTATTTATTATTTATCTTTTGATAGGGGTGGCAGTTGTGTCGGTTTGAATTCTTTAACTCTAATCCACCTCATATAACTATTTGTGTCATGTCATGTCAACCCATTTAAATTTATGTCGTGTTTCAAGTAAACCCGTTTTATGTTCATTTATAAATATGAGCAATAACTAATAACTTAATAACAACATAAACAATTAATTATCCTAATCAAAGAAAACATTTTTATAATTTATGTTCTTTTTGTTTCTTTCTTTCATTCCCGATTAATAAACTTGATTTATACATTTAACTTGATATAAGAAGAATCAAATGAGAAAGTATTAGAGAATTAGTACTTAGAACTAAAAAAAAGTTGTTGAAAGTAAAAATTAATGAAAGAGAAAATTAAACGGCTTTTAAAACTTTTATATGGAGGTAAAGTAAAAAATAAAAAAACATGTAACTTTAAATATTAACACTTTTTATCCCTATAATATAAATACTAACATTTCAAAAACCCTTAAACGGGTTAACAACAGGATGACCCATTTATTTAACATATAGTAATCGGGTTGACATGTTTAACAAAACGGTCATGTAGGCCGAGCCAAAACTTGTTTTTTCTTATGTCGTGTTTCAAGTCGTGTCGTAAATTGCCATCCCTACCTCTTGATTTATTGAGCGTACACATATCACATTCTCTTGTGAACGTGGCGTGTCCAAAATCATGATAAATTGATAGAGAGTAATAAAATAAGAGTGCATAATAGACTTGTATAATCAAAGTAATGGTTATACACCTATACACACGAAATGGTGCATAATAAGTTGTACAAACAACTTGTATTATGTATATAGTATATACAATATAATATGTAGAACTAAAAGTATAGTAACCATGTTGAACACACATTGTTATAGGACGACTTTAACCTCATTATTTATTTTAAAATCTTCAATAAAATGAAATTAACCGTTTCTCGATCTTATTTCTTAATCTGTTTTGATCGCCACGTAGTCCAACCTTTCATGATCTGACGATCTTTGTTCTCTAGCAGAAGAACATGCTCACAATCAACATGGTCATAATCAGCTAGCTTGCAAGTATCAATCCCGATTACATAAGTGCGGGATTGCAACACATCTCCTTTTCTACACTCACAACAATATTCTAAAGTCATGTCGGCAAGCTCATACTTCTCTACTATTGAATGTGGAACACTCTACATTCAAAAAAAACAAATGTCTTAAATCTTTTCATACATATGTTATACAACATACTTATTAGAATGAAAGATAAGCGAGTTACCTCGAGGATCCACCTGGCATAGTTCACATAATTAACATGTTGGTTGACATCTAGATCGCTCTTTATTGGCTGTGAACATATATATTATTGTATGAAATGAATCAATAAGGTCATGTAAGGATTGAGAAACCTATGTTAAGCCTTTCACTTTAAGAAAATAAGGGAGTCTTTCTTAAGTGTGATCGTGGTTAATATTATTAGTGACGGATTTTGAGGGATATTTGTATAGGTGAAAGTGCGGTTTTCTAGTATTGGTAAAAGTTCGTCCGAAAATGATAGGAAATATTATCATATAGCAACAAAATTCCCACGAAAATATCTTTTTTTAAAAGTATCATTCTACAAAAACTTTTTTGAAATCTCTTACACAAATTTCCTATGCATTTGTCTCAACATTTTATACGCATTTCAAACACAAATGTAAATTTCTTATGCATTTTCGATCGACACAAATTTTACTTCACATTTTTTACGAAAAATAATAATAATAATAATAATAATAATAATAATAATAATAATAATAATAATAATAATAATAATAATAATAATAATATTCTATTGTAAAAGTGTCAAAATTTTTAACACCTTTTTTTAACGGCGATTTCATGTATACTAGACTATCGCACCCCTCTGAAAGAAGAGCCTCGTACCCCACTGAGGTCATACGAGAGTGTCTTAACCGTGCCTCTGCCAATGTCTTAGCTTGGGGCTTGGGCATTCCCCTGGGAAACCATACCACCGGTTACCACTTGACAGTCGTTGTGCCACCACAAGAGCGGAACTCTGAGGACTACTAATATAAAATTGGTTTTCGCATAATCTTTACCGTGTGTGTGTGTGTATATATATATATATATATATATATATATATATATATATAAATTATGTACTAATTTTTGTAGGAATCTTTTAATGCATTTTAAGGTTTTAAGACTATCCGTATTGGGCGTTAACCCACAAAAATCATGCCCCATAGTGCGCCCAACAACACCCCCAGGGGCGCTATGGGGGAAAAAACTTGCACAACGTTTTGGTGATGGGTTTTTTTGACACATGTTGCCCAACAACACCCCCAGGACTACACCACTTTCAGTCATAAAGCCCATCACTGAGTAGGACAACATGTGTCAAAAAAACGCCCAAGAAAGGGGGATTATGACTACACATATACATAGTCTAAAGCGTAACTATTTTACCCCGGAAATGTTAGGAATCAAGTGGCGCAGCGGAATCACCAACACACAATGCACACACGATTATCACGCGGTAACGAGAAAATAACACGAACGGCAAAAGAATTTAACGTGGTTCGGTCGGTGTGACCTACATCCACGGGCTGCAACTAGGTTATTTCATTAGTTAAGTGCACAAGATTACATTTACATGACTAGGGCATAAATAGAAAAATATTAGGGCAACAAACTTAGGGACCAAGTTGGGCCCTAAATAAAATAACCGGCCCAAAGGCCTTCACACCCAACAATCTCCCACTTGAAGGCCTTGCGATAAACTCCAGCCCGCCATCCAAGCAAATACAAACCCAATCATCTAGTAACTCCAGTAATCTTCAAGAACAGAAATCCTCCAAGCCTCCAGTTGCTAAGAACAAGCTAAGATTTCAAATAACAGAAGTCCTCCAGACTCCAATTCCCAAGAATAAGCTAAGACTCCAAATACCAATCCACCTAGTTGCAGCGGCCCTTCTCATCAGTAACCTGAAAGGCCCATTGAAGCTCGCCACAGCTCCAATACGGTCATCATAGACCCAATCATGGCAAAACCACCAATGACTCATCCTCAATCTCAACCGGCTCCCACTTACTCGTATCACCGGCTCCAGAGACTCCAGAGGAAAGAACACTCTCCAATATCAGCAAGTATCCAGGAGAGATTTTCACATTCGGAAAACCGGTCTTTCGAACCCAACATCGATTTCAAACTGTGATAGAACACCCCTTGAGCTCCCACTGTTACTAAATCCCCAACAAAGTTCAGACCTCCGAATACGCTCAGGCTAACATCCATGTGGCTCCAGGATTCACACTTGCAAAATGAATCCACTTAGCACTACCCGATTTAGCGAGCCAAGACTTTACTACTCGGAAGTTGGTTCACTACTTCCAGCGATACATAAACCTGCATCTTCCCAAAGTCTAAGAAGAGATTAACCAATGCTTCATTGAAGTGGGTAACATGAAATGAAACAAACCATAATCTCGAACCCAAGAGTCTTCGCTGCCTTCCACTAAGCCCCAATGCATCAACCCCAGACACATTCCCAGAAGCAGAATTCAATTACTTTGGACATCGACTCTAAAACAAATGTCCCACCTATGCAGCCACACACCAAGTCAACTATGCTCAGCTCCCACTGTCACTGTTGTCCAAACCCATTGCCCAATCAACACCCATGAGAAGAATAACAAGTCGTACTACACCGGTAAAATATCTTCACCCAGCACAAGATCCCAAATCCCCTCAAATGTCATACCACTGATCACCACCGAACAAGGAATAGCATCCACAATTTCGGGCCAGCTAATAAGCAAACAGTTATAACACCAGTAGAGCTATCACGGAATGCAAGCGGTACCAAGGATTCTATGACCGAACACACGATCAGTTAACGCAAACCCTAACCGAAAGATCTTCCGAACGAGCATTAATCAACATGACTTGCCACTAATTTTTTTTTTCACTTATGTCGTCAACTAGCACACCCGCTAGTTCCATTTTCTCCAGTTCTCCACCGTCAGTACCACATCCAAGTTCCTTGACAAACCAATCAACCAAAATCTGAACCTTCAAATATTACGATCATAACCATCCCGTCTTCAGCCATAACAATGACAAACAAGAAAATGCAGATCGGAAAAAAAAAGTGACAGGCATAGCAATGGCACGGACCTGAACTTGACGTTTGTTCTACTGAACACTGTCAATCAAACCGATATGCTCCTGTAAAACCTTACAGACAAATCTAACCCGAATGCTAAATTCAGAAAACCCGGTTCCCGCAATTGATAATAAACTAGTCAAAACCCCGAACTTGAAACACAAATCTTACTTAGCCCGCAACCCAAACCTGATCAGCGACTGAATCTGAAAGTGGTGACTACCCAAACCGTAACCGCAAGAACTAGCGACAACCCTAATCGATAACTTGCACTCAAAGGCTTCACGACTTTTTCACTCAGCAGCTCAATCAAATCATCTCGCAAACGAAAAGTTGCAAACCGAAACAAAAAAAAATCATAATTTTTCCTTTTTTTTTTGTTTCTTTCAGTTGACGTGACAGTGAAGAATCATCCAAAAGGACAAAATATATTGCCCTTTAATTTCCGATCGCTGCAATCACAATTTATAACCAAATATATTTGATTATTTGGTCAAAATTGATATTCGGTCAAACATAGAATTTCCGACTTAAACCGATGACCTCGCTCCACATCTAGGCTTAACAACCACCGGTGACCTACGCGCATAAAAAAAATAGAAAAAATAACCTTTCTTCGCTGCGACTACCAAGATACAACTCCAGTGACGATCAACCGACGATCAACCACCGCTGACGCAAACATGGTAGCGACACTTCTCCCACCGGAACCCTAATCCCGAACTCGACCTCGAACAACAATAGTCGGCAACTTCCAAACAGCTTATCAACCAAACCTTTAACCGCGAATCAGGAACCGTGCAATCCCGTGTGTTCTACAACGAGCCGTAGCTCTGATACCAATTGTTAGGATCAAGTGGCGCAGCGGAATCAACAACACACAATGCACACACGATTATCACGCGGTAACGAGAAAATAACACGAACGACACAAGAATTTAACGTGGTTCGGTCGGTGTGACCTACATCCACGGGCTGCAACTAGGTTATTTCATTAGTTAAGTGCACAAGATTACATTTACATGACTAGGGCATAAATAGAAAAATATTAGGGCAACAAACTTAGGGACCAAGTTGGGCCCTAAATAAAATAACCGGCCCAAAGGCCTTCACACCCAACAGGAAATGGGTCGGATATTCTCACATAATTTATATTGTCAGGAAATTTTGTAGGGAATTTTTAGTTTTTCTAATAGACTCACCATTAAACCACTTCGAGTATACTCTTCAATACTTCCATCTAGTGTTGACCAGTTTCTAGTTATCTCTTTAACCATAGGCGGTGTAATATCCGTAAAGTGTTGGTCTAATTCTCCTCGAACCTCATTGGGGAATTTGGATAACCTTCTTGTCTCTTCGTTCATCACCAACCAAACACTACGAGATTGCACAAGAAAGATACCAATATTAATGTCCCAAAACCTTATTCTACAAACATAGTACTTTCCTATTTTTATGTAGCAAAAGAATGATACCATGAAGCTCTTAATAACATCTCGCCTGTTTTACCATCACAAAACGTCCAATTAGAGCATGCTGCATTTTTCCCATACTCACCTTTCCACGTATCAATTTGAATAACATCTTCCCTATATAATACATTTAATAAGCATGAGAATTGGCAATAATTTAATTAAGCAATAGTAATGAGGACACATGTTATTACTAGATTTATTCTCATCACAATTTTTTCCGTTTTTCCAACATATTAAATATCAATTTTCTCATTTATTAAATGCTAAGAAAATTTAATTAATTTAATATTAAAATATAAATTTTCTTATTTTCAATTAATAAACATAACTTATTAATTAATATTAAGAATTTAATTATATCTTATATTAAAATTAAATTTATAACTATAATTCTTCATTACTTGCAATTACTTGAATTTTAAATATAAAAATTAATTTCTTTCACCTCTTAAAAACTAACAATTCAACTCACTTCTTTATTAGAAAAAATTTATTACTAACAAATTACGAAATTGGATTTCATATTTGTTATTGTAATTTGGTCATTATTTGCACTTAGATATGACATATGGATAATATAAAATAATTATCTTATAAAACGTAGATGATATAGCATGAAAGTTTAATATTAATGTTATTTGGAGTAAGGTTTTTATTTTCTTGAAATATATTGAACTTATGAATTTCTTATTTTTCTCTTATGTGTTTTTGTCAGTTCGTGTGTTATTTATTCTCAAATGTATTATTTCGTGTCATTTCGTATCCTTTGTTGTTTTGTCTATATATTATATCCTTTGTTGTTTTGTCTATATATCATACCTAACAATGAAATTTAATTTCTTTCCATACAATTAAACAATTTTATTACTTTTCATGTCATACATTACGTGAATAGTATGTTTAATCAAATATGTAAATGACATGTTATTTAGATGTGCACCCAAACCATATATTTTTTAACAAAATGTGAATTGTTGGATTTATTTTATTGTGACACTATTTTATTGAATGGTACATATTGTTTGTACCCGTAACATATATTTCTACTTTTTGTCCATAATCATTTGAAAACAAAAATCAGATAATTTTGTTTCCCCGGGAATGAAATTGCAATCAACTGAAGAGTTTAAAAAACTTGTGCACTGATCTCTTTGTGCTCCTTGTAATGGATAATTATTATTTACAATAACATCTGTTAAAATACTTTTTATGTGAATCTTTAATGTTAATTATATAATAAATTTTTAATAATTAAACCCGTGTTATACACGGGTTCTATCCTAGTCTATTAATGAACCATGGATGCATTACACACATAGATAAATACAAATATGTATACATGTATAATTATATATTTAAAAAAAAAACCTATATAATACTAGAACAACAAAAACATTTTTCTCCTTACATTTTCTCGGAAATGGAAATTGGATTTTTCTGACACATTCACAACAGCAAAAAAGCCACAGGATAAAACCTTCTACGAAACTATGTGTCCTAACTTAACTGTTACTATCAGGATTAACTATATTTTTAACTAGATTTTACTATTCACGCGTTATCACGGGGATAACGTGCTGAATTTCATATGTACATCTTGGACAACGATAATTAAATCTATTTAATGGGATTAACTGGCATTTATCGCAATGAAATTTATTATTATTATTATATTTATTATTATTATTATTAAATAAATTGGAATTATCCATAGATTAAGTGATTGAAGTGAGCTATCCAAAAATATTAAAAAGGAAAATTAGATTTTATTAATCCCAAGTTTCTCCTATTAATTAGACGAGATTAATCCCACATTTCGAATTGTTTCTTACCGAGCCCAAGTTTTAAAATATTTTCTCTCATTAATCTCAAACTAAAGAAACTCTAACGGTGTTAATTTTTTGTTGACGTGGTAGTCCAGGTGGCATTTTCTCTATTTTTTTTTATTTTAATGTGATGTGGTGGTCCATGTGATTTTTTAAAAACTTTTTGATGTTATGCAAATATAAAAAGATGAGGGGCCTAAATGTAATATTAAAAAAAAAAAAGCTTACAAACCCAACTCCACCCTCCCACCCGACAACCTCACACTCCCATTACTCCGATCTCCGGCGGCGTCAGCTGCTGCCATCGCTCCACTCCGGCAGTGCTCTCTCTCTCTCTTGTTTCTTTTCCGGTAACGAAACCCACTACTACCTCCTTGTTTCTTTTCTTCCGGTAACGAAACCCACTACCCTTGTTTCTTCGCCGGAAACAGACGAGACGAGGTGATGAGGCGAGTAAACCGGCGAAGAACAGACAAGGGGGTTCCGGCGAGTAAACCGACGGGTGATGAGGTGAGTAAACAGACGAGAGGGGGAGAGAGTTTCACCTACTTCTCCTTGGTGGCGGCGAAAGAAAACCCGATCAGGATTTCGGCGAGTAAACCGGCAACGAATATACGAGGGGGTTGAGTGATGTAGTCACCGGAGTTTGTGACGGGAGGGGGTTGGGTGATTCATATGTTATTTTTCGACGGGTGGGTGGCGTGGTGGCGGAGACAGTGGTGGCAGCGACGGAGGTCGGTGGTGGCTCGTCGGAGTGGTGGTGGCTACCAAGCTATTGATACCTTTTGATATTGATGAGAGAATTTGAAAGTTTACAAAGTTATTGATAACGACATGGCAAGGGCATGAAGAGGTTACCAAGATAAGTTGCATGACTATTTCAAAGAGATTGGATGCTAGGAAGATCCAACAAAGGCAAAGATCACATCCCTTTCTAATAATCATAAAGAAGAATGAGAATATCTTTGTCATATGTGACGTGAGACAAAATACTTGGTAACGTTTTATTCGACATTTTCAAAAGAGTTGGGATATCTGCGAAGAAGGAAGCCCCGGTTAATTTTTTGTCGGATCCAGCGGACGGGCGTTCCTCCCTTCGCCCGGCGGACGTCCTTGTCTTTGGGTGGAAGCACGAGAAGCACGCATGTGTCGACCTTACTGGGGTTTCCCCCCTCGTGGGGTTCAAGGGCTCTGGGTTTCGGGCTGGCCAGGCTGCACGAATGCTGCTGCAGGGAAGGTGCGCAAACATGAGGAAGCGTGTCTGGCAAATCGACATGTGTTCGTGCCTTTTGCGTTTGATACATTCGGCTACCTTGCTCCGGAAGCTGTGGATACTTTGAGCCGCGTCCAAAAGGTCATGCATGGGAATGTGGCGACTCCTTGTGGTTTGAATGTGGTTTTCACTCGGTTAGGCTTTGCTATTCAGAAGGGGCTTGTGGCGCAGCTTGTTGGCCTCCTCCCTTATACTTCATGTTGAGTTGTAACCATTGTTTAAATCTTAATTAAAAGAATTACCTTATCTATTTAAAAAAAAATTATATCAAGTACTTTTCTTTTGTGGTTTAAGTGATAAAGATTATTACCTACATATATTGTGGTTAATGTTTACGTAGAATATATATTTTTACCAAGACATCTATATTTCTTTATACACAATTTTTACATATGTATCGTGTTACTTTTACCACACATATAGTAATGACACGTGTCAACAACACTTTGTATGAATATGTTATGTCATCACTATAGTCCACGTCATTTGCCACGTTAGCTACCACGTCATTTGCCACCAAACAAATTATTATACTTCTACCCACATATATTAGTTAGTTTTGGCCACACATACATGTGTAAGTATAAAATGTTATGTACCTACACATAAGTGTTGTTTGTTAATGATCTATACTTACAAGCTTGAAGCAACACACGTGACACTTAATTTATGTATAGATAGAGACAACTATAAAAACATAATAGGTTTTTACCCACACATACTATATATGTGTAGCTAAACATGAAACTATTTTTTTACATAATTAGATATCTATTATTCGTTTATTTTTTGTATTTAAATATAATTATAACGGTAATTTTATAAACTTTTATTAGACTTTCAAATCTACTTGAAGAAGAAGAGAGAGTGAGAGACACGTACCAAATTGGATAACTGTCAACTACCACCTCCAGTTTTGCCATCACCCATATTAGTTTCTTCTTACACATTTCTCTTGTTAAACCTAAGCCACCACCCCACACTCCAATCGCCTTTACTGAATTAATGCTTGTTTCCTGACCACGCAGATGCCAATTTATATACATGTGACTTTATTTATTTTAGAAAGCAAGACTTGCAATGTTTTTAAGAGAAAATTATCATAATCTACACTTTAATTAAGGATACAAGTCATACAGTGTTTTACCATCAGGATACATGTAATTACAACAATAAATCTTAGTCCTAATAAAACACTAAAATTTGTGCCACATGTCTCATTTATAAATGGTCTATATTATCACCGTCACATGTTAAACTCACAATCAATTACCAATTTAGTAAATCATCAATTAAAATAAGTTACCAATTTTGTCAAACTAAAATTTTATTTTAAAAATTTGATAAAATTAATGTAGATTTGATTAATTTACTCAATAATTTTATTCTTTTTGTGGAAAGTAATCAATAACTTGTCAAACATAATAAATTTCTTAAATGTATTAAATTATTATTTACTATATTATAAGAACATTATATAAATAATAATTTTCAAATTTCTTAATCATTATCTTTTTCTTTTGTATTTATCTAATATTATGAATCTATATTCAGCCCGTGTAGTACACGGGTTACTAACCTAGTTATATATATATATACCTGTAACAGGTTCATAATGGTTTCTGTAGTAGCTTTTTGGTCTGGCCCAACTTCATATGATCTGATATGAAAGTTTTGTCGGAAAACAAACCCATCTTTAATCATTCTCCCTAACCAGAGATCCGGAACCATGTCAGGATAATTTCTGTTTTGGTCAAGCATCATCTTCGTTTTCAAGAAAGCAGTTCGAATAGCAGCAACACGCGTAGTTTTTGCCTTCCTAAGATCTTTAACAACCAAACCACATAAGGAAACATCTTTTTTCTTGATAATTCCATGGTGTGAGAGTGAATTCGAAAAGCAAAATGCAGTGGCAGCCATGACAACCGTAAATTAATAATGCTTTAAAATTGAATTGTGATACAAATTGAGACGTTTAAAACTATTTATAGAGGCCGCATTTATTGATGTTCTTTCTAACAATTCTCATATGTGTCTTTCACCATAAAGAAAAACTCACACATTTCAAACTTATAGATCCACCTTAGGCAGAGTAGGCAATATCAAAGGATAATCGGGTGGGTAATTGGGTATTTATTTTATAGATTGTACATGAATCATGATGATCAATAAACCTACTGCATAATTCAGGAATTAACCCATACCTTTTGATTTAAGTACGTTCTCACTCGCCATGCCATCAAACTATTCCTTGAAGAATGAAGACGCCCTACAAGTAGGCTACAACATCAATTAAATAGATTCTACTATTTTTTTGTCGATTCATCCATTAATATTTCTGCATGGGAATTATTAAGTGCGAGTCTATCGTTTTGTAATAAACATTTTTGTTTTTGGATTGTTGCATGTGGTAATAAAATGATCGAAAATCGATATTCCTAACATGATAATTAAATTTGGGGTTTTCAAATATGTGTCATAAGGCAGGGGCGGATCTAGAAAAAAAAGTTAAGGGTAGCGGGAAGTAACGGGGTTCGGGGGCAACGCCTCTGAATTTTTTTTAGGTAATTAACAGGCTTTTGATCATATTTTCAAGGGGCTTTTGATCATATTTTTAGGTAAAAACCATAAAATTTCTTCCAGATGTCGCGAAAAATTCGTTTCAGGGGTCGCAAAAAACCGAAAACCTATAAAAAAATAAAAAAAATGCACGTCGGGGTAAAAGTTCAGGGGCAGCGGGCGCTACCCCCGAGCTCTTACTATGTCCGCCCCTGTCATAAGGTGCAATAAATGCATATCGAAAATTGAAAAAACTGCAATAAATACATCTTAAAAATTGAAAATTACAGTTTTTAAGATTTTTTTTTATACTTTTCTAATTTTTTTAAGATAAATTTTGGTATCTTTTTTTTATACTTTTCTAATTTTTTTAAGATAATTTTGGTATCTTTTTTAATTTTTAAAAAGAATTTTTTATTTGTTTAGTTTTTAAAATGTTTTTATTGCATCTTATGTGTGCCTTTAAGACATATATTAGAAAATCTCATTAAATTTTCCATAAGAAATATGAAAAGAGAGCGCATATATAGTTCAACACTTCAACTGACAAGTTGCATTGCTCATACGACAGTTAACAAGGATCGATTCTTTGCAACTCCGTTATCATTTCAAAATTTTGAGTGCGGTTTTCGTTTTTTGTTTCAGTTTTTTGCTTTCTTTCCTAGGCTCCTAGCCAGATTCTTTAGGCCAATATTCCACATTATTGTGTTTGTTTTTTGGCCCTTTATATGTTTTATTATTTTGATGATAAATATTTAATTATAACTTATCATGTTCTTTTCTTATAATTGCTTTTTTTTTTAACACTTCAAGTTGTTGCCATGTCGGCTATTTAGGGTGAATCTTTTAAATACCAAAATATATATATTTGGACGTTGATTTTATTTAAAAGGAAAATTGGATTTTAATAATCCAAGTTATTACCAATTGGCCAATATTAATCCCAATTTCAAAATTGGCCTACATTAATCACAATTATTAAGGTGTTGGATTTCATTGGACCCCCGTTAAGTTTTCCTTAACTCCGTTAGTTTTTTACTGACGTGACACTGATTAATAAAAGCCACGTGGCTGCCACGTCAGCAAAAAACTAACGGAGTTAAGGAAAACTTAACGGGGGGTCCAATGAAATCCAACACCTTAATAATTGGGATTAATGTAGGCCAATTTTGAAATTGGGATTAATATTGGCCAATTGGTAATAACTTGAATTATTAAATCCAATTTTCCTATTTAAAACGTCAGAGTAAATATGTTATGTTTTTACCTCCTTTCTAATGGTTTCCACGATTTTATGTTATCGTCGTGGTTTTTTTTAAATGTTTTGGGTGTTTAGAAAAACCAATTTCTAAGTCGTGGTTTTTTTTTTAAATGTTTTGGGTGTTTTGAAAAACCAATTTCTAAGAAGACCTGAATTGCATATTTACACTTACGTGTATATTAATTACTTTTTTTCCTAATCCATTACTAGAAGCACGAGTATGCACCTCAGCTACTAATTAGAGTCAAAAATAGAGTTTACTCTAATTATTTATTACAATTTGTGGATTCTTTTTTTTTTATGAAATAAAAAGACTTAATTTTTTTTACACGGAGATAGAAGACAAACAGACAACAAGCCGCGCCACTAAACCTTTTTCTATAGCAAAACCAAGTCGTTTTAAAACTACATTCAAATATGTAGGTGTCATGAAATTACTGCGCATGACACGTTGGACCCTGCCAAGTAGCTCGACAGCCTCGGGTGCGAGAAAACCAAAGGTATCAAAAGCAAATGGTATAAACATGTGTTGGTCGTAAAGACACGCATTCTCATGTTTGGCCACTTTCCATGAAACGACTATTAAATCAGCCTGACCTGTTGTGAAAGTACCGCACCCTAAACTCATGAGGGGGGAAACCCCTGTAAGATCCACACATGCATGTTTCCCCCAATCCATCCAAATACCAAAATGTTTGCTGATCTGAGAGTTGATTTTTCTTCCAACGGACCGGTCAGGATATTCATGGGGGCCTCCTTTTTCGCAGAAATCTCGACGCGCTTCAAAATGTCAAACAAGACATCCCTAACCAAATTGTGTCGGTATTTGAACCCCGGGAGTAGGGCTGGCAATTTTGACACGGACACGAAACACGACAATGTTAACAGGTTTCGTGTTTGGGCTTAACATGTTTCGTGTCGTTAACAGGTCGACCTGTTAAGACCTGTTAATTTTCGTGTCTTAACAGGTCGAAACCTGTTAACCTGTTAAGACACGTGTATATTTTAATAATTTATATATTTTTTAAATAATATATTAAAGATATATTAGAATTAGATTATTAGGTGACATCTCTCAAAATTTCATTGCATTTATGTCATAACATACACTCATGAGTGACCCATACATCTCTCAATTCTTAAACCCGTTAAAATACAGGTCGTGTCCGTGTCTAAACAGGTTGAGTGAAGCATGTTTTATCATGTCGATCGTCAATTAGTTAAAATTTCGTGTCTAAACAGGTTATATCGTGTCGACCCGTTAAAATACAGGTCGTGTGCGTGTTTTGAAAACTAGACACGAAAAGTTTTCGTGTCGTGTTCGTGTTTGAGACTAATCGTGTCGTGTCTTATAGTGTCGTGTCTTAACAGGTCGTGTCTGACACGATTTGCCAGCCCTACCCGGGAGATCCTTACAATGAACTGCATGCTCCCCAAAAGAGTCCAGACATGTCTTGTGACAAACATGTCATATCTCATCAACAGGAAATAAGGGGGATCATGAGACGGTATTTAAGGATAGAACGGTACTCCACCTGTGACATATGTTGACCTAACCCATCAATGGGGATAGCAAGGAGAAACTCCTGAGCATGTGGAGCTTGGAGACATTTAAAAATGTCTTTTTGTCTGGCTGGCTGGCATGTCAAAGTGTACTTCCATCTCTTGAACAACTTTACTAAAAGAAGGACACTCACCAATGCATGTTGGGCTTTTAGGGGGGGGGGGGGTTGTCCTTGTTAGTGAAACCGCTGAAGTCAAAGCTTTGATCGTATCACGAAGACAAGCCAAAACACAAGCATACTCATAATCCATACTGCATATACCACTGTCTCGTAAGATATGGTCTTGCAACACCTAAGATTGGGCCCTCGATGCCACAAAGGCATAAGATGACGCCTCAACCGACGAATACAACCCCAAGCCTCATACCTAATAAGTAAGGAATCAAGTCGCCATTAAAGGTCCTCAAAGAAATGACATCCACAAACCACAATATCCTCAATCGCTCTGCGCAATCCTATGTCAAAAGACAACGCGACCTCCTTCACATGTACAGGTTGGCAGGTCCTTAAGCCAAAAAAGAAAAATAGATTATATATTTAGAACTTGTGGTCCCGGCGGGGCTCGAACCCGCGAACTTTGGCTCATAAGAAAGACCAACGCTCTAAGCAACTGAGCTAGGGGGAATTTCACAAATTACTAATTGTAATTTGGATATCATTACCAGACATGATCGTTTGAGTTTTACAGAGAGTGTATCATAAAGAAAATTTATCTAGACATTAAATTAAGCAACATGATAAATAAAAAATATAATAAGTAATAAAATGAAGGGAAAATAGAAAAGTATAAAGTTTTAAAATGTTCAATAATTAATATGTAAATAATATAAATTACTAAAGTTAGAAGATTAAACTTATATAGAAATTTCATATATTATTTTTAAGTTTGAGTTTTGACTTTTGAGTGTTAAAAAGGACTTTAAAATGTTGAACTTTAGTATAAACAAGTGGGTCGACCCGCGTTTCGCGGCGGAGCCGGGTCGATTTCGTGGTAGTGCCATTCTTATGTCGTGACGTTGACTCGTTTCGCATTTATTTGTTGCAATGGACAACTACTTACCAATATAACAACCAAACATGAAAAAAACCCCAAAACTCTTTCTCATACACAAAATAGCCATCCACCCATGTAATGCTAAACATATTCAATGATAAAAAAACCGAAGTAACCTCAAATATGTCTGTCACATTATTTCTTCAAATTCACATATTCAATAATTAAAAAACCAAAGTAACCTCAAATATGTCTGTCACATTATTTCTTCAAATTCAATAATTAAAAGTTCTAATTTATGTTTTCAATTAGTGACATATTTTTATAAAACTTAAATAGATAATACAGTAACAGAAGCTGAAGGCCAAGAACTCATAATAGTTGAGTAAACCCTTTGCACTTTCTAATTATTGACATGTTTTTATAAAATTTAAACTATTACAGATGAGCACCAAATCTGTTTTAGGAGTAAAAAAAAAGAGATGTGTATCACAATTATTGAAGCTCTTATTTTTACAAACTGTGTTCATTTTCAATCAAACAAATATGCATTTAAAATCCAAGCAAAGGGCACCTACTGTTAACATAAAAGTACTAAGGTATTTTAAGCAAGAGAGCAATGACTTACTTGTTTGAAGAGTGTAATTGATATCAAAACAACTAATAGCTGGCATGTTCTTTGAAGAGCTCTCCATGTAATTTAGCATGTTCTTTCAAGAGCTTTCCATGTAATCTAGGACTACATGACTGTTAATGGGTTTGTTGGAGCTGCTAGTAATATCATTCCATATCTGTGGCTATTTAATTTAGAGCATAAACATAATAAGCACCTGCACTCTTCATAGTGAAAACATGCCATGTTTGTACATAATAGGCAAGTCATATATTCACTAAGTTGCATATTCAATGATTAAGGTATAAGAGGTGCAAAACCTACATTTTTTGCTATCAATAAGTCAGCCTTAACGGGTCATAAGAGGTTGGATATATACTCTATGCACAACAGATTCAACACAAAATTAATCGTAAAAATGCAGTAATATAGAAGGCATAGCATTATAGACTTCAGATTCACCACGTGAAGAGGAAGTGACAACTAAGGCTGCAAAGACACTACGCACACGCCTACGTAACACATATGTCAGCATAATCAGGAGCCTGAGCGTGTGAAGAGGAAGCGACAGATGACGATGCAAAGCCGCTAGGCACACGCTCACGCCTGCGCGGTACAGGATTAACAAACATGCTCATAAACGCAAGTAAAGTTATAAAAGATGCCTAGCACTAAAGATAGCTATATAGATAATCAAAATAACCTAGCAGCCCTAACAACACTCACAATGAGCAAGCAACCATGCAAAGCAAGAGTAAGACACATCCTTAAAACCTAGTCAGAATCACTAAAGAGGCCCAACAACACAAATTTAATGCAGGTAAAAAAATCAAACTAAGAACGTTAAGAAGGAGCAACAAATAAACATACAAAACGACCTAAACAAACAAAAACTATATATAAAAGCAAGAAATAGATAGACACACAACGATAGTAAGAGTAACAATGACAAAAAGCCAAACAAAATAGGTATCTGGAATAAGGCAATGCAAATTTACAAAGTGCAGGATACGCGGAAGCAGCTGAAGACAACCTGCAAAGGAAAACATTAACATTAAGAAGGAAAAAACAAAGACAATCACAGAATCTTGACTGAGAATGAGGCGACAAACAAAATAAACATACAAAACTTGCCTACAGGCCACAAAGATAAAGATAGAAATCCCAAAAACTAAAGCAAACAACTAACCCCTAACTTAAGCACACTGAAACTATCTTTTTAAATCAGTTTTCATGCCTATCTCCCCTTACAAACAACACCCACAACACAAAAAAAAAATCTAACAGCTAAACATTTTTTATAAGACAATGACCATGATGATGCAAACATTTAACAGCAGCACTTTCTAAACAGCAACATACCTAACAGCAGCAAGTTGTAAACAACAACATACTCATCTACTGTTAGAAGAATATGATTATATTGGTGTCATCACCTGAAGTACTTATATAGTGCTCTTGGCTCTCAAAGGATAATCCAAGTGGATTATTTCATCATATCATGAATTAATTGGCCAATATATAACTTTTAGCATCAGTTAAATCTTTAAGCATTAAAAAAAGACTCTGCACCAGAGCATAAAAATATGAGCTATCAGGAGAGAATGGTTGTTACCATCAATCATCATTAGAGCAATTTATTACTAACTACATTCTAAGTAAGTAAATCATTTCAAATTAACATGCTTCAGCTTTCCCATTTACGATGGATAACTCATTTATAACTAAAAGATACTATAATGTAGTAAGAAAGTAGTAAAATACCTTCAACAATACCCTTGATGGACTCTTTATCAACTGTAAGAAACAAAACAACATAAAAAAAAGAAATCAAACCAATAGAAGAACCAACTAATAAATCAGTAGAAAACAACCAAAGTAGACCATGAATTAAAAATTCGGTAACAATTAGAAGAACATGCAACAACCAAACGATCGAAAAATAACCAAAAAATAAGATGTATTTCAACAAACAGTTGAAAGGCACACAAAAAATCCCAAACATACAGATGAACAACGGGAGAAACGAATTAAATTTGGTTGAAGAAGAGCAAAATCACAACAATTCAGATGTGGTTCCATCGATAATACAAATAAATTGACAACAAATATGAACATTTAAACGGAAAATCTAGTCATGGCTAGCAAATTGAATATAAATTAACTCTCCCATGCAAATGATGGAGGAGACCGGGTGATCTGAGGATAAGCAAATGCGTATATATGAACGATACATCCAGGCTGCAACAGTTGGATCTTCCCTATTCAATCTACTCTATTCAGCATCACTGTTTGAGATCATCATAAACACTATTAATAATCAACTAAACTCTTTTACTAACCGATTAAAATATGGCTTATAGCACACGAAAACATGGGAGATGTTAGCTTCAATCCGGCATAGTAAAAGTTCTGATCAATCACTGACCCAAGAAGTCCCAACACGAACAACTTTTTGTTTCTACAATCACAACATTCAAATAATTAATATTAATATGACTAAGAAAAATGGAGGTACCATGCATTATATATATATACTTATATATACACAAAATGAAGCTTTGTAAACATTTGATATAGACCATGATGAAATTATATACAAATCATAAAATAATTTCAACCTCTTCCTCATCAGAAACATTTTCATCTTGTTCTGCATTAATACTTACACAGATAACGAATGGCTTTCAAAACGACACTAAAGAATCAGAACAGTACATAGAGAGCAACATAAGAGATGAATGAGGTATGTAGTCTTTCCGGACAATAGACCATTCCATCTTTTCTTGTCATTTGCTCATCTGTCAACCAATTTATGGACACAATTAAAGAATCCTCGCAGATTTAGGGCAGCAACAATTGAAAAATAAATCTAAACATACAAAATATCGAATTCATACTACTTTAACAACACATAATCAATTAAATCAAAGATATAACGATTCAGAACACAACTTACACACAATTAATAATAGGAAACCATTCAGAATAGCGATATTAGGTCGCCGAAAATCAAGAGAGAAGGGTCGAATTCGCCGTCCGACCCAAAAGAACCACAACCGCCGCTGCTGCCTCGCCGGAACACGGCTGAGAAGGGCAGAAAACCACCGCCTGAATATCCAAAACATATATGGCCGAAAGAACACAAACAGAGACTCAATCGAAAAGAAATATAGGGAATGGTGTACCAGAGGTTTCAAATGTGTTGTTTTGTACGAATCCATAAAGTATCACCGCCAACCATGAAATAGATCGAACCACAGCCACCACTGATGGCTCGCTGGAACATGGCTGAGAAGAGGAGAAAACCCACTGTTAGTGATATGCCCACACATGGGATCCAATGGGTTAGTCGGGTAAGTCACGTTGACCCGTATCCAACTGATGTCCGACCCAGACCCATGGATACAAGGAGTTACTTGATTTCGTTGACCCAGTCAATCCTAACCCACGTAGAAGCTGCCATGTTTAATGTATTTCTTTATTTTATTTAATTTCCTTTTAATTAGGAGTCGTGGTAAGTAGGAAGTTGTTTAGCAGTTATTTTTTTTTTCTATTTACGTCAAGTTTAATGTGAAAAAAAGACAGTGAGTTTTAGATTAAAATTTTGGTGCAAGTTTCTTTGTTAAACTTGAACTTTACCATTGCTAATTCAAGTTTGGCAACTTGAATGGTGTCCTTTGGATACTAATTACGAATTCGAGTGGTGTGTCTGTATCTCGAATTTTGATTAGTTTTGCCCAACGGGTTTGTTCGAGTGGTGAATCTGTATCTCAAACGATCTGTTGCCTATCCGTTTTGTTTTGTTTCTCGATCCTACTCGTTTTCCTATCCAGATATATAACACCCACCACCGTCACTGAAGTCGTGCCTGTGTCAGAACACGAGAAAAGAAGGACGATCGGAGCTTGAAACCGGCATGGTACCAGAGAAGTAAGCAATCACATTAATGATTTAGGGCTTCCAGAATACATCTTCAATTGATGGAGGTACATGGGGTGTGAGAGAAGATCTTGAGCCATAATCTAGAAAATGTGACATTGAAAGGGTTGCTCACCTGCTTCCTCACCTACTCATCGATATAATGGAGCTTTAGGTCTGAAATGCTTGGGGTGGGGCTAGAAGAAGGAAAAAGAACGACATGTGGGGTGGTTAGCAGTTAACTCCGTCAACGTTTCACGGCAGCGCATTGAGTCCTTGTACCCACAACATAAAATAATGTAACATATAAAATATGCATTGACAGCTTGTACACTATGTTTTAGAAATGGTACTCCAAATTGTGTTATGTTAGTATAGGGTAATTCCGACTTCCAAGTCAATAATACGTTTTTGATTTGGGCTAATTGCACTAAATTTTAAATGGCCCGCATAATACATAAAATAGATTATAAATAGGGTTTGGTTTGAGGCTTTGAGCTAATTATACTAAAATTTAAAAGGCCATATGATGAGAAAAGACTAAATAGGATATACCATTTTTTTTCTCTTTCGTTTACCTAACCCTAGTAACACCACTTAGTAGCAGAGTCGTCACGTCACTGCTAATCCGTTCACAATTATCTTCATTTATCCTATGTTTCTTTCAACTGCGTACAACGATATATTGAGGGGTCAAAGAATAAAAAAAACCCTTGTCGTAGGATTCACTGCAAATCTTGACTGACGGATGCTTGTTAGAGGGTCAACAGACACTCCTGTAAATCCGCCGATGTTTCATATATATCCTTTTAAAGTTTAAAAATATATAATAATACTATATAATAAACAAAAACTTATGTCATACTTTAAATAGTAAAGAAAGACATTGGTCATCACCATAAAAATTTTGGATTAAGTCAAAATTTTAACAAATAATTATCCAAATATTAAATTTTCATATTAGAGTTATTTAGTTTAAACTTTTAATAAGTAATTATCCAATAAATAATTATTTAAATATAAATTTTATATTAAGGTTAGTAATTATCCAAATACTAAATTTTAATATTAAGGTTAATATTTTATTCAAGATTATTGCATATATATTATTTTTATAATATTTTATAAAAATAATATATATTTTGCAGATACTTTAATACTTTAATATAATGCTTATAATATTTTATTTATTATAATATTTTAATTAAATATTATGCATGTAATATAAAATATATTATTTAATTTGATTTTATAATTTTTTTTACTTTAATTGAGTTTAAATTTAAATTTACCAAGTATTTCATTTCAATATAATAAACAAAATTCTTATTTTCTGTGACTAGATTTCTTTTTTTAACTGCAAACATCCGGTTACCCGGGGGTCTCATCATGGCAAACGATGTTACCCACGACACGTTACGATCGCAGTCCGTACTAGTAACCAAGACCATCTGTGTTGCACATCCATCTCAGAGAAAACCCGCCGTCTATATGCCAAGTATCGTAAAACCTCTGACCCAACTATAATTACTGAGAAATTTTTGTATAGCTATAAAAATATATAATTATCATAGATTATGATTGTACTTATAGTTTTTTTTTTAAATTCAGTCATTTAACACACGAGGATGAAATAAACTAAAATTATATATACCTATCTAAACTTGAAAGTATCATATATATAGACATATATGAAATTTTAAAACTCATAAGGAATGGTGCCATATTTTTATATTATTTATTTAATATTTTTTATATTATTTATTTAATATGTAGGTAGTTCATACGTGTACTTAGCAAGTTTTTAGCCGCTAATTTTTTTTATCTGCCTAATATGTAGATATAGATATTTCATACATGTACATAGCCCATCTTTAGCCGCCTAATTAGCCAAAATTTATTGGCCGGATGCCTGCAATGCGTCTCTTTAATTCACAAATACGTCTTCATTTTGCTTGCTCAAATCCAGTTTACATGGCTTTTATTATTGCCAAAGGATTTTGAAAGACCACCATATTTTCTCCTAACATTTCGATACTATTAGGTACTTATTTTAGGTCTTCATTTTCTTCGTTACTATCACCAAAATAGTTGTCCAAACTTGAAACTGAACACTCAAAAATAATCTCTGATGTGTTAGTATATATGTCCTATATAAGAAAAATTATAAAAGACCGTAGGAATTTGCAAATTACATAGGTAGAGTCCAAACATCAAAGACAAATACGATAGTTTTTTGATGAACAAATTTTAAGATTTTGAACTTTAATTTGAAGTTGTTCTTAAGGAGATGACATACCCGCTGCAACTTCATATATAAAAACAATAAAGTAAATGTATTTTCTTATGGAAGAAAAAAAAGAGAAACAGTGGATAAAGAAAAACATTAATGTAAGACAGACAAACACGAAACATATAACGTGTTACAATCTTGACAAACGATAGTTAAAGACTTATAGTCTCTAGAGAATTAATTGCCACCTATGAGTTTAAAATGTAATGAGAAGAAAAAGAAAATGAAAAACTTTTAGGTGATACATAAAACTTATTAGCAATTTACTATATAATAAATAAAAATTCTCAATATCATGTGTAGTTTTTACATTCACTCTTATTTTAATTTTCTCGTATCTATATCCTATTAAGCACTATTGATTATAATAATCAAATTATATAATTAGATATAGGAAATATAAATCTTCATTTTTTAAACTTAATAAATAAACTATAATAAGATGAGGAAAGATAAAATGAAAACCCCTCCGAGTTTGGAAAACCGTGAAAACCAAGCTAAAAAATTCGTTTATTGTTCCGATTTTTTTTTGTGGTGATTCTCTAAGTTAAAAAAAACCCCTTTATACAAAAAAGTAAAAAAAACGCCTAGTAAATATTTAAAAAAAAATTTATAACTGATGTTATATATGTAACAGTACCCTGTTACATATGTAACATCAGTTATAAATTTTTTTTTAAATATTTACTAGGCGTTTTTTTTACTTTTTTTTGCATAAAGGGGGTTTTTTAACTTAGAGAATCACCACAAAAAAAATCGGAACAAAAAACGAATTTTTTAGCTTGGTTTTCACGGTTTTCCAAACTCGGAGAGGTTTTCATTATATCCCTCCCTTATATATATATATATATATATATATATATATATATATATATATATATAGTGAAAAGTTCATTGTAGACACCCTCATAAGTGTAGACATGTAGACACCCTTTTTCACCATTAGATCTTTTGATCTAGTGGTTGTGATAATTTCATTTTTTTCTTTTTTTCCTTTTTCTAATTGTTCAGAGCATTTCACATGTGAAAAAGAGCTATTTCACATGTGAAAGTGTCTACAATGAACCTCACCCTATATATATATATATATATATATATATATATATATATATATATATATATATATATATATAGGGAAGGGTTCGTGTAGACCCCTTAAATTTTGTAGACCCCGTAGACCCCTATAAAACTCAATAAAAATAAAACTCAGTGTTGTAAATTTGGTTTTTATTATTACGATTAACTCCTTTAACATTGAAGAGTGTTACTCAAGAGTCTCCCATCAAGACTACATTGAGTACATAATTATGATAATTTATCAAGATTTCTTCTCAAGAGTCTTGTAACTTAAAATAGTTATTAGTCATAATAAAATCAACACTTAAAGGTACTTTATGATGAACAAATATCATCTTCTACTAGTATCAGGTTACATTCGAACTATCAAGAGTCGCCGGAAAAACCTTTTTTCCGGTTATTTTTTTCCGGTTACTCTTCGCATCGCAGTCTTCTCCTCCCCTTATAGCACACCTGTGATTATCTTTTTCGCTGTTCAGTGGGGTAGTGATCTTTATGTTGGGTTTCATTAGGGTTTCTCCTATCCTCAACGTAGATTGTATCCTCCATTGTTCGGTTCGAGAGGGGTAATACGAGTTGTCCTGTTAGGGTTTGGCCTGATTCGCGATTGGAAACGTCGGTGGTTCGACGAGAGTAGGAAGAAGGAACGGGGGTGGTTACCAGTGAGAGGAGATTTTAGTCATGATGACCGGGGGATGGTGAGTGGCGGCCACCGGAGGAAGAATGGCAGGAAGGTAGAAGGAAGAAAAGGCCAAATCGGTGGCAATCCAGGAGATACAGAAGGGATGATGATAATGCGGTGTCTTTCTTTGTCTCTAACCTCCCGGACGGTTGCCAGTCTAAACACATAGAGGAAGTTTTCTCTGGTTACAGTGAGTTGGTGGATGTTTATGTCCCTGTTCGGAGAGATAAGCGTGGAAAAGGTAACTACTTTGCTTTCGTCAAGTTTGCGAATGTCAGTGATGTTCCATCATTCGAAGCTAGGTTGAACAAGATCAAGGTTGGGCATAATGTGGTCAGTGTCAACGCGGCAAGATATGATCGTAACTTTCTGCCTATTGTTTATACAAAACCAGTCTTGCAACCACCAGTTAATCGTGTAAAGGTTGTGCCCAACGGTAAAGATGCCTCTAATCGTCAATGGGTAAAAGTTAGTGATGGTATCTCCTTCAATGACAAGGTTACGTACTGGGAATCAAGCGGTCTCGTCCTGTATTGGTGCCCCTCTGGTAATTACGGAGGCTGCTAATTCTAACGGATATGTATGGGGAGATATAACGGTGGTGGGTGAGGTTAAGGATCTTGCTACGTTGCACGTTATTCATCTAAAAATGAAAAAGGTCCTGCCTAAAGGTTCTAGCATGCAATATGCGGGTGGTCTAAAGGTGTATATCATTTTCGAGAACATTAGAGAGTTGGAGTTTTTTCTAAACAACAAGTCACCGTGGGAGGAATGGTTTGTTTCCGTGGTACGTTGGTCCAGGGGTGGCATGTCTAATGATCAGATTGCTTGGGTTAGTGTTTTCGGTGTTCCCTTGCACCTTTAGAATTCTGAAACTTTTGTTGCCATCGGGGAATGCTACGGGAGGATTAGTCACAAAATGGGAGCAATGGAGCCTTTCTGGAGGCAAGATGGTTCTTCTAGTTAAAAATGGTTTAATAATTGATGATACGAAAAAAGATTCAATGTGGCCTGCATGTTTATGATATTCGTATCTCTGAAACAGACTCTAATTAGCGTCCTAAGGGGTTGTTTTCAGATCATTCTGGTATGTTTGATGAACCCAGAGTGGAAGATGATCCTGTCCCGACCTCTTCACCGGTTGTTCCGGCCTCGATTCCAACAGCACCTAATATCCCGCCGGTGGCCCATTCCTCTCCGGCAATGCCGGGAAACACAGCCGATGATGGTGTGGTGGGTGATGCATTGGAAGACGGACAGGCGGATGGCGGGAACACTGGGATAGTAAATGATGCGGCGGCCGACATTCCCAGTTTAAAGCCAACATTAAATATCGGGGGTTCCCAAAAAAGAATCTCCCATGTACGACGCAAAAAGGGTTTTTTCAAAAGGCGTATAAAATTCTCTTGTGGGCCGGGTCAAGGTGGAAATTCCAGGGATATCAATAATGATCCTGATTGAGCCCCTGATTTAGTTGGGTTGGCTCCCTCATTTGGGCCTTTTCTTTCAAGGAAACGGGCCAGGCTTCAAGGGGATTCATCTTGTAGTAACCAGCAGGTGGAACCTCCATGGGTCTTCTCGCCTGTAGATCACAATGAACCGGAGCGTTGGGGTGAACCTGGGAATCCAGGGAGTTCGAATCAACCGGTGGTGGCGAACGAAGGCTTTGGTGATGAATGTATTGATGATTCTCTGTCACCATCTGAGGGTGTCCCAGATACTCGGTTGGATTCAAATCGAATTGGGGATGACCCAGAAATAGAGGCGACAGTTCGTGTTGGTTCATGCATTGGTATTTGTCTTGATTAGTGCATCGATCGGGTTAAGGAAGTTGTCATTGGTGAAGGTGCTCAGATCGGTCATCAATGAATTTCCTTACTATCAACATCAGGGGGATTAGGGATTCAAGTAAGGCTAATTGGATCCGCAGCCTTAAATCCACACATGGTATTAGTTTCATTGCTATTCAGGAGACAAAGGCCACTGCACATGACCACATTCAAATGCACAATTTTTGGGGGAGATCTCGTTTCTGTTTTGATGTAGTTGATGCTAATGGTAGGTCTGGTGGTCTTCTTTCAATTTGGGATCCCTCTTACTTCAATTGTATTGGTGTCCATAAATCCAGGTATTTCATGGTCACATCTGGCCGACTACACGGTTCTGATGTTTTTATAAACATTGCTAATGTTTATGCTCCTTATGATCCCATTCGCGTCATGCAATATGGTCGGAGCTGACTGGGGTTATGGCGGAAGGCTCTGGTCTATGGCTTTTCATGGGTGATTTTAATGATGTCAGGGTACCTGAAGAACGGATTAATTCGGAATTTATGGAGATAAACGCTCGCTTTTTCAATGACTTCATTGATGGTGCTGATCTTGTTGAATACCCTATCTCAGGTACATTAATGACTTATATGTCTGATTCTGGGGAGAAGCTTAGCAAGCTAGATCGATTTCTGGTTTGTCAGAATTTTTCTAACCTTTGGCCTACTGCTCGTTCTGTGGGTTTGGATCGATTACATTCCGACCATTTCCCTATTGTTCGTACCGAGGATTATGGCCCTTTTTCATTTAAATTATTTAATTCATGGCTTGATAATCCTGAGTTTATTTCCTATGTCTTGGGTCTGTGCTCGTCTTTCCACTTCACTGGGGCTCCTGATATTGCGATTGCCACTAAGCTAAAATGGGTGAAAAATAGAATAAAGGAATGGATCCAGGAGGATAAAAGGAAGAAAGAAGAAGTCTATTGTGCTAATGCTAAGGAACTTGCTGATCTTGAGTGCATTGCGGAGTCTCGGGCCTTACTCCCAGATGAACTTGATTATAGATTGGAATGTAAACGAATTATTATGGGGATTGGTCGTGATAGGCAGCGAGATCTGCAACAAAAAGCTCGATCTCGTTGGGCTTTAGATGGTGAAGAAAATAGCAGCTATTTCCATGGAATTATAAATGCCAATCTAAAAAGTAATCGGATCAACGGGCTGCATATAAATGGTTCTTGGATTGTGTTACCCTCGTTGGTAAAGTATGAAGTGCATAAGTTTTTCTCTAACAAATTCCTTGAGCCTGCCTCAAGTGACCTGATTTCATTTGCCCTAACGTGTCCCGGATTTCGGATATGGACAGTTTATTTTTAGAAGGCCCATTTACCATGGATGAAGTGAAGAATGCAGTTTGGGACTGTGAGGGTAATCGGGCTCCTGGCCCGGATGGTTTTAACATGAATTTTTTGAAGAAATGCTGGGAAGGTTTTAAGCTTGATTTCATGAAACTCTTTGAGCACTTCCACGCTACCGGTAGTCTCAATCCTAGCACGTTCTCGGCCTTCATTACCTTAATCCCTAAGGTAGATGAGCCTTCCTCACTATCACAATTTCGTCCCATTAGTCTAATTGGCTGCATAAACAAGGTGATATCAAAGGTTTTGGTGAATAGGCTTAAACAAGTGGTGTCAAAAATCATCCCGGAAGAGCAGTCTGCTTACCTCACGGATAGGAATATCTTGGATGGTCCCCTTATCTTGAATGAGGTAATATCATGGTTAAAGCATTCGAAACGCAGCAGTATGATTTTTAAAATTGACATTAGCAAAGCTTTTGATTCTTTGGCTTGGTGTTTTATCGATAGATTATTAGAACAGATGAATTTTCCTCATCGCTGGCGGTCCTGGATTATGTGTATCCTATCTTGTTTTGACACTTCGGTACTTGTAAACGGCTCTCCTACTCTGGAATTTTGATGTTATCGGGGTCTCCGGCAGGGGGATCCGTTATCCCCTTTCCTGTTTATTATTGCTATGCAGGCCCTTTCTTGTTTTATTAGGAAGGGCTGTGATCTTGGTCTCTATCGTGGTATTAAAATCTCGCCTTCCGGAACTGATATTACTCATTTATTATTTGCGGACGATGTTGTATTTTTGGGGGAATGTTCTGAATCAAATCTCCTGAATCTTAGGCGAATTCTCAGGTGTTTTTACTTGGTTTCGGGCCTCGGCATAAATCCATCAAAAAGTACCATTTTTGGGTTCGGCGTGGATAGTCATCTGATCAACAGTATGGCACAATGCCTTCACTGTTCGATGGGGAAGATACCATTCAAGCACCTCGGAATTACAATCGAAGCAATTATGAATTTAGTAAAAACTTGGGATCCAGTTGTTAACATTTTCAAAAGACGGCTTTCGTCTTAGAAAGCCCGTACTCTATCATTTGGGGGTAGAATCACGCTAATTAAATCGGTGCTTTCGTCTTTGCCTACGTATTTTTTCTCCCTTTACAGGGCCCCAACTGTTTTGATTGAGAAACTGGAGCAGATACGTCGGTGTTTCTTATGGGGTGGTGATGACGAGAATCGTAAAATCGCATGGGTTGCATGCGAAAAGACCATTGCTCCAATAAACCAAGGTGGACTCGGTTTGGGGTCTCTAAAAGATGATAATATCTCCCTTATGGAAAGGTGGTGGTGGCGATTCAAGAAGGAGAAAAGTGCACTTTGGAGTTTGGAGGAAGGTTATATGGGACATCCACAGTACGTCTCGATCCTGGTTTTTTGTCCCCACAAGGAACATTATTTCGGGTCCTTGGAAACATGTATCTAAGGTCGCTTTGGATTTGGAGAAACGGGGTGTGAACTTATTCAATCTCATTTAAGCTAAGGTCGGAACTGGAACGAATATACTTTTCTGGCTCGATAGATGGGTGGGTGATGCACCTTGACGTGTGACGTTCCCACACCTATTCGATCTCGAGGTTAATAAATTATGTTATGTATCGGATCAGATGGTACCTTTTTCTAGCTCTTTTGGTTACAGGTTCTCTTGGAAAAGGGCTCCTGGCTCCCAAGTGGAACTACTTGAGCTTCAACAGCTTGATGGGCTCATCAATAATATCAGGCCCAATTTTGGTGGTGACAATTGGCACTGGATTGAAGGTTTGGATGGTGAATTTTCGGTCAAAAGCATCAAGATTAAGCTACAAAATAATGGTGTAATCAACCCTCCTGTGATTTTGGAATGGAATCGTTGGCTTCCAAAAAAGGTGAGTTTTCTTACTTGGAGGTTGAGCCTTAATCGGCTTCCAACTACGGATGCCCTCTCGTTGCGTGACATTGTTCTCTTATCGGACCTATGTCCTTTTTGTGGAGATTATGTTGAGACTTCTAATCATATCTTTGTTGAATGTGGTTTGGCTCAAGCAATATGGGAGTTCATAAGTAGCTGGTGCTCCATTTCCGGCTTCTATATTTTTTCGGTACAGGATCTTCTTACTTTGCATAAATTCATACGTGGTAGCGCTGCCCGGAAAAAGGCGGTACAGTTTGTGATCTATACGGCTGTGTGGGTATTATGGGAGACAAGGAATGAGGTCATTTTCGATCATGCTCTGGTATCTTTGGATAAAGTGATAAATGACATCAGGAAGCTAGGATACCTATGGATTAAGAATCGATCAAAGTTGGTGCTAAGGTGGCGTGATTGGTGTCAATTTAACATCGGGTAATTATTTTTGGTGTGGAGTTATTGTTTAGCTTTGTATTTTGTACTTTGTTAGAATTTTTTTGGGTGTAATCTTTTTCACTACCACCTTGGTAATATAAATTTTGTTGGCCGTTAAAAAAAAATGATGAACAGATAGGTTAAGACATTTATGGGTACACATATTAAATAATAGTCTAACATCATTGTGATGTTGTTTATTTATTATATTCTCCAAGCGGATCTCCTAATTGCATAGGTAAGCTCAAACATAATCCTATTCTATTCCTTTCTTTGGTAATACTAATAATTAATCATTGATCCTTACAACCACCACTATATATCCTTTTTAACAGCCTTGTGTTTTCTTCCAATCGATCATATCGAGCTCACACTGAGGTAATCCTTTGTTTAATGTCTCTTGACTTGATATAGAAGATTCACTTGCCATTTTGTCCTCTTTTTAACGTCTTAGGCTTGTTTAATGCTTCTGCTGCTTGATTTGATACTGTTTATTAAAAAAAATTAAGCATTAATTTAATTAAACCTTAATTTTTTCGTCTTTTCGAGCCTTGAAATCACCGTCGTTTCGTGTCTGTTTGTTTCCTGTCCGACAGTAAGTTGTTGTAATTCTTGAACCAATTAAGAATCTTTTATCTTCTTATAGCTAGCCAACATATAAAATTTGATAGATCATCAAGTGGATATATCTTTGAAGATATGAGGCAAAGAGAATTATTGGAATTTAGGACACCCCAACATCCATCTTTGGGCACCAATAATTGGGGTGGTGCATCTCCTATGTTAGCTAGGGAAATACCTAAAGAATCATTGGAACAAAGTTATCTTAGGTTCAACACAATCAGAACACATGATGAAATATTTCCTATTGCTACTCATCACCATGTGTTGCCTCAAACTCAAATACATAAACCGCAACCGCCATTTAGAAAGGGGATATTGTTGAGGTTGATATGGCCTGATAGCAAGGCGACCTTGGGTTCTCGACTGAAGAAACGGAGATGGTTGCCTAAGCTTGACCCGAGGGGGAGATGGCCACAAGGTTGGTGATCCAAGTTTCACCATGGAGTTAATTTGGTTATTGAATCAAGTATTTGATTGTGTTTTCTCTAGATTTGTGGGATTGTGGGATTTGCTTGTTAAGTTCATGTAGCATCCTGTTTGTTTCTCTTTAGCTAGATACAAAATAAAAGGCGTTGAACAATAGCTAGTGCGTGGCGTTTTTTTCTTTTGGTTTTTTACTGAAAATAGTTAGGTCATGTTTGTTTTTTGAAGAAACCTCTGAATAAATGTTATATTTAATTCGGTGTAGACGAATTCAAATGTAGGGCTGTTTTTTCTTTTTCCAGTTATTAAGCAGTTTTGCATCTTAATAGCGTTTTAACTATCAAGACCTTTTAGAAAATCTTAATAGCGTCTTAACTGTGTTTTTACGAATGGTTTTCTACGACAACGTGCGGGTTCATAAATCCTTGTTATATTATATTGTATTATATAAATTTAAAATACGTCTAGGTTTGACATATATAATCTAGATATATTTATTATCCTTTTTGTAAAAAGGCATGATAATCTTAATCCTAATAAAGCACTAAAATGGTTGCTATATATCTTCATTTTAAACAGTCCACATCACTACTGCCACATGTCAAACTCACAATCAATTACAAATTTAGTAAATCAACAATTAAGAGTAATTGTCAATTTTGTCCAAATTAAACTTTCATTTAATAAAAATTGACAAAATTAATATATATTTGATAAAGTTACTAAATAATTTGAGTGGTTAAAAGAAAATTAATCAACAATATTTCAAACATAATAAATTTCTTTAATTTATTAAATTATTATTTACTGTTTTATAAAAATTTTACGTTAATCATAATTTTCAATTGTATTATTCATTTTTTTTTTTAATATTATAAACCTATATTCAGCCCATGTAGTACACGTAACCTATATTCCGCCCATGTAGTACACGGGTTACTAATCTAGTGATACATATATTAGGTCCATCACAAAAAAAAAATAAAAAAAAAATAAAAAATAAAAATCTAATGCATCCGGGTTTTCTATTTAAGGTTTTATAAATTACTATGTAGAATTAAAAGTACAATAACCACGTTGAAACCCCAACTGTTGGCCAGTTGGCTGATGAGACGGAAATAGAGGCTATTGGTCTCCCTGAACAAGAAATTGAATTTTTGTTACAAAATTGAGATCACAATCGAAGAAACTAAGCTATGGATTTTATTCAATGATCAAGAAACTAGAAATTCAACAAACGATTACAAGACGAACGATCAGAGATGATCGGAAAAGAAGAGAACGAACCAAAAACTAACTTCTAACAACTATTGACGACTCTTTAAGCTGATTAACAGCTAATCACCAAACTTTCACCCGATTATACAACTTTGGTCCCTAGAGTTTCCAAATGTGCATAAAACACCCTAAACTTGACCAAACTTGTTAGTTTGTACTCGTAGCTTAGTTCTATCAATAAGAAAATGATATTAACTCCATATTTAACAATCTCCACCTTGGAGTAATATCAATATGTGACTAATCACTATATAGGATTTTCAAGCTTACACAAGTCAAAGTCAACTCCTTTAGACATTAGCATCGAGCAACAGTGACTCAACGAGTTTGAATACCCTGATGTGTCTCAAAGAATTAACTTCAAATAGTAAACCCATCCCACAACATTCATTTTGTCAATTTTGATTATCCAACTCCTAAGGCTGAAACACAGAAATCAAATTTTGACCCTGTCAATACCTTTGTAAACACATCAGCTACATTCTTCTCTGAACTCACTTGTGAAACACTAATCTGCTTTGAGTTCACCACTTCCCTGATAAATTGAAGCCTTACATTAATGTGCTTAGTCCTTTCATGGTAACAACTATTCTTAGCTAGCTGCAATGCTCCTTGGCTATCACTCTTGACAACAGTTTGATCCAAAACAACTTTTAAATCTGATACAAACCCCTTTAACCAAAGTGTTTCCTTCACAGCTTATGTTAATGCTATATACTCAGCTTCAGTGGTACTTAAAGCTACCACATGCTGCAACTGAGCCTTCCAACTAACTAAATTACCCAATACAAAGAATGAATAACCTGTTATTGATCTACCTTTGTCTAAGTCTTTTGCATAATCAGAGTCAACATATCCTACTATGTCACTGATTTTACTTTGACCCATGTTTCCAAATACTAGGCCCAGCCCAATGGTCCCTTTTAGATATCTTAATATCCATTTTACAGCCTGCCAGTGAGATACTCCAGGATTTGCTATAAACCTGCTAACTAGACTTACAGAGTAACCAAGATCAGGCCTTGTGCATACCATAAGATACATAAGGCTTCCAACTGCATTTGCATATGGCACATTTGCCATTTCTTGAATTTCTAAGTTAGTAGAAGGACTGTCCATACTTGGTTAAAACCTTCTTCAAGTAACCTTCCTTAGTTAACTTTAAGATCTTTGTCACTCTATCTCTCTTGATCTCCATTCGCGGTATCTTCCTAGCCTTGCCCAACTCTTTCATTTCAATTCTTGCATCAGCAACCCTTTTACTTTATCTATATCCTCTTGACACTTGCTTGCCACCTGCATATCATCCACAAACAAAACAAGATATAGCCAATTATTAGACCTACATTGTTTCATATATACACAACAATCATATGCACTTCTAATGAACCCTTGAGCAACTATATATTAATCAAATCTCATATACCATTGTCTTGGAGACTGTTTTAGCCCATATAAAGATTTTTTCAACACACAAACTTTGTTTTCTTGACCTTTAACTACATAATCTAATGACTGATCCATATATATAGTTTCACCATTATTAGTAGTTACAAAATTGATGTTGGTGTCAACATCATATTTATCACTGTCATTGATATACGACAATACATACATGTAAGATATTAAGAACAATAATTTCAACCTTATAAGATATTATCACTGTCACTAATATATGAAAATACATACCTTGTATTTGGAAAGTGGCCTCATCATCCTCAACTTCTATCATGACCTGGAGCAGTAATCAAGTTGCAAACAGTAACTTGAAAAGTTTATTATAAAGTTTAAATTGATGAGGCTTAAGGTAAAAGAACTGAATGTTAATATTCTGAAGGAAGAAAATATGTTAAGCCAGAAAGAACTACAACATCCTAAATTTGGTGAAAATGATTTGTGATGAAAATAACTTTGCAACGTGCAACAACTTTGTACATGCAAGTAAAGAAATTAACCATCGATGCAAGCCTATCAGCAACCCCTACACCACATCTCTATTATGAGGTGGCTCATTAATTCTCCATTTTCATCTTCAACATCAAGTTCTTGTTCTAAACTAGATTTTAAGCCCGCGCGTTGCTGCGTGTATTAGTATTTGATTAAAAAAAAGTAGAATATTTAGTTTTAGATAAATCATAGGGTAATTAAACGATCTAATTGTGTGAAGTAAGTAATACAGCTGTATCGAACACATAGTTTATTAACTTCCACTCCATCAAGTCTCATTTTTTTTTTGATGGGAGCTACAATATATTGAGAAACAAAGCAACCTACCCAGGAGGTAGATTAAAACAAAGAAAAGAGGGAAGATAAAACCGAGCTACAAAGGACTAACACACAACGGAGACCGCATATACTTCAATCAGAAAAAACGAACACATTTGATGTCATCCACAACCTAACTGGAAAAGAGATAATCTTGAAAAAATCTGGCATTACATGGTTCCCACAGCCATCAGACAGTTGCAGAAATAAAAGCCCCAACCTGTTGTTTTGGCTAAAAATTACTAAAGTAGAATTAGCAAGATTTGAACCAAATTTGAATGTGTGGTTTGATGCTTAAATTTAAGGTTTGAAAAGTACTTGCATAAATCCTGGGGCAATAATTGAATTTTCGGGTCAAAAGTCCAAATCCTGGATCAGTTTGCCAATTGTATGTAAAAACTCAGTAACACAAATGAATACTCAAATGCAGGCGAAAACACCGAGATTTTGACTAGGGAAAAGCCCTTAGTCCTTAGATGTCTCTAAGGAACCGCCGGCACAAAAACCCCGGGCAGCGATAACACACGCTACCAGTTTATTGATCACCAAAAATGTCGAATACAACGAGTTTGCAGAGAAAATAATACGAGAATACAATTAGTGAAGCTTCAATGAGCTGAAAAATGAATCTAAGGGTCCTATTTATGCTCTAGGGTCTTCAACTACTTCTCCGATATTCCAGGGATCTCCTCTTCAACGTCTCTTTCCGTTAGTTGACCGAGTTTCCAGCTAACTGACATTGACCACGTGCGAATAAAGCCTTCTCCTTGTTTAGTGTGACCGTTAGAAGACTTTGTCAACCTGTTTCCACTTAAACAAAAGTGCAAGATACGTTAGTAACGATATCCTAGCATGCAGGGTCATTCCCACATGCCGGGTCATATGAGAATAAAGCGACCCTGGGTTAAACACATCCTGGGTCATCATAACACATAACCAAAACAAATTGAACAAACATGTATTCCCCTGGAATTACGAGAAATCCTGGGACATTACCTTACCCTCTATTTATTCAGGGTCACTTTGTACTTTACCTGTTTAATTCCGGGTCATGCGATTCCTGGGTAATACCTGCCCCTGGATTATTAGCCGAGAATTCAGGGTATAACACCTGTGATGAAAGATTAGCATCAATGAACCACCCAGTAATAAACTCTAGGTAAAAAAAACAAATTCTTCAAAGAACACTAACATATCTGCTGTTTTTGCAGCCACGAACACCAGAATATCAAAAACAACCAATTCAACACACCAAATAAGTTCACTTTACTATTGAGATTTGAATACACACTTTCCTTTTATGGTACATTACTCATTCCGGTTAAAAAACAACTCATATTTTGTTGCTCAGTATTAAAAAATTACAAATGAATACCTTATAAAATATGAGCTGTTGCTCTAATTTGAAATTTGTGCAAAGGCTAGGTTAAGTTTAACCTTCAAAAGTGAAAAGGAGATCGAATTGCTTGCTAAAAAAACAGCTCATAAACAAACTTTGGATACATCAAGGGCAAAAACAAAATCATAAGAAAGTTGACTGTGTAGCCTATGTAGTTTCATCAGTAAAAGTCTAAGAAAGGTACAGATTTCAACTTTTTGACAGGGTAACAATATCTTTAAATTAATTCATTTCAACTCTATGAATTTATGGCCAAAGTGTTCCCGAGTCATCCAACCGACGTCGAAACTCAAGCGGGCGAAAATCAGATCAATAACACTGTATTCTATCATCAAATTTTACATAACAAACTGAGGGAAAAAACGATTGTCATGATCCTATATCTAATTCCACTTCGTGTATAAATGAGTAAAATTATAAAAGGATGTGTAGCCTAAAGAACCTTTTGTATCAAAAGCAAACAACGATTTTTCATATTAGACACCTGATTTAGGATTAGCGGTGACCAGCATGACAATAAGTCATAAGCTAAAACTAAGTGTATCTTACTTAGAAAAATAGATTCATAACTCACATCAGTTGTGTTTGATCTGGGAATTTTATCGCTTAACTTTCAGATGAAAATTAAACTGGTTGTTTAATGCTTCTAAAGATGCAAGTGTATACATAGGAGAAGGTTGATAGTTGGGATTGTAAGATAAGCGTTTGGGCGTTGCATATGGCAGAGCAATAAAAATTGTTCTATTATTTAAATAAAACAACTAAAAAATATATCAACTTCTGTTTTGTAGTAATTCAAAAGCAGGTAAACTCCATTCGGACCATTTCAGTAGCAACAATCGAAAACATTTAATTTAAGAACATACAAAGTATGTCAAATGATCAAAAACGCTAAATCAGAGAAAAAAAATTAAAAAAAAATGGTTACCTCATTTGTAGAACATTGAAGAGATTATTGAACAAATTCTGTTTGATAACTGGTGCCATCGTCTTTGGTGTTAGGGTAATCATAAACAAAAGCTTGAACCAATAAAGACAGTAGGAAGACATTAGGAAAACATGATGCAAAAACAGGCTTTAAAAAGATGTAATGACGCAAAATATCTATGATTGCTAATGTGAAATTTGGAAGTAAGTCATAATTTTCTTAGAAGTTGCATGTCAATTCAATCAGTAAAAATAGCAAAGAGCATCTAAAAAGAAAGTAAAAGTCTCTCTGTCACTTCGAAGGAGGGCGTCTAGGGAGAGGTGCGGGTCATGTCATTTTAGAGGATGTAGATAAATTTTATAATTATAATTGGTTAAGAGTTTATAGAAAGAAAGTTAAGCGCATGACATATGTTGTGAAGTGTCAAGTGTGTATAAGAAATTAATATAGATAGCAATGAAAGTCGGATAGCTGCGTTTAGTACTATAGGAAATTAGTCAATTTTGTTATACTTGTAAATAAGTTGATCAAGGAAGCATTATCAATAGATAGGTAACATTTTGAACTTAATGACCTTCGACTATAGTTTAGAAAACCGTAAAGAAACTTAAAAAAATACAGTTATGGATGGTATGACTACATAATATCCCATTACGTTAAGTTATTGAGGAAATTAATAGCATGGAAGCTTTGGGTCAAGATTCTGAACAATGTTTTAAAAACCGGTTTTTTAGTTGAACCGGAAAACTTTCCGGGACCGGTTCGACCGGTCGGACCGGTTAGACCGGCCGGTTGAACCGGTTAGGGGATTTATATATATATATTTATAAAAATGTTAATAAATGTGTACACCACAACGAAAATAGTTAAAATACAATGATAATCCACTAAAAAATAATACCAAATAGGTATTTCATAAGAATATATAAGTTTTAAACTTTAAAAAATAATAAAAAATAACAATAATTTTAAAAAAAAATATTTTTTTTTAAATTGTCAGAAAACCGGTTGAACCGGACCGGTTGAACCGGAAAAAACCGGAAAACCGCCCGGTTCAAAACGGTCCGGTTATATCCAAAAAACCGGGGATTAAAAAACCGGTATGATAACCGGTTGGCGGTTGAACCGGTTGAACCGGTTTTTAAAACATTGATTCTGAAAGTAAGCATTTCATTTACTAAACTTCTTTTTCCTCTTTGAGTTTACTTATCAAATAAGCATTCCATTTACTAAACTTTTTTTTTCGTCTTTAAATTTACTTATCAGATGGATGGATGTTATAATAGTCATAACCAGGGGCGGATTTATATTAGGCCCAGGGGTCCCCGTGGACCCCCTCAACCTCGTACGCAAAGTGAAAATTATGTGAACGGTTTTAAAAAAAATTTGTGAAGAGGAGTTAATAAATACTTAGTTTGTGAAAATAAAACAAAGTAAACAACTAGCCTACTGGTAAGATCCTTTGCTTGATTTTGAAGGGGTGCAAGTTCAAATCTTGTGCTCAACATTCTTTTTTATTTTTCTCAGCTTTACCTCTTTTTTATTTACTTTCATTATAGATCCATTTTTTTCTCACGTTAATTTTTCTTTTCTCTTCATTTTTATCCATTTACTATTATTTTTTTACTATTATATCGCTATCAATGTTACGGTATATATCAAATCATGTAGAGTTTTTTTAGTCGGTTATTTTTCTTTACTCGCAATGTCGTGCCGCTACGCGCGCCTACATTAAAAACTATTTAGTAAGTAATAGACCAAAATTCTTTATATACGTTTATATGAAACTGAAACATCTAAAACTAGTGACTCCGTAAAAAAAATTGTGGACCCCCTAAAAAAAATTCTAGTTCCGCCCCTGGACATAACTATCTATTATTTTCGTGTGACAACAAATGCAAATACGGATCATGGATATCATCTAACCTAGTCAGATTATGCAATTTATTGACAATCACCAATAGTCAAGAGTCAAACCTGTGGGTTAATGGCCACTAAAATACTCAATGTGGAACATGCTGATGTTGAATAAGGTATTTTTGTTTATTCTACTACAAACTTATACATCCACAAACTTTCTTAAATTATCATATATTATATTATTATAATAAATTCTTGAATCTTGGTATTAACCTCTTACCAAATTATGGTTTTCATGAGAGTGTTATGTTTATGGTTGAGTATTGGGTTTTAAGAGAGTTGATATAAAATAAAACATCATTTTATAATGTTTTGAGTGGATCCATAGCTTGATGAAAAATGAAAGAGGGAAGAGGATACAATAATATTGGAATGTAAAATATTTATATTTCCAATGTTATGTTTAATATGCAAGGTAAAAGATGTGTTGATGTTCTGTTTTGCCCATTCATTGTAATTAGTTATGTAATTGTTATGTATATGGTAATTGGTAAAATTTAAAAACATAAAAATAAGTAAAAAGTAACCACAGATAACAACGGTAGAAGCTATTGTATATAAACAATGAAGATAATAGTGAAAGGCTAAATTTAGATAAGTTACATATATTGGAATATTTTAATAAGTGCATATATGTTAGAGCCTTAACTGTATAAAGATGAAACTTTTAGAAATGTAAAAGTCGATTATCTCGGAGTGAATCCTAGTAACTGCACAGGTTTAATTTGGTCATAATAACAGAAATATGGATGTTGGTTGATTTGTTGTGACAGTATGTGATTGAAAATGTAAAGAAAAAAAAAATAGAATTTTAATTGAAGAATATGCAACATATACATAAAACACATATATCTTTTGATTGGTGTATGTGATGTGGAAATATATATATCAGTAATATTCAATATTCAATAAACATCACAATAAGAACAACACAAATTCAGACCCCAACCCATCCTCTTAAATTCAAAAGAGAAACCTAACTATTTTGTATATTTCTTGTGGAACTTTGCATAATTAGTTAATTAGAAACAATCAGTAATAATAAAGCAAATTGCATATACAAATACAAATTCAATTGAATCAAACGAAACAAACAATACAATAAGATGTATTACCTTTCATTCTATTTTGTTGCGGAATGATTGACGAATATAATAAAACTTCTAACAGGAAATAGAGAATGAGATTGCCTATACATTGGTGAAGTTTGTAAGCGGATAAATGAAACACCATTTACACCATTCAAAAGAATATTGCTCCTCCTCTCGTTACAATGGCAGAAAATTCACCCTCTTCGATCATGCTGTTCGTATCCTTTCCCTGGAGGCGGTGGCGGCGGTTGGAGGAGTCGCGTCTGCTGTAAGGGCAGGACGGTAGTTATTGGTTCAATATTAATAACGGTATACAAACCGCCACTAAATTTGAATGGCGTCGTGGTTGGGATGTGAAAGTGTATGGGGGCAGAGGGGTGTGATGGTTGTTTCCGGAGGCGATGAATGTGTGGAGAGGGTCAGAGGGCGGAGATGGTGGTTATAACGGTGTGGCGGATAAGGATGGTCCATGGAGATGGAGGTGAAGGGCGGTAGAAGGATGGTGAAAAATTGTATTCTATCAAAAATGGAAATCTAATGAAACCCCTGTTGCAAATTGCGTTGTTCATATGACGATAAATCGGAAACCGTTACGTTAAGAGGAGGAGAGGAAAACAAAAGAGATGATGAAGAGTTTTTCTGGAAATGAAAGGGGACTTGGGTTGCGACGGACTGACGGAGGGGAGGAGGAAACGGTTGCAATGGTTGTTGAAATTAGGGTTCAATGATGATGGCGGTGGATGTGATGGTTAAGCGAAGGCGGAGATTATATTGAAGCCGTGAGGGGAGGTGTCAATGGCGTGGGTGTGAAAAGCCGTAGGGCAGCGTTGGAGGGGAGGATAACAGAAAGGGGGCGGAGGATTGGAATGAGACGGCGGTGTAGGGTAAGGACGGAAGGAAGACGGTAATAAAATATTCAAGTTTATTGTATAAGAAGTTGTAAATTGTTAATTAAAGTAAATATTTAACCTCCAAAACAAGCAAGTTCAGTTACTACAGGTGGTTATTTCAACTCTTACGCTAATGAACAGATCAACTGGGTTATATTTAATCTAAAGCTTAAACGGGTCAAAAGCGCAACAAGAAAATGAGAAACAAAATTAAATTATGGTTACCTTTGACACATAAGGCTTCATCATATACAGATAGGTTAAATGGACGATATCATATATTAATATAATCAGTTGTTATAGACATACCCCAACCTCCCCCCCCCCCCCCCCCCCCCCAAACAGAAAGTGGCTCTTTAAAGTTTTGAGTACATTGAAAATCTGCAACAAATGATGTTAGAATATTGTTAATGTGTAAACTGATAGAATCTGAAGTCGCGAATACCGCTTTCAGATCGATAAAATGGAGTGTATACCACTTAACGATCGGATAAAATCAGAAGATTACAAGGATTTGTATGTGTGTTTGCAGAGAGAAATCTAATCAAAATATGATCAGAGTACCTATGAATGGAATTCCGATCCAAACAAATAGGAAGCGGTTTTGGAGTTGTCGATCAACTGCTCAAGCTGTTGCCCCTTGGACCCCGCTTTTGGGGGCGCTGCCCCCGAACCCCCGTTAGTCTCGTTGATATGTAAGTATGCGTTGACTCATATTTGCATATCGAACTTTATCTATTTTACACTAAAATACTAACATAGAAGACCATAATCACCGGAAGCCTTCATTAATAGCTCTGAGAACTGTTTCTGTAAGCACGAGGTTAAATAAATTAGCACATTTGTTATCAAACTTTGCAAATATTTACAAAGATATGCCCATCACTGCAAAACTCTTGATTAATCAAGCACTGGGAGAAAAAAGCTGTAATCATACATGATTTAATTGGATTAGTTATACTTTTTCCATCTGTGCATATTGCTTCTTAGAACTATCAGCAAGTTAAGACACAAAGAACAATTGATAAGACAGCGAAGTAAAAACAACCAAAAAAAAGATGGTAAAGAGCTTTGAAATGGCCCCTGGACACCATGAATAGCAACTTTTCTAAAACCAACTAGATTGTTTTTACTTCATATCAACTTTTCTAAAACCAACTAGATTGTTTTCTAAAACCAACTAGATAGGTACAGTATGATATGATATGATCATAGGTACAGTATGATATGATATGATGATGGGTCTGTGTATGATACATCATCATATCATACTATTAAATTTAATATTTTCTTTTATATAATAGTATGATATGATGATGGGTCTGTGTATTTATAATGACCCTTCCCTAAATTAAGAAACCCACCACTTCTTCTTCTTGTTTCCCAAATGCCCCCACCCAGTCCAATAAAATCGGCTAGGGTTTCAAACTTTCAAGCACGCCTTCATCGCAGTTTACTCAAGCTTCAATCAATGGTTCGAAATAGTTAAAAGGTATAATGATTCATGAACCCTAGTTTTCTTCTAGAGAAGGAGATTGAAAGTTAAAAGGTTAAAGTTAAGACAAAAAGTAGATATGGGTTTTTGTTATTAGATCATATAATTTGCAGGTACAAAAATCTTGAAAAAAGAAATGAGCTTTCATCATCTTTGGTTTGAAAAAGGACTGGTTTTTATGATATAATTTTTGTTTTTTTATTTACTCGATTTCATTCGCAAATTTCATAATCAATTGAACCACCACGTGTTAAATCAACGGACATTCTATACACACCACCCCAGATTCTATCTAAACCACTTAAGATGCGGCACATATTCATATATGCGGCATCTTGAATAAGACAAAAGTCTAATCTGGTCCAAGTCAAAGGGATTCGATATACTTTACTTCAAAATGCGGCATATAGTACAAAACGCAGCATATTGAGCAACGACAGAAAGTACATGTATGAAGATTCTTATTTGTTTGTAACTAAAACGCCGCATCTTGTCCTAAATGCGACATTTTGAATTCTTAGAAATCCTTAAAAGTAAATAAATGAATTAAAGTTACATGTTGTATAACAAATAATAATTAAAATAATAGTGAAATTTTAATAATTAATAAATCTTGAATGTATTATTTTATTTTTCCAGGATCGCAATGTTCAATAAAGTTCATTAAATGTCTCACCTGGTTCAAATTAAACAATCGCTCCTTAATTTTTGGAACCGACTTGTTAGACGATTGAAAGCCATCATACTGCACAAGAAACATAAAACATTACTATTTTAAGATAAATAAATAAATAAATAAAATAGTTGAAGAAACTAAATAGTTACCCGGTTTGATTCTGGAACCAACGTCGGATCAGAAGAAGAATCGTCAACAAAATCATCACTGAAAATGAAGACTAAGTAGGCCATCTTAACTGATAATATCTATCTTTACAAGTTAGACAGAGATGATACAATTGGAAATGGTTCGTATTCATACGAATTGATATTGCAAAAAAAATGAATGAGTACTCAACTCTTTATAGACATCAAAAGGCGGCATATATAACTGAAGGGGCATTTAACGACATGACAAAAGAACGTCAAAATGCGGCATATGTGACAAAATGCGGCATTTCAAAGCATCTTCGCCTTAAAAGTACGTTTGTGTTTGGAAGTAAAATGCCACATTTCCTCCAAAATGCAAAGTTTGGTTTTTTTTTTTTTCTGGATCTGAAATGCCGCACTTATTCATATATGTGGCATCTTGGGTGGTGCAAATAGACAAGAGGTGGTGTGGATAGTAGGCCCCTAAATCAATTGCATCTTAAATCATAAATCAAGAAAACTAATTGAACTATTACAACTTAAGGGGCTTAGATATATTGATTTAGGGGTTTGTTTATATACACCGTCGGGTTCTCCATATCTGGCAGGTTTTTTTTACCCGTATCCGTCGGGTATTAGACGGGGCGAGGATGGGTATAGGGATTTAGTTCAGATAAGGGTATGAGAAATGAAGTCCCCACTATGACCCGCACCCGTTTACATCACTAAAGAAGACAACGTGCTCTGTTCCTAAATAAGAAAAAAGAGATAATGTGCTGGGCTTTTGATTTGGGGATTGGTTTTGTTTCCTAAATTAATTAATTTATTATTTTAATTAAATTACATAGTTGGTCCCTGTATTATATATGGTTAATGGTTAATAATGTACATAAATACATTACATAAACCCTTACGTGAAATTTTTTTTAAAATCTTTTTTTACTGTCAAAACTTGTGCCTAAAAATAAGATATTTTTGAGCATAAATTTTTCTGGTTCAAGTGTATCTTGTCTTTACCACGAATAAATTTTCTTATTTAATAATAATTGTTGTTTTATCAATATTTGCAGGTTCCTTAAATTTCTTTCTTCCCCAAAAAGGAGCCCCTTATATTTAAAATGACAGAATTGTCCTTCAACTTAGCAAAGAAAGCTAACAGAGTTAGCATGAGGGACTGAAATGGTTACATAAGCAAACCTTAGGGCTTGATATGTTAAAATATTTCATTTTGAACTAAAATAGTTAAACTGGTCAAACCTCACGAAAGTCGTAGTTCACTTTAAACTTTATCTGTAACTAAGATATGTGGCATTGATTCAGCACCATCAAATATACAATGTTTCCCATCAAACACCACATTAGGAGAACTAGTATACCTTACACAAATTAAACCTTTTCACACTTAGCACTTTACAAGCATCAATTATGTTCTTAATGTCCGTAGATCTAACGACAACAATTTGAATTCCATATGGCTGCAACGTAGGAGTTATCAAGAACTCTTGAACATTTATAATCTAACACACATTGACTTTTTTCACCAAGGCGTTATAAGTATTTTACCAGGAACATTGACTAAATAATGCAGTTTGTGGTTATTGATTGATGAATCTAGAGTTGCCATATGAAAAACAGTTTCAATCCCATCACAAGCTGTAAAATCGATACAAAAAAAAATCATACATAGTGAAATCAGAAACAAGAAAAAAAACTCACATAAAAGTTTAGAAATTACCTTTAAACACTTAATATTTGTTGCGAAGATCCATGGATACATATTGAGCACAACCCAAGTGTAAAGCTTGCATATCTATAAGTTCATAAAAATTGAAATTTTGACTTTATTTGCAAAGGCGATTGTCGATTGTTTCTTGTGTAGAGAAGCAAACCAGATTGTCGATTGCCAATTGTTTTTTTATGCTTAGCAGTTTGGGGGAGAGATAAGGCGAGAGATAAACGAGATTGAACGATTGTTGATTGTCGTCTTTTTCTTGTGTAGCGCGACAAACTAGGTTTAGGGTTGGGGAAGAGATAGAAGAGAGATAAGGCGGAGTGAAGAGGATGGAACTGATGATTGTTGGTTTTTGTTTATGGAAATTTGATAAGCAGGAGAGTGAAAAATTGGATAAGCGGGAGACTGAAGATAAGACAAGCGGGAACTGAAATTTTAGTCACGTCACTAAAAAATAAGTGTAACCATAAGATGCTTATTGTCACAAGTTTTAATTTTTATTAGAGGCTAACAAACAATACTCTTTGGTCACACATGTTAATAACTTAATATAAGTGGCCATGCCATATTTATTAGCTTTTAGTCACATTAATGAGAAAGTATCATGGCAATTGATCACATTTGGCCACACTTTTCAAACATGACTAGTAATTGTCACATATTTTTCTTAGAGTGTGACTAAGGTTTCGAATATATGTGTTTTTGGTCACATAAATAGAAAATCAAACAAATACAGTGACAATTGGTCACATTTGGCTACACTTTTGGAGTGTGGCTAGTAAATGTCAAATTTTTTTGTGAAAGTGTAGCTAAAGGTTTTGAGAATGTGTGCTTTTTGTCACATATGAAAAATGTGTCCCTAAAAGGCTCGAAAAAGTATGTATTTCGTCACACGTAGCAAAAATATGTGGCTAAAAGTAGTGTGACTGACCTTTAGCCACACTTTTAGAAAAAAGTGTAGCTAGATGATTTTGGAAAAAGTGTGGACGTAGGTCCATTTTGGCGTAGTGTAATACCTCCAATAATACATTTATAGTCTCTAAAAAGTTAAATTTAAGATGAGTGGGTGGGATGAAAAGGTGACCGTCCTCGTAAGTGATGGTGTTGTGCGTAGACTAAGTTGCTCATCCAAGTTTTTATTTTTGAAACTATCCATGGTAAGCTGCCATGGCGCGCCACGTTTATTTACGGGTCTTTGGCTAGACCCGCAGTCATGGTCTAGAGGGTTGTGGTGGAGGATGAGGGTCCCTCCATGTTCTTGGTCCATGAGGTTCCCTCCATGTTCTTGGCCCTTTGGTAAGCAAACTCTAGACCAAAATCGATGTTATCCGCAACAAGGTTAAGGTTTCTTCGTGTTTTCTTCTCAACTTCAAACTTCAATTCTTTTTCTCTAACCTTCATAATGAGGACACCACTCCTCATATCCACAATTGCCTGTAAGGTGGTAATGAATGGTCTTCCAAGTATCAATGGCACTTCAGTGTCCTCTTCCATGTCCAAGATCACGAAGTCAGCAGGGAAGATAAAATCTTCAACCTTAAGGTTCTCAAAAATATTTCTTAAGTTTCGTAGATCTCTACAATTGGTGACATCAGTTACACAATTTTTAAACATTTTTTATTACATTAAATTTTAAATAATACTAGTTTTATTTAATTAAATTATCATTTTATTTAACAATTTTTCTGACTTTTTAAAATGGATAATAAACATTATGTTTTATTTTAAAGTTCTTTTATATTGATCGGTAAAAGAGTAATTCTTGTATACAAATTGATAATAAAAGGTCTTATTGCGATTAAAAATGTTGTTTTATCATCGTTATAAAAGTCATTTTATAAATCCATTACATGAGTACATAAGGTGTAGAATGTGGCGTCTCACCTATGATGAATTTTCTATCGAGAGTGGTCTTCGGGTCTTGTATTCGAAAAATGAAGATGATCTGATGGACAATAGGCCTGTAAACGAACAAAACGAACACGAACATGTCGTTCATTTAACTTTAAATGAATACAAACATGAACATTAGTCGAACAAACTTTTAAACGTTCATGTTCGTTCACTAAAAAATTAACATATTCATGTTCGTTCATTAAAAACTAAACGAACAGTTCTAAACATAAATGAATACAAATAACAACCAAACAACTCTAACACATTTCAATAATATCAATAATTAATAATAAAACATCGATTTTAATGTGTAGGACTAATTATTCGTGTTCTTTTATTTTCTTTCATTAAAAAGTAAACGAACTCTTCACTAAACGTTTGATTTGTTTAGGACCAATGACCCGCCGTCCAAATTTGATGTTCAAAATAAAAATTGACACACCGGCTCTCCCTGTCTGCAAATTAATTAGGGTTTATGTTTTTTCTTTCAAAATTTTAAACAATTCTCCCATATTATTTGAATGATTTCTATCTGTACGTATAAACCCCATTTCGGATCCCTATTTGATCACCCCTACGAGATTGTTCTTGCTTCAAGTGCTGTATTTTCGATCGAATGACGTCGGATCAAATGTTACCCAATTCCAGCATTTTATCGAAGAAGCAACAGCAATTGGAAGCTGGGAAGAAGCGGGTATGCTTTTCTTGTGAATTTGATTATGAAATTTGCGAATTTGGTTTTCTTTCAACCCTGTTCCCACTTTCATACAGTTACTAGTTCACTTTTTTAGGTTAATTTTGGATGGATTAGTTTATATATGAGTTGGGTGTTCACTGTTTCTTATGTAGATTTGAAATTGATCATACCCTCCAAATGCTCAATTTTCAACTGCAATGAAGTTTTTGATAATGATTCAAGCTTCATGCTTTATGAAAATAACAAACAAACAAACAAACAAACCCGATATAATCCCACTCATAGCATTAGCCATTTGATGAGGATTGGATGGGTAGGTAGCGGACCTTGGTTCGAAAGATACAACTAAAAGCGGTATAGATACAATAGAAAATATAATGAAGAAAAAAACATAGCATGCAAGTATGCAACCAGACACTAGTACTAATAAAGAAAGTTATAAACTGACTCTAACATACAATGAACGACAAACTATACCGTAAAAGAATGCAAACAGATAGGCAGATATGTAATGAGAATCACTAATCCGAAGAATTTATAAAGAACTGATTATAAACAACACCTTTGCTACCTTAACTGCCTTAGTAACACAAAAAGTACACTACCAACTTACAAATATTAACTGATTTAATTTATCACATGTAGCCATTTTGGACTGGTTTATATCTGTATGATTTGATGGGTTGGTCTGGTGGACAGGAATTAAACTGTAGTTCGAGCTTATCTGGACTTTTGTTTTTGTCAAACTGGATTTATTAACATCATAAACCAGACTAATGTGGGGAGTATTTGTTTTTAGATTTTTCCTTTTGCCACTTAAGTTAATTTAGATTATAGGAGCCCATTTTTGTAACATATTTTTTTCAGTTTTGATGATTTATTGCAAAGCGATCTTGTATAATACAAGTTCAATGCTTAAATTATAACAATAAAGAAACATAATAGAGATCAAAATGAACTCTACTATACAATTACATGGTCTTACATTCTTACTAACCAACAAAAATCTGATATACAACAGAATAAAGGTTCCAAGATAAACCAGGAATAAAATTTATATGCTGATTGCTGACATGTATAAAGAAATCTCTCTTACCTCCACTCTGCAGAGAAACATGAAAACAATTTTTCTTCAGGCTAGTGACATTAACTCAATGATGATTTCAGTGTCAAATATTATATATGATGACTTGCTGACTTAATTATAGTTGGTTTGTATTCTTTTTCATACAGCCAACAACCTAATTTTATGATATATAGAAAGAGACATGAACTTTCGGGTGTAATTATTTAGTAACTAACAACATCTTTATATCTTTTAATGTAATTCTTTTCAGATGCACTTGATATTTACTATTTTTGTAGGAATAGTTAAGATTGCAGTTGATTAGTCTATTTGATCTCCAAAGTAATAATGTAACTTCTTTTTATAGCTAAATTTATATTTTCATGTAAGGATTGATGTTTTTTTTAGAACCTTATGCTTCTTTCGCACCTACAGCTATTAGAGTTCCGCAAGAAGAAAGCAGCAGGCAAAAAAACTCCATCTAGTAATTCTGCTCAATCTGCGAATGGTAACTTACATGAGACAAAACCTCCAGTTTCCAATACTTTTCAGGTGATAACAGATTCTACATTAGATCCAACTTCAGGGTTTAATGTTGGAGATAATGAAAAGAAAACAATAAATGTTCTTGAAGCCGATCCAGATGTGAACCCCATAAGCAGTTTCAATAAATCTTCTGCTAGTCCAGGGGCCGCTTATTCAACCGATGGAAAGTTGGACCATGATGCACCTTACGAGGTGGATCCCCTAAAAACTAAAGCGTTTTTTCATCCAGAAGAGAACATATATAGCAATTCCTGTCAATTTACTAATACAAGGCTGGAAGACGCCCTTAAAATGAGTAAGCATGATAATTTGAAATATATAACCTCCAAAAACCCTGTTACGAATCAAGTTTCTGTCACTAATAAGTCTTCTTCTGAGAGATCTCATAGTGCTTCATTTCCAAGCAACTTAAGTTACAATGATCAACCAGCTAATGGGCCAACATACAGAGGTAATATGTTTTTCTTTTTTGTTGTAGGAACTAGAGGTGGCAAAAAGGGTGGGTTGGGTGACTTAAATAATGGGTCAAAATCTGTAGATTTGGACAGGTAGAAACATGTCTGGTTGAGTAAGTAAATTTGTCAAAATTTGAGATAATAAATAACATGATTCAACCTGTTAGTAAGTAAATTGGTCAAAATTACCATTTCTAGTTGGAACCTTATCTTTTAAATGATAAATTTTTAATATTTTTACTTTTTTTTTTAATTCGAAATTTCAATTTCTTCCTCAGAAGTTGGGAAATCTATACAAAGTATATCTGATCATCCATTTCCTCCAGTTTCTTCGGCTGATGATATGAATCATAACAACCGGTTTGAAGATCCAGCCAGTGATAGTAGCTCATATTTTAGGTCATCCGAATCTATTTCTGCAAACTTCAGACCTGAAGCTGTACCCTCACATAATCAGACGTCCATATCAGCAGGCCTAGCTGGCAGAACATCTCGTCCTTTCCTGGAATCCATCAACGTGTCTGGAAATGCAGAGGCAGATAAAGATAAACCTAACCCATTCAGTTCAAAAGTTCACCCTGTAGATGCTCGTGATTCAATTGATTCTAAAAGTTTTATAAACTCTTCTGTTGCTAAGATGGGAGATTCTACAAAAAACGCAACAATTATAATTCTACAAAACAGAATGAAGATTTTGCTGCTTTGGAACAGGTTATCTTTTAGTAACTTTATCACTTCATGTGTATTGATGTATTGTTTGTGAAGGCTTTAATTCTTTCATGAGTCATGATCTTGCAATTGCTTATTATTATCTTTGTTGTTTTTTAAATTTTCTTGAGCAGCATATTGAAGATTTGACACAAGAAAAGTTCTCTTTGCAACGAGCTCTCGAGGCTTCTCGAGTTCTCGCAGAGTCCTTAGCCACCGAGAACTCAGCACTAACTGATAGTTATAACCAACAGGTAGGGAAAAAAAATTCAATTTTTTCAAGTTGTAAGCATGCCTAATTTAAACAGTTAATAAATTCCAATCTCTCTCTCTCTAATTTTTTTTTTTCATGTTTCTTTGTAGGGAAGTGTTGTCAACCAGTTAAAGGCTGATATGGGAAGATTGCAGGACGAAATTAACGCTCAGCTGGTTAGTATCTTATATAAGATCCAAGCTAAATATTTTTCAATGTATTGGCACATGTCTTTAAATTTTTCTCTTGAAATTTTCTATAAATGTTATGTGACTAGGTGGAACTGGAGGCTGTGAGGACCGAGTATAGAAACTCCCAGTTAGAATGTAGCGCAGCTGATGAACGTGCCAAGTTGTTGGCTTCCGAGGTTATTGGATTAGAAGAGAAGGTACGTGAAACGTGTAACTTTTGATTAGAACTATGTCATGTTCTTTTGAGCTGTTGACTCAATTGATTTGTTTCTACATGGAGTTCATCAAGTAAACTAAGAACAATGTCCATTTTTTCCCCTCTGGCCCGATTCTGTTATTTTTTTATTGTAGTTATTTGTATTCATCTATTGTCTTGTAGGTACTCAGGCTGAGGTCTAAGGAGCTAAAACTGGAAAGACACACGGAAAATTTGGAAGCTGAAATGTCCTTGCAGAAGTACGGTCTGAGTTTATGGCTTTAAAGTACTGCCCAGTTATTGTTACTTTTATTATTCTATACTCTTGGTATTGTTGTCATTTGATGGTTATGATTATATTTATAATATATTCAGGAGAAAAATATCTAGCATGGAGAAGGATCACCAAGATTTGCTCTCCACTATTGATGCGCTACAAGAAGGTATTTATATGTTTTTACTATGCACTGTTCTCTGTTGGCAGATTTTCGCATCAATGGAACAGATTTAGATGGGAAAAAACAACTGACCTGTTACTTGAACTTATAGTTTTCCATTATCGTAGTTTTCCATTGATCTGCTGATTTGACTTTTAGAAGTCAATTTATCAAGAAGATTAATCATTTCCCTGATCTTTATGTTTCTCCTTGCCTAGAGAAAAAGCTCATGCAATCCAAGTTGCGGAAAGCTCCTGCAGCTGTTGGTATTAAAAAGAGTCCGACCCCTAAAACAGAAGCATCAACTTCTACAGATGATCTAGGTATGTGATTATGCGATAATTTTAAAAATAATTCTCATAAATAGCTAATCATATTTCAGTTCCTGATGTACAAAAATAAGTGACTTGTAATATGATAAAATCGTAAAAAATATTGTAATGTGCTTTTGTTACATTCTATATGTTGTTCTCAATTCAGTAGATGAAAGTGAAGATATTTTATCTGCTCCAACCAACCTTGCGATACAAGCTACACTTGGTGAAAGTGATGATTCCTTGCAGTCACTTAACTAGGAATTTTGGTCTGGAAGTTTCATCTTCATGTATACCTCCAGATCAGACGAGAATGATTCAAAATATTGACACACTTATTTCCGAGGTAACTACTCTGTTTTGGTTACTTCTTGTATATCTAACTTAATATTTTTGTCCCTCCAAAAAGTTTTTATATACAATTGAATTAGAGGTGGCAAAGTTCTTGGGTCAGGCTGGTTGGATAACGTGTCAATGTGCTTTGTTTATAGCGTAGATGGGTTGAAATGGGTTGGGTTGACCTGCAAATATTTTCATTCATTTTTAAGTAATTAGTGCTTTTAATATGATTACATAAGTGATGTTTTCACAATAATAATCTAATTGTTTGAATAAACTACGTAGGAAAACCTGTTTGACTCGTTTGACTTTACCCTTTTCTCTTTATATTTTTTTTAGTTTGACCACTTTGATTGTGAAGGATAAGCGATATCCTAATCAATCCATTGATTTAAATGGGTTGAGATTTCCACCTCATTCGACTTGACCCATTTCTCTTTATTCGTTTTTAGTTTGACCCGTTTGATTGTTAGGGATAAGTGATATCCAGTCGATCCGTTGATTTTAACGGGTTAAAATTGTTACCTCTTAGTAGAACTATAAGTTAGATGATGTTGCATTGCTCATTATGCAATTTGTCTGCTTTCAGTTAACATTGGAAAAAGAAGAGTTGATGCAAGCTTTTTCAACTGAATCATCACTAAGTTCCAAGTTAAAGGTAAGTTATCAGTGCCGAAACCACAACCTTTTAGTCAGAGATCATTATAAGATTCTCTTCTCTACCAACTACAACTAAAGGATCCAACTCGTCATTTTCTTTTAAAAAAACAACTTTATAATAAAATTTGACCGGAGTCAATGGACCCTTTCTACATCATCGTTCTGACTTCCGCCCCTGTAATTTATATCATATTGTCATCCATAAAATATTAATTTATACATATATTATTTTTCATTATGAAGGATTTGAACAAGGAACTAACTCAGAAACTAGAAGTTCAAACACAAAGACTAGAGTTGTTAACTTCTCAGAGTATGGTGAGTGATAATGTCCCATCAAGAAAACCTGGTCCTCGTATCGTGGTTGATAATAGTCCTTATGCCGATGAAGGTGATGAGGTACAAAATACATTGCTTTATTATCACAATTGTTTTGTTACATTTTTTATAGTTTATACTAGACTATAGAGTTTTTTTTTTTTTTTTTTTTTTTTTTTTTAAATTCAGGTTGTGGAAAGAGTTCTAGGATGGGTAATGAAGCTCCTTCCTGGAGGGCCACCGAGGCGGCAAACTAAGCATCCGTGAGTTTAGACCGAAAGTTCACATGTTGTCGAGATCTGTTTTCACTACCATTAGAGGTGCAATTTCATCTCCTTGGTAAATTTTGGCGAACACAATGTTTCCATGTTTTTTATGGATATGGGAATGCAAATAGAGTATATTGCGTGGAGGAAGGCTCTGTAAAGTCTATGGTTTTATGATTTTTCCTTTGATGAAAGATGGGGAAAATGTTCTTATTAGATTTAGTCATTTAGGTGATTTAGTTTTAACCAATTATGACACATTTCATAATAATTAACAATGGAACAAAATCAAAATTTTTATTAGTTTTTAGAAATTACTGGTTTGATTATTGAAGTGTGTTGAACAGTAAAACTTTCAGTCCTTGACACTAAAGTATCTATACGAATACAACTATACCCTTGCCGAAATACGTTTCCATTAAATCTCGTCTCATATTGACCGCCTAGGTTTGAATTTAAGCTATAGTTCATTTAAGCTTAGCTTGATTTTAGTTTTTAACAAGCTGATCATTAGTAGCTTATGATGATTAGAAGTGTTGTGACCTTTTATCGCAATTGTCGATAAACTAGGTTTGGTTGTCAAACAACAAAACTCACCACTTGATCAACCTACAAACCCTTCACTGTAGTCCAAACTACTAAAACCACTATTGTCCAACCTACAAACCTTCCATCATTTTGTACCTGCATATCCATCGGATGACAACTACAACAGATATGAAAAAGATGACGAGTACACTGGATATGAAAATGACTGCCCTGATGTTTTGAAAAATGCTTTTATTTTAACTAAACATGCAAGGGCGGCATGACCCGTATGAAGACGGGTGTAGCACAAGCTCCGATAGGTTTGATGACGATTTTCGCTTGTAATGCGTCTTAGCTAGGTTTTTCGTAATATAACGATTGTCTAGGTTCGGCTGTATTTTTAGATAGGATTTTTATAATGTAATGATTGTTAGCTAAATTATCTTGTCAAACACTTTAAAGATCTAACATACAATAATATTATCTTGGTTTACCATATAACATCACAAAAAAGACATAGTTAGCTAGATTAGCACCTTTAGCATACACCTTGTGTAGGAACGTTAGATAGTACAACAAAAAATAAATAAGTACAAAAAAAAAAAAAATCTAAATCATCTCCTCAAATCCTCAATCGTGCATCACACCAACGGGACATATCCTCATATCAAATCATTATTAACATGTTTTGTTCTTGTTTTTTTATATTTTTATCTATCTTTCTGTATAAACTGAACGCAAATCTTCGTTTTGGTATAAACTGAACACAAATAATATTCAAGTAAACACGATATGATTTTACACTTTTACTATTATATATATAACATCATGGGGGACACTCACCATCTTATTCATATCATAACTACACCACATTATGCACATAACTTGAGAAACCATCCACCACTTCAACCATTCACAACCATTCCACCTGCAACAAAACATAACAAACAATTAAAAGTTACAAACAAACCATCAAAAACACCCTAGCTACAAAACATGTAACCAAATTGTACCATTAGGATGGAGGACTTGGCCCGTATAGTACGACGAATCCTCGGACGCCAGAAAAACATACGAAGGTGCGATCTCGTAAGGTTAGGCGATTCTACTCATCGGACACTCCGACCCAGCTTTGGAAATATTCTCTTCATCAAATGAAGCAGGTAACAACGGGGTCCACACCGGCCCCGGTGCTACCCCGTTTACACGGATGTTTTTGGAGGCTAGTTGTAGCGCTAAACCGCGAATGAAGGACACAATGCTCCCTACGCAGCATAGGGGACTTTTGGGTGACCTTTCCATTTTAACAATTAATCCATAAGTACACTTCAGATAAGATCATCAAAGTATCAAACAACTAAAAAATAGGGCTGGCAATTTTGACACGAACACGAAAACACGACACGAAACACGACAATGTTAACAGGTTTCGTGTTCGGGCTTAACAGGTTTCGTGTCGTTAACAGGTCGACCTGTTAAGACCTGTTAATTTTCGTGTCTTAACAGGTCGAAACCTGTTAACCTGTTAAGACACGTTTATATTTTAATAATATATATATATTTTTAATAATATATTAAAGATATATTAGAATTAGATTATTAGGTGACGTCTCTCAAAACTCCATTCCATTTCTACCGTAATATACACTCATACATCTCTCAATTCTTAAACTCGTTAAAATACAGGTCATGTTCGTGTCTAAACAGGTTGAGTGAAACAAGTTTTATCGTGTCGACCGTCGATTAGTTAAAATTTCGTGTCTAAACAGGTCTTATCGTGTCGACCCGTTAAAATACAGGTCGTGTTCGTGTTTTGAAAACTAGACACGAAAAGTTTTCGTGTCGTGTTCGTGTTTCAGACCAATCGTGTCGTGTCTTATCGTGTCGTGTCTTAATAGGTCGTGTCTGACACGATTTGCCAGCCCTACTAAAAAAGCTTATTTCAGATGAACTAACAAAGTGAAATATAGTGCACTCGACTTCTAACATCCGAGTAAAAGTTAACGTAGTCCTCAAAAATAGATAAGATCTATGACCAAATATACGGGAAATGATACGCAATTAGCTTAATGAATGCAAGTTTTGATCCCCCTTACCCTACCCTTTCAGTGAGATTTTTGATGTACATATACATTACTAGGTTAGTAACCCGTGTACTACACGGGTTGAATTTAGGTTTATAATATTAGCTAAATATAAGAAACGATTAAGAAATTTGAAAATTATAAATGACATAATTCATTATAAAATATTAATTGATAATTTAATACACTAAAGATGACAAATTCTTGATCTGTTTCCTTAAAAAGACTCAAATTATTAAGTAATTTATCAAATATACATTATGTTTGCCATTTTTTTTAAATGAAAATTTAATTTAGATAAAATTGGTAATTAGTTTTAATTGGTAATTTACTAAATTGATAATAGAATCTTGGTATTGACATGTGGCAATGTTGATGTGGACACCTTAAAAAGAAGACATGTGGATACCATTTTATTGCTTTATTAGGATTATTAAGATAAGATAAGATATCAACCATTAACTGTATTTAAAGGCAAATTGCAACTAAATGAAAATAATCTTCACAAAAACCGTTTCAGATTTTCAACTATTGAGGATTCTTAACAATTTGGCTCGTGAACCTCGTAAACCCTAATTTTTTTGAAATCCATGGGTACAACAAACGAAAAGAACCGTACCGAGAAACTTTCCGAGAAACAATGCGAGCGGCTGTTACGATATCGCCGCGTACTTAAACGGAAGCGAATCTCCGGCATGATTCTCCGATTCCGGCCGCCGTTGATTTATCGTTTCAAAATCGAGTGCGCCATTTTCGCTGGTGAGTTACTCTGCAAATTGATTTTGATAAATTTGAGAAGAATCGGTTTTTTAGTAACCGGTTTGGAACCGGTTCTTACCGTTACCCATTTTTATAGCCGTTCTTTTTTTATCATTTTTGACCGTTTTTTCATGGGTTTTTACCCTTTTGCCCCTCATGTTTTAGTATAAATATGTGTTGGGTGAGTTTGAATATTTACATTTTACAACACTCAAAAACACACTTTTCTCTACTAAATCTTATATACCCTCTGATCAAATGGCTTCCGGAAGTGAAGAATCTTCCAATGGTGATTCAAACAACCCACTTCCCCTTGTTGCTGTTATGCCTAATGATGATGGAAACACTTGGAATTTCGACATAAATGCGGTTCAGGAGATGATGGCAAAGTTCGTAATTCAAGAGAGTGTGTCGTTTGACTACTTCGATAACCCGCGTTTGACAAAGTTTATTCAAGAAACGCTCCAACCACGTTATAATCAAGTAAGTCGTACTACTATTAGACGTGATTGTTTTAAAATGTGGAAAAAAGCTAAAACCGAATTGATTTTGGAGTTTGAAAAGTTAAAAACCGGTGTGAGTTTAACTTGCGATGTTTGGACGACTCCACATGGTTTGCCGGATTCTTACCTTTGCGTTACCGCTCATTGGGTGAACCCCGATACATGGCAAATGATGAGGCGTACGATTTCGTTTGAATTATGTTGGGATCCGGATATCGGAGGTGGTTTATTTAAAGATTTGAGCAAAGTGATCAAAACTTATAATTTAGCAAACAAACTTTTTTCTATATCGTTTGATGACGCCTTGAATAACACCGACACGGTTGCACATCTAAAATTAAACTACAAACCGATTTGCAACGGAGTCTTTTTTCATGGTCGGTGTTTTGCACACATCATTAACTTGATTGTGCAAGATGGACTTACACATCTTGAACAATTAACCAATATAAATGAAAGTTTTAAGCAAATGTTACGTGACATTTTTTGTAACACAGAAAGATATCATAGCTACATGAAATTTTGTTGTGATACAAAAAACAAATGGTATGGTCCGAATTGGGACATACCAATTAGATGGGATTCAACTTGTAATATGTTTGAAAGCGCTTTACGACAAAAAAACACTTTACAAATGTTTCATGACAACCTTGTCACGCGTCGGTTAGTTAATCCATTTCCGGCATCAAGTTGGATACTTATCGAACAATTAACCGATATGCTCAAAACTTTCAAAACTTCAACTACTTTTTTATCGGGAGTTTACTATCCTACGAGTTCTTTCGTACTTGAACACATTTGGTTAATGACAAACAAATTATCCGAGTATGAACTCAAAGGCGGAGTGTTTTTGGAAATGATAAAACCGATGAAAGCAAAATTTAAGGAATATTTTAAAGATATGTCACCCGTCATTACTTGTGCTGCCGCATTAAACCCATACATAAATGTTGTCGGGGTTGAAATTTTAATTGAAAAAATAACTTACGATTTGGATTTGCAAAAAGAAGACATTCATTTTGCAAAAACTGCAAAAGATAATTTTAACCAATATTTATCAAATATGTTTGGCGTTTATCAATCAAAATATGTTTCAACAAAAAATATACAAGAGTCAATAGGTAATGCTGCATCAGGTAGTGGTGGTTGTAGGGATTCAATGCTTGATTTCTATTATAAGTTAATTGAAAGTAATAAACGGGCAAGGTTGAAACCCCCCGAAAGCGAGCTCGAAAGGTATATTGCCACAAATTTTTTGTCCGGTAAGACCCTAGAAGATTTTAAGAATATTGATATTCTAGCTTGGTGGAAAGAAAAAGAATCTCGATTTCCGATTCTAGCAACCATGGCCCATGATCTACTAGTCGTCCAAGCTTCTACGGTAGCTTTGGAATCCGCATTTTCTGTTATTGGCAGGGTTGTACCTCTAAGAAGATCAAGACTCACTCCAACAGCAGTGGAAATGTGCATTTGTTTGAAAGACCACCTTGATGCGGCAGAACGTATCCAACATGTTTCAAGTCTTGAAGGCAAAAATGATGTCGAAGAATATATTTCATACACCGATGAAGAACTCGATGATGATGAGGAACACAGTGATGATGAAGAAACACCAAATGACGAAGATGATTCTCCGAACGGCAACAAAAATTAAACACCAAAACTAAAATGTGTTGCAGTTTCTATGCACTTTAAATGTATTGCAATTTATGTTTGTGTGATTTCTAAAATTAAAAAAAAAAAAAGATCAACTTTGTTTTGTTTCACTTCATATTTTACTGTCAGTGTCACTAACTACATACCTTTTTGTTCTCAAATAAAGTTAACTGAGAAAAAAGGAGCTTAACAGTTAAAACAATTGAAGGATCCAGGGCATACTATTCTGCTGTATTCAGCTTATATTTTTGGAAAAGGTACATAAAAGATTAGGTAGGTAAAATCATAGCGGTTGGTTGGTTGATACGCCAAAACTGTAAACCGAACCAAGGAACCTGGTCTGATAATTTCCCCAATAACATAGAACCAACCAAACCAGAGAAACTGCATCGGTTTGGTTGGTTTACTTGGGCCCTGAAAATCATGAAAAATAAAGGGATTAGGACCTGGGAGATGTCAGTAGAGCGCGTATGCTTCCCAAAATCCATCTTCGATTATATTCGGATGTTCCACAACCACCTTCTTTTGAGAATTTGCAACGAACCCGTTATCTGTCACCATCATCTCCTACACATAAAGAAAATTTTGAAATCCACCTTTACAATACAACTTACTGAAAAAAAAAGGGCATACTTGATTACTTTCAATTCATTTCTTTTTTGGTCACTCAAACTAAAACTCGCTCCTAAAGTCATAAAACTTAGGAAAACGATCAAAAAACCATTCGGCAATGTCAGCATTTTACAGGTTTCTAGTCAAGATCACTCAAAATAATCAATTTCAAAAAATTTAAGTTTTTATTAATAATTACCTTAAAAAATACAGAAGAGCCATTGCGGAATATAATAGGCAGCATACTGTAATCAATGCCGAATAACTGAGAGAGCATCTGATTCTTTTCCTGTGCTTGAGTACCCTGAATGACAATCATTATGATTAAAGGCATTTTCTTTGATTAAGTAAATACCCAACAAATTGATAAATTTCGAAAGCATTGATTTAGATGTTTAGACACATATTATTGGATTTTCCTGATTCCAATTTATACAGGAATTGAGTTCTGTTATGCAAAAGAGAACCTTTAAGAGACTTTGAGCTTCCCTTGTGCTTTTACCAGACTTAACTAGCATCCAAAAGCAAGTATTATACTGATTGTTTATATGACCTAAAGAAATTGAGCAATAATGTGAGCATATTATATATAATCAAATAATATTGTGAACCTTAAGTGAAAAATAAGACATGACTCACTCACAATCCACTTGTCTCCAGGCTAGATAATCTCTTATAATCTCATATGATGGATAGCAGACCGCCCTTCCATCGAAATTTGGTGGGTACTTTAATTCTTTTTTAGGGAAGTATTCTTTCCATTTTATAACATATGTAGAAGAGAAAAATGAGACAACTGCAGATACGATTTCACTGAAAATATAAAAAAGATCGGTTCAAAGAATGAAAAAAAGGAAGAAAAAAAAGGGCTAGATCAATCAATGTTGAATATATTTGTTACATAATTATCATATAATACATATAAAGCAATGACATTCATTGAACCTTAATTTGTAACAGTATCACTTTATTTCGGTAATGAAATATTTTGCACTATGGTATAAAGAATGTAAGACGGACCTGTCACGTCGTTGATAGAGCTGGGTGTTTTTCTTCAAAACAAAGCTGAAAATCAGAAAACTCTAACGGTAATTACACAGTGTTGATGACAAAAAATTAATTGATAAAAAGGTTTGATTTAATAACCTTACCTGTATTCATCGCTAACTCCATATGCGAATACAATTCCGTCAAACTCCTCTAATATAGCAACTGCACATGAGTTCATAAGTTTCAGCGCTTGCTCGTCATTAGGCTTCTCAAATCCTTGAACCTCAGAAAATCTAGTGGAAAAGAAAATATAAAAAAAATGTAGCTAATGTTTTGGTAGATGTGGCAATTTCAACCATTTATATGGAAATGGGTCAATTCAGGTTGTATTTGATTGATAGCAGGTTACATAAAAGAAATTCTATTACATTAACACACAATCATTAAACTGATATATAATCCTTCAGTCAAAACAAGGTTTATACCTGTGAAAATGAGAGCCGTCTATTCTTACGACAATCCAAGTAAATGGCAGCAACTTGTTCTCAGACTGAAACAATTTCACATACTCTTGTTTTATATTATTCACATTCTGCTCAAAACAGCCTAGCTCCTTGCAAAGAAAAGAATTATCATTCCAGAAACTTCTAGAGGCTATATTTTCTGAATGGATAGTTTTAACCATCTTCCTCTGTCTTTTAACAGGGGATTCACTGTCATGGATCTTTAAGGTTTCTTCAACCTGAGTGATAGCTAGATTCAGTTTTAAAGAAGTTGTAGGGCATATGAAAATGAGAAGTAAAAATTGATTCCAATACTCGATTCCAATATTTCGATTGTCCAAAGTCATTTAATGCATTTTATTAAAAAGATGAAATGATGGATATGCAATTATAGTATGAGATACAACCTCTGTTTTGAGAAGGCAAGAACCCTGGCGGTACATGCTTGGAAGATTTTTGTAGTTGATACCAAATTGTTGGAATAAAATCTCGTTTTTTTCTTGCTTTTGAGTGCCCTAAATATACGCCATATGCAACATAATAAGTGACATTGAAAATGCGACATATTAAATATAAACCATATATGATGAAAATAATGAATAAAATATCATCAACAACAAGTGAATGATGAATTCTTGAAACAAAGGAATAATATTTACACATAAAAAATGAAGTTAAGCAAATAACAGATAAGCATACACACCTTCAAGATGTCATGTGCTTCTGTTTCAGATTTGCCACTTTTAATCAACATCCAGAAGCAAGTATCATACTGGTTTTTACTATGGCCTGAAAGATGTATGCATGAAAGTATTGAAAAGTTTGAACTTAGATGGTTAGAATTAGATGGGAATGTTCTATAGTTAATTACTCACATTCTCTTTGTCTCCAAGCAAGATATGCCTGAAGAACCTCCATTGACGGACAGCATATGATTTTTGATTTAAATGAAGGAGTAAATCGCATTTCCTTGTGGGGAAAGAACTCTCCCCATTTTGCCACATATAAAGATGTAAAGAACGAGGCAATGAGCGAGAGCATCTTGCTGCAGTGTCAATTTCATTGTTAAACCAACACTAGAAAAATAAATGTCCTCCAATATTATTTAAGAAATTTTGAATAAAAAATTTGATAACACAGACGATGGCTTAAAGAATGGCAGCAAAGTTGTGATCTACAAAGTATAAAATTAGAAATATATATATTTCACAGGAGTTATTGTAGAAAACAATCTCCAGTACGAAAATATTACCTGGCACGCCTTTGGTAAAATTTGGTTTCCTTCTTGAAAATGAAACTGCATGGGACATCATTAAGTAATAAATAAAAATCATATTCACTCTTAACTTTTTAAGCTTTTATGTAATGGACGATAAAACAGGGACTCACCTGTACTCGTCACTAAAACCATAAGCCAAAATTATATCCGGGTACTTCTCCAACACCAAGGTTGCACAACAGTTCATCAAATTTAAAGCTCTTTCGTCATTCGGCTTTTCAAACTCGTTAACTTCGGAAAATCTGCCAAATTTGTTAGATGGTTACAATAGTAAAACTTTTATATATATCTTCTAATATGCACCAATCAAGGTATATAAGAGTACAAATAGGACATTGTGTATTTTGTGGTCATTAACGAGTCTATAACCATCTAACAAAGGTTCCTCTTCCTAATACAATGTGAACTTAATCCATAAATCAAAAGTGAATAAGATTAACCATGTAGTATATATTTCAATCTCTATATAAAAAAACTTAGGAACCAATAAAAACTCTAATGGTATGCACTAATACTTAATGAAATTTATTATGGATGGAGGCTTACCTTGCAAAATTGCGACCATCAATTCGAACTACAATCAGGTTTGGATACATCACTTCGTCTTCACTTTCAAAGGATTTTACATACTCATACTTGCTATTTGCCATGCCAGCCTATATTCAGCTGCCCCTATAAATTATATCAGAAGAAGAAAACTGTAAAAGTTGATCAACCATATGATGACAGACATAATTCGACATTCTTTGTCCATGCCCCAGCAGAGAGGTCCACATTCAAAGCAAGAGGTGCAAGTGCAACTAACAAGTAACAAGCACTGGTAACTTGGTAAGTGGTAACACATAAAAAAGTTGTAACAAGTAACAAGTTTTAGCAGCCACTTTTAAGCATTCTTCAACTGATTCTACTACTTGACAGGAACGACTCAACCATTTTGACTTTTGAGGGCCCAAGGTGAACAAAAAATTTGAGGCCCTTCTTTGAGTCGATGAAAATGTTTTTACAATAAGGTAGAAATAAAATTAAAAAATAGAAAATCAAGATTGATGAAAAAAAGGCGTTGGCATCTGTGAGAGAAATGACTGAGTATTTACATCATTACATGGTGACACTGTACGTGTGGGGGCTCAACCATTCAGAATATTTATGACTGTAAGGGTCTAAAGGATTTTCTAGTGATATCAGATTGTGTTTGCAAGTAGGTTGGTTAAATGCAGGATAGAACTATGATTCCACTACATCTTTGCCAATTAGACAGATATAATCTCCATCAGTTTCAATGATGAGAGCTCATATTCTTCACCATGATGATGATAGGACTCAACTTTGTTACAAGATTGAAATGGGAAATGAATCTTGTACAAAAATAGGTGTATCTTGTTAATTTGAGCATGTAACAAAGTGAAGATTATGAAATTATTAGAAAACAGCTAGAGTCCGAATGAAACTTCCACCATTACAAAAATCATAACATCAAAATTAGGGCTACATTTTGACAAAACTCTGAAGATAGTCTAAAGTAGGGTAATCTGTATGTATCACGCTTAGATCCTAAAAGTTGTATATTTATGTATCAAGATTAAACAGTAGTTCTTCAATCAGAGGGCATGATTAGCAGTAGTCCTTCGATCAGGATTGACAGTAGTTCTCAGTCAATTCGTTCTACTAACAACGCTTTCATTGGGTATTTTTGTCGAACACTTGGTGTTCATGGTGTTCATAGACTAGGTCAAAGAAAGACAGACTAGAATTCGAAAAAAAAAATCAACATATAAATCTGCAAAAACTTGAAGTAAGTTGATGGAACATACCCGCAAACTGCAAATATATCGAACGCGAGTTTCGTCAAATGGAAGCGTTGGTGAATGAGAAACCCACTACATACTACATAGCATTTGACAATTTTATAATTTTAAGGGTATGGTACAATAAGTCTTTTTAAATCGGAGTGGAACTTAATATTTTAAAATCCGGTTTTGAAGTTGGATCAGAAAAGTTTTTGTGACCGTTTGACCGGTCGGATGGATTAGACCGGCAGGTTCAACCGGTTAGGGATTTTAACATATATTTTGAAAAAATGCTAATAGACCTGTACACTCTAACAAAAATAGTTAAAATATAATTTTAATCCACTAAAAGATAATACCAAATAGGTATTCTACAAAAAAATATAAGTTTTAAATTTCACAAATAATAAAAAATAATAAAATATACACATAAAATAAAAATAATTCAAAAGGAAATAAAAAATAAGAAAATCGATTGAATCGGACCGGTTTAACCGGGAAAACCGGAAAAAACAGCCGGTTCGAATCTCGTAAAAAATCGGACATAAAAAACCAGAGACCCCCAAAAAATCCGATCGAACCGGTTCAACCAAAACTGTTGTAACGCCACGTAAATAAAACATAAATAAAAAAAGTTGCATAACAACCAAAACGCTTAAACTATTGAGCGTATGACCTAAAAGTCATGTTACACGACTCTATGTCTATACACCACCAACTCATAATGTAAATTCGTTGAGAATGAAAAAATTAGAAAGAATAATATTACACGACTGTAACTATTACACAGTTAATTCATTTGCTAAACTCGCTGCACTTAGATAAAAAAAATTAAAAGAATTTAAGAAAGAAAGAAAAGAATAAAACAAATACAAGATCAAAAAGTATATGAAATATTATATTTTAATTTAATTATAACACCCGGAAATTTAACATTGAACAATAATAATAATAATAAATAAGAATTTATCTATATATATATAAAAGTTAAGCAATGGCACTATTTTACACCTTTATAAATGTGAAATCATAAATACGATATACAACAAACAAAGCATAATGTATTGCATGGTTAAGCATGGTGTTTAATTAAAAGCATTATACATGTTGATGTATCATCATCATCATCATCATCATCATAGTAGTAATTAATACGTAAACAATAATTCAATTGGTTATTAAATTAGTTATTAAACATGAGGGCTAATCACACTCTCAACTTTCATTCAATTGGTTATAATTATTAAATTAGTTATTAAAATGATGACTACTCAAATTCTATCATCATAAAAACATCATAAAAATTAATATCCTTTCAAGTTATTAACCTTCAAATAAATAACATAATAATGATAATCTTTTGAGTTCTTGCAACTCCCTTTTAAATAGTTTTATTGTTGTATTTATATAGATAACTAGTCAGTGACCCGGGTAAATACCCGAGGCTTTGATATAAAAAAAATAACGAAAAGAAAAAACAGTTAAGAATGAGTAGTTCTACCTCCAAATAATAAAAGAGATGCAATACCATTGGAATCAAAGAGAAAAATACATAAAGCTAAAGAGTCGATAAATATTCAATAATAGCCAACGACCCGGGTAAATACCCGAGGTTGTAATATAGAAAACATGAAATGAAATAAAAAAAAAACATGTAGGTAAAAGGGTTTTAGACATCCCGGTTACATCCTAAATACAATCTTAATATAAAGAATAAAAGGGTTTTAGAAATCCAAAAGTCAGATAAACATAAAAAGAAAAGAATAAATCTTTAAAAAATTACATCACTGCATCCTTAAAACATCATCATCATCATCATCATCATCATCATCATACCGTTGAGTTAAGACAACAGGAAAAAAAGAATGCAGCAAAATACAAACTTGCTTTTAGCCTTTATCCACCTGTCTTGGCGTAAGCTGCAATAACAGAATATCAGTCGTTCAAGCTGTAAAAATATTTTTAATTGAATGAAACCAGAATATTCCATCTCAGTAATAAATACAAACAATTACGCATAAACAGAATATTAGTCAATACTCACCTAAACCATAAATCACAATGGACATGGGAGAATTTACTGGAAGAATTAACTACACATTAAACTGGGTCAAAATGGTAGGATTGAGTTAGCTAACCTGTAGCAGGAGCATATATTCTTTTTTTAGCCTTCGACTCCAGTGAATAAACCCTTCTTCAATGGAAACTATGATTTTAAAAATAAGGACCGTACGACCTTAGTGAAAATTAATTAAACTTCATTTTGTAGGATGAATATATAGCTTCAACCCTTGCAAGAACAAAACCATCTCCTGAAAAAAAAATAACAAAAAAAAAGTCTTAATATCAAGTGCCTCTATTCAAATTGTGATCATAATCAAATGGATAAAAAAAGGGTACACAAATCATGTGGTCAATGCATTATGAGTAAGTTTCATAATACATCTAAACATTAAGTGTTCAGATGGAGAAAAAAATAAATCATAAAAGAATTTTAAATACAGGGTGAGTAGCATACCTTAAAGGCTGTTGCAAATCCATATGCATACGACATTAATGAAACAACTTTTATTCTATCATCATATACATCTTGTAGTAAGATCAAAGCTCACTCATGTGAACCCCCAAATCTCCATAATACCTGAAAGCATCATAGTCTCCGAGAGTAGTACAAGCTATTAGAAAGCGTCTACTTTCTGAATCAAATAAAGACATCATCAATCTCTGTAAGCATAACCTGTTCCATTACTATCTCAACATCAAAGAGTGTTAAATTTCAGAACTGACTTGAAAATCTATACATCTTGTAGTAAGATCAAAGCTCACTCATGTGAACCCCCAAATCTCCATAATACCTGAAAGCATCATAGTTTCCGAGAGTAGTACAAGCTATTAGAAAGCGTCTACTTTCTGAATCAAATAAAGACATCATCAATCTCTGTAAGCATAACATGTTCCATTAAAATCTCAACATCAAAGAGTGTTAAATTTCAGAACTGACTTGAAAATCTATACATCTTGTAGTAAGATCAAAGCTCACTCATGTGAACCCCCAAATCTCCATAATACCTGAAAGCATCATAGTCTCCGAGAGTAGTACAAGCTATTAGAAAGTGTCTACTTTCTGAATCAAATAAAGACATCATCAATCTCTGTAAGCATAACCTGTTCCATTAATAATTCAACATCAAAGAGTGTTAAATTTCATAACTGACTTGAAAATCTGAATATAAGCAACAATTTTATAAGAATTGATAAGCCAGTTTCATACACTGCTGGAACAAACCAACCAAAGCTAATCACTCTGCAAAAATACTGTGACGCCCACTCCCAGACTTGGCCCTAGGAGCGGTCACGCATCGGATTTACTCATGAACACAAGGTACAACAGAGATAACTAAAGCAGCGGAAATAAAAAAAACTTTTATTCATATGCCAAGTATTACATAGTAAGAGAGACAAATACAAAAGAGAAATAAACATCTCCACGCCAGTTTTCAGAAATGTCTTCTCTTGATAGCTTGACATTGTCTTGATAGTATATGCCACCTAGTTCCTGCTCACATCTCAGCCTTCCCTTTTCGATCCGAAGGTCCAGCCTCATCTGACATACATAACTTAACAAGTCAGCTTACGCTGGTGAGTTCTACGTTTTGGGAAAACTTTACCTTTCGAAGGTACTTAGGTTTGTCAAACATATTTCTGCAATTAGACAATCAAACACAAAGCATATAGCACATATATTCACATATTCTAACCTCGTGATTAGACTAACCTTCTGTTGCTTTGTCATCCTTGTCTCATATTAACTGTTATCTTAGGGAAATAGTGTTTCTATTTGCTTTACGAACACATCGTGTAGCAATGGTCCCTTTAGTTTTGACACTATATAGCTTTGACGCTATCTGGCTTTGACGCCGCTTAGCTTTGACGCTTTCTGGCTTTGACGCCGCTTGGTTTTGACACCATTGGGACAACACTATTTAACTTCTTGTTTCAGAAGTCCCTTACTTACCAATCGTTCCTTGATTACCATTCTTATTCTATTCTACTAGAAACATCGAAATGGCATTCTATATTTCCTCTACTCATCATCGTACAATCAATACATATAACAAGCAATTATAACAATTGAGAATATTTTCACACAACGTTATGTATATCAGCCCAACACGGTTTATTTTATATTAAATATCCATATTCCGAAACCCTAATTACCCATTTTTCTCGTTTCTATAGCAAAACTCATTTTTATTCAAAACCATCTTAGGGTATTATCCATTATGACATTTTATAATATCCTTTAAAATGGCAAAGCTTAATTCAAAACCGTTTACTCGATTTGGGCAAAACAATGTCGTGAAAACCCTAATCTTGACCCGTTTCCAAAACTCATACCAAACCTTCACCAATTCTGAAATAAACTTAGGGCTTTCTTAAAACACATCAAATTAGGATTACCTACCAAAATTCAGGTCCTAATTCCCACCCGATCATCCAATTTTACCCAAACAAGCTCAAGAACCCTAATTTGAGCATAGTTTTAAAAGTCATACTTAGAGATTGATTTAGCCAAAACTGAAAGTGGTTATTTTAGACCTTACCTAATAATGCTTGACTGCAGAAATTCGCTCTTTAACTCCTCACCGTTTGAGAGAATTTGATCGATGAAGCTTCTGCGTTTTCTAGGGTTTTTAGAGAGTTTTTGGATGAAGAAATCATAAATTGGTGATCAAATCTGATGAATTCGACCTCTATATATAGCCATGACCTGCGCCTTGATGCCTAGACACGTACCCTAGTGACTAAGCTCTTGAAAACGACACGTGGATTGCTCAAAAAGTCGAAAACGTGGCTGCATTTGCGTCCAAATGAATTTTCTGCGACCTGTATGGCTCGCGTATCGCGCCAGGTGCCTTGCCACCCTTCGTGTACCGCCGGGCAAGTATGGGATAATGACAGTTTTGGTCCCTGTACTTTTTATTTGCATTTCAACCCCCTAACTTCTACCAAACTGTTATTTTATGTACCGAACTATTATAAAACATGTTTAATAAAGTTTCTAAGTCTCGGGACACCCTCGATGATATACGTATATATACGTATATATATATATATATACACTTATATTTTTATATATATCTTTTGCTATTTTGCGTTCTAGCCCCTCAAACTTTTCAACACTTATTATTTCATGTTATGGATCATATTAGGATATATTTTTACTATATCCTAAGCCTTAAATATCCATAATAGTTATAGATACGTATAATATCCGTATACGTTGATAACTTTACATAGTTTACACTTTTGGCCCTTCTACTTTTCCGTTAACTATTAACACATTTATGTAACTTTCAAATCACACATATATCATCATATTATTTGTATAAACATATATTTATCTCATATTTTACTTTCTTCACCGTTTAACTCATCCGTTTATACAAATTTCATCATTTTGGCCACTAAACACGTATTTCTAACACATGCAATTTATCTAATGCATAGTTTACCATTTTTATCAATCAAACTTACGTATTGATATTATAGACACGTATTTACTATATATATCATGTACCTGTGAAATTGGGGTGTTACAACTCTCTCCCCCTTAAAAGGGTTTCGTCCTCGAAACATGCTCAGCTCGAGAATAACTCAGGATGAGATTCTCTCATTTCATCTTCTCGTTCCCAAGTAGATTCCGAACCTTTTCTGTGCATCCACTGCACCCTGACCATCGGAATGGTCTTATTTCGGAGTTTCTTTTCACTGCGATCTAAAATCGCAACTGGCCTTTCCACATATGATAACTTTTCGTCTACCTCAATTTCATCTAAAGGTACTATTTCTGATTCATCATATACACACTTTCTTAGATAAGAAACATGGAATGTTGGGTGAATTCCAGACAATTCCCCAGGTAGATCTAACCGATATGCAACCTCACCTACACGTTCTACAATCTTAAAAGGTCCTACATACCTTGGGCCTAACTTGCCCCTTTTTCGAAACCGAATAATACCTTTCCAAGGAGAAACTTTTAGTAACACATAGTCTCCAACTTGGAATTCAATTGGCCTTCTCCTCTTATCCGCATATGACTTTTGTCGATCTTGTGCCGCCTTTAATCGTGCCTTGACCACATCAAGATCTCGAGCCATATTTTCGACTACTTCTTTACTTCCTATTTCTCGTTGGCCAACTTCACCCCAACACACTGGAGTTCGACACTTTCTACCATACAACATCTCATAAGGAGGCATGCCAATACTAGCATGATAACTATTGTTGTAGGAGAATTCTGCTAGTGGTAGGTGACTATCCCAACTTCCTCCAAAGTCTATTATGCAAGCACGCAACATATCTTCTAGATTTTGTATCGTTCTCTCACTTTGTCCATCCGTCTGGGGATGATACGCCGTGCTAATATGTAACCTCGATCCCATATTCTTATGGAATTTCCTCCAAAATCGTGAAGTGAACCGAGTGTCTCTGTCGGAGACTATAGATACTGGCACCCCGTGTTTAGAGATGATCTCCTTAATGAACAAATTAGCTAATTCTTCAGAAGAAATCACCTCATGAATAGGCAGAAAGTGAGCACTCTTGGTTAGCCTGTCCACAATCACCCAGATGGTGTCATAACCTTTAGCTGTGCGAGGTAGCTTAGTTATGAAGTCCATCGTGATATGTTCCCACTTCCATTCAGGAATCTTCAAAGGTTGAAGCTTTCCATAAGGCTTTTGATGCTCAGCTTTAACCTTTGCGCAAGTCAAACACCTATTCACATATTGCATAACATTAAACTTCATACCTGGCCACCAATAGTCTCGTTTTAAGTCTTGGTACATCTTGGTTGCACCAGGATGAATTGAATAGCGTGACTTATGAGCTTCATCTAAGATCTTACCGCGAATCTCACCTAAAAGCGGTACCCACATTCGACCGTACCTAGTTTTAATTCCAAACTCGTTTTCTTCCAAGCTTCCTGCTTGGCCGACCATTCTTTCTTTCTTGATATTCTCATCCTTAAGGGCTTCATATTGGTCCTTACGAAGTTGGATAAGAAAGTCAGGAGTGATTACTAACTTATATGATTTCACCCGAAAAGAAGGAAGACTCTCCTTTCTGCTTAGAGCATCAGCCACTACGTTGGCTTTACCTGGATGATACATAATTTCACAATCATAGTCTTTAATCAACTCTAACCATCTACGCTGCCTCATGTTAAGATCTTTTTGTTCAAAGAAATATTTTAAGCTCTTATGGTCAGTATAGATAGTGCACTTAACTCCGTACAAATAATGCCTCCATATTTTGAGTGCAAACACAACGGCCGCCAATTCTAAGTCGTGAGTTGGATAGTTTGTCTCATGTGGTTTTAGTTGCCTTGATGCGTATGCAATGACCTTGCCCTGCTGCATCAAAACACAACCTAAGCCTTGATAAGAAGCATCAGAGTACACTACCAAATCATCAGACCCATCCGGTAAGGATAACACTGGTGCCTGAGTCAATCTGGCTTTTAACTCCTCAAACGCACTCTGCTGACTAGGTCCCCATAAGAACTTAGTGTCCTTCTTGGTTAGCTTAGTTAGTGGCGTTGCAATCTTCGAAAAATTTTGAATAAATCTACGATAATAGCCGGCAAGTCCTAAGAAACTACGAATCTCCGAAGGCGTCTTAGGTGGCTTCCAACTCATTATCGTCTCAATCTTTGCTGGATCTACAAGGAAGCCATCCGCGTTTATCACATGACCAAGGAACTGGACTTCCTTAAGCCAAAACGCACATTTTGAAAACTTGGCATATAGCTTTTCCTTCCTTAAGGTCTCTAGAACCTCTTTTAAATGCAGCGCGTGATCCTGCTCATTCCTGGAATAAATTAAGATGTCATCTATGAACACAATTACGAATCGGTCCAACATAGGTCGACACACTCTATTCATAAGATCCATGAAAGCTGCAGGGGCATTGGTCAACCCAAATGACATTACCAGAAATTCATAATGACCATAACGCGTGCGAAAAGCTGTCTTTTCGATATCTTCATCCCTAATCTTAAGCTGATGATACCCTGACCTTAGATCTATCTTAGAGAACCAACTCGCTCCTTGTAGCTGGTCGAATAAATCGTCGATCCTAGGCAAAGGATATTTATTCTTAATGGTTAGCTTATTTAGATCCCTATAGTCGATGCACATTCTCATGCTTCCATCCTTCTTTTTGACAAAAAGAACTGGAGCACCCCAAGGTGAGATGCTTGGCCTTATAAACCCTTTGTCAAGCAAGTCTTCTAATTGTGACATCAACTCTTTCATCTCTGATGGAGCTAACCTATAAGGTGACTTCGCTACGGGTTGGGCTCCTGGCACTAAGTCGATCCTAAACTTTATCTCTCGATCGGGAGGAATGCCAGGTAGTTCTTCTGGAAACACGTCTGGAAATTGGCATACTACCGGCACATCTTTTAGCTCCCTAGTCTTCACCCTCGAATCGATAGCATAAGCAAGGTACGCCTTGCATCCTCGTCTTATGAACTTATGTGCCTTGATCATTGAAATGATCTCTACTGCTGAGCTATCACGATCCCCATAAATTGATATGATTTGCCCAGTTGGCGTTCGAAGTTGAACCTTCTTTTGGTTACAGATAATTTGTGCATCGTTCTCTGCAAGCCAATCCATTCCTAACACAACATCAAAACCTCCTAACGCCATAGGGAATAACTTAATAGGTAGTTTGTACCCTTCTAGCTCTATTAGGCAGTTATCTACTACCTCAGTAATCCTAATACTTTTACCTGAGGCAATCTCGACCTCGAATGGTCTATTAGTCCTAACAGTTGGTCTGTCAATTAGCTCACAGAATTCATGCGAAACAAAACTCCTACTAGCACCAGAGTCAAATAACACAGAAGCAGGCACATTATTAACGAGAAACGTACCTGAAACTACATCGGGTGTTATCTTGGCTTCGGTGGTAGTCAGGGTATAAGCTCTACCCTTTGCCTTTGGAGCCTCTTTCGCCTTTGGTGGTTCTGAATTCTTGACCAACTTGGGGCAGTTTGTCCTGATATGATCAGGGCTTCCACATTCGAAACACTTCCTTGGATCAGTACAACGATTGGCAAAGTGACCTTCCTTCCCGCACTTATAGCAGCCAGTCGTCATTGACCTACACTCTCCATAGTGATACTTATTACACTTGTTACACAAGGGCTTGCTGCCCTTTGATCCATTCTTTTGCTTTTTGTGGTGACCCCTGTCATTCTTCTTTGAACCTTCAGCCGTCTCTGTCCACTTTCTCTTAGACTCCTCTGGTCTACCTCCTGCTCCGAACATCTCACTATAGAGATTGGAGCTTAGATTCACCGTTGCCTTGAACGTTCTAGGCTCAATAGCCTTAATGAATTCCCTAACTCGGTCAGGGAGGCCTTGGACGTATCGTTTCACCCTTTGAGCTTCAGGAGTGACTAATGCAGGCAACAATCTTGCCATAGCATTGAACTTGGACGTATATTCCCGATGCGTCATGTTTCCAACTTTGAGCAACAAAAAGTCCTTCTCCAACTGATCCAACTCTCCCCTAGGGCAGAAATCTTCAAGGACTAACTTTTTCAAGTCGTCCCACTTCATTGCAGCGATAGCTGCACTCCCTTCAGTCTGCTTAACCATTCCCCACCAGTGCAATGCTTCAGATACAAACGAGTGAGCGGCGTACTTTGATCTTCTCTGCACTCACTGATCTCAATAACTGCTTCCATCTCATGAATCCATTCGAAGGTAGCTATTGCGTCCTTCTTGCCATCATACAAAGGGGGTTTACAACCACTGAATGTCTTGAAAGAACATCCTCTACCTCCTTGTCCTTCCTCCATATCCTCTGGGTCATTCCTATTCCCGTTGTTATTTCCTCCACCTCCCGTCCCGTTAGTTCCACCAACGCCTCTTTGGACTTGGGCTATTGCTTGCGCGATAATAGCCGCTACTTGTTCGCTAGTGAACGTATTAGCTTCGATGTTAGCTTCGGGCTCGGGATTTGCTCGCGTGATTCTCCTAACTATTCTACCGTCGTTGTCATTTCCACGACTTCCTCTAGCCATTTCCTACATTAAGATGAGTGACATTTTAGGTTTTATGTGACGTAGAGTTTCCAAGTTTTGAATACATGATAAACAGATAAGCGCAGACGTCAATACGTTTATTTATATATAATGTCTTCAAAACTTATCTTCATCTATTCACATGCATCCTTTGTGTCCACATCCTAGTATCAAATAAACTTTCTCGCACTTGGCCATATAATAACCAGTGCTTAGGGTATACTTATATAGTTAATACCAAATTGCAGTAGCTAATTGCAATTGGGTATTTTCCATACTCATATATCCTAAGTCCCTGTCCATTATATTCCTAATGCACATTCTACCCATGGGCATAGCTATCAATACTGGCATTTGTCTCATCTTACTTGGCTTCCCCAGAGTCCTAGTTTAAGTCTAGACACCGCAATAGTATCTAAATCTCTTAAACCATGGCTCTGATACCAACTTGTGACGCCCACTCCCAGACTTGGCCCTAGGAGCGGTCACGCATCGGATTTACTCATGAACACAAGGTACAACAGAAATAACTAAAGCAACGGAAATAAAAAAACTTTTATTCATATGCCAAGTATTACATAGTAAGAGAGACAAATACAAAAGAGAAATAAACATCTCCACGCCAGTTTTCAGAAATGTCTTCTCTTGATAGCTTGACATTGTCTTGATAGTATATGCCACCTAGTTCCTGCTCACATCTCAGCCTTCCCTTTTTGATCCGAAGGTCCAGCCTCATCTGACATACATAACTTAACAAGTCAGCTTACGCTGGTGAGTTCTACGTTTTGGGAAAACTTTACCTTTCGAAGGTACTTAGGTTTGTCAAACATATTTCTGCAATTAGACAATCAAACACAAAGCATATAGCACATATATTCACATATTCTAACCTCGTGATTAGACTAACCTTCTGTTGCTTTGTCATCCTTGTCTCATATTAACTGTTATCTTAGGGAAATAGTGTTTCTATTTGCTTTACGAACACATCGTGTAGCAATGGTCCCTTTAGTTTTGACACTATATAGCTTTGACGCTATCTGGCTTTGACGCCGCTTAGCTTTGACGCTTTCTGGCTTTGACGCCGCTTGGTTTTGACACCATTGGGACAACACTATTTAACTTCTTGTTTCAGAAGTCCCTTACTTACCAATCGTTCCTTGATTACCATTCTTATTCTATTCTACTAGAAACATCGAAATGGCATTCTATATTTCCTCTACTCATCATCGTACAATCAATACATATAACAAGCAATTATAACAATTGAGAATATTTTCACACAACGTTATGTATATCAGCCCAACACGGTTTATTTTATATTAAATATCCATATTCCGAAACCCTAATTACCCATTTTTCTCGTTTCTATAGCAAAACTCATTTTTATTCAAAACCATCTTAGGGTATTATCCATTATGACATTTTATAATATCCTTTAAAATGGCAAAGCTTAATTCAAAACCGTTTACTCGATTTGGGCAAAACAATGTCGTGAAAACCCTAATCTTGACCCGTTTCCAAAACTCATACCAAACCTTCACCAATTCTGAAATAAACTTAGGGCTTTCTTAAAACACATCAAATTAGGATTACCTACCAAAATTCAGGTCCTAATTCCCACCCGATCATCCAATTTTACCCAAACAAGCTCAAGAACCCTAATTTGAGCATAGTTTTAAAAGTCATACTTAGAGATTGATTTAGCCAAAACTGAAAGTGGTTATTTTAGACCTTACCTAATAATGCTTGACTGCAGAAATTCGCTCTTTAACTCCTCACCGTTTGAGAGAATTTGATCGATGAAGCTTCTGCGTTTTCTAGGGTTTTTAGAGAGTTTTTGGATGAAGAAATCATAAATTGGTGATCAAATCTGATGAATTCGACCTCTATATATAGCCATGACCTGCGCCTTGATGCCTAGACACGTACCCTAGTGACTAAGCTCTTGAAAACGACACGTGGATTGCTCAAAAAGTCGAAAACGTGGCTGCATTTGCGTCCAAATGAATTTTCTGCGACCTGTATGGCTCGCGTATCGCGCCAGGTGCCTTGCCACCCTTCTCGTACCGCCGGGCAAGTATGGGATAATGACAGTTTTGGTCCCTGTACTTTTTATTTGCATTTCAACCCCCTAACTTCTACCAAACTGTTATTTTATGTACCGAACTATTATAAAACATGTTTAATAAAGTTTCTAAGTCTCGGGACACCCTCGATGATATACGTATATATACGTATATATATATATATATATATACACTTATATTTTTATATATATCTTTTGCTATTTTGCGTTCTAGCCCCTCAAACTTTTCAACACTTATTATTTCATGTTATGGATCATATTAGGATATATTTTTACTATATCCTAAGCCTTAAATATCCATAATAGTTATAGATACGTATAATATCCGTATACGTTGATAACTTTACATAGTTTACACTTTTGGCCCTTCTACTTTTCCGTTAACTATTAACACATTTATGTAACTTTCAAATCACACATATATCATCATATTATTTGTATAAACATATATTTATCTCATATTTTACTTTCTTCACCGTTTAACTCATCCGTTTATACAAATTTCATCATTTTGGCCACTAAACACGTATTTCTAACACATGCAATTTATCTAATGCATAGTTTACCATTTTTATCAATCAAACTTACGTATTGATATTATAGACACGTATTTACTATATATATCATGTACCTGTGAAATTGGGGTGTTACAAATACACAAAAAATATTTCAGCTATCAACATTCTGTATACTTAAACAGAAATTAAGACAACAAAGCATCTATTCAAACATCCATAATAAATAAAAGCTATATAACCACCAAAGGAAAAAACTATATAAACAACTACACTATAAGCAACCAATGTGAAGATAAGTGATATAATCTGCTCATGTGAGTTTATAAATAATAAAAAATAAAGATCCAAAAACCATGTATCCTACCACTAATAGCCACTAATAGATGGGACATCCAAACACTACAAATTGATTAGATATGGGTGTCCAAAGACTACAAAATTAATGGTTTTGGAGACGGAGAAGGGTTGTTATGGTTATGATGTTTAATTATTATGGAGAAGTCAAACATTTTAATTGCATATATTATCTATAAGTTGTATTCCTATGTAACAGTTTCAAATTAAATGGCATGAAATGTCTATTATAAAATATTAAAATGTGGCATTAAGTGTCTATTATAATTGCCCCAGAAGTCAGATACTCAGATAAAATGGTATATATCTTTTAACCATATACCCTGTGATTTTAAGAAATTTTGTTCCTATATTGACTTTAATTTCGGGTGTCATATTTGTTTTTGGTATTTGAGTCTTAAACCGTGTAACCTTCTTGTATAACTTGGCTATGTTTTAATAGGTATAAAGGAAGAGGTGGTCAGATTAGTACTAAAATATCTTTGTGTCCAGTAAATCCAGACAACAGTTGATACCAAGGAAAACTCAATAAGATAAAAGAAAAAACATAAGGATAAACGGAACGAAAAATAAAAGTTCAATATTTCTTTATGCGATGCAAGTCTGTATCAAATTTGTAACTCATTCAAAGAAGTTGAGATAAGTGTGGCAAATGCAGGTGAAATTAATTAAGCCTTAAGTTGACAAAGTTTAGTCAAAGTAAGCTCTGAAGTCTTTTTTATAGCTAACATGATAACATATTGGAAAAAATATACATGAAATCTGTCATTTGAAACTATACCAACATGCATCTGACCTAATATGTTATTGATATGATTTGGAAAAACCCAGATTTTTAACTGTTTCCTCTTATCTTTCTTATTTGAAATCAAGTCCAGTAAAGTTTCGAATAGCATCTGAATCTTTAAAGTTTCAAATGGAAGGGTTGGGTCTAAATTGCAATTCGCTGCAAGTTTTAATTTTTATGCAAAACTCTTTAACAAATGAAAGAGTACCTATACAATTGAAACCGAAATCAAGTCATTCTAGGCAGTAACACAGTTCGTATACACCACACACAAAGACAACGTACATAAAAAAGGAGAAACAAAGTGAATACCTATAACCTCTCAAAGAGCTAGAACTGGTTGTAAATTCTATTTAAAACCTAAACACTCAACAGTAGAAACACACATACCTGCAGACGTGGTGAAATGGATAGCAAGAAACCTACAATCGCACACCACATAAAAAAAAACAACGAAAATAAAACCTAGAAATACACGTATGTACTCTGAATCAAGCGACTCGATCGGGCAAACATTGGAACCAATCTAAGACTACCAAATCGTCCGCCACGGCCACCACCGAATCGATCGACACCATCCCTTCCACCTCTGAATCCATCGCCGCCATAACTAAAACTACCAAATCCGCTGCATAATGTTAATTTTTGATGAAAACCAGAGCGTTAGAAGTTGAATAAGGCTGCGACCGACGATTAGGGATTTTCCTCCTTAAGTGATGATCTTTCACACGAATTGAGACCTAGGTCGCGTCTGTGAGAGTGAAGTCGGCGATGATCGGCATGGAGAAGCAGTAGGACTCGAAGAATCCGTCTGATGAAGAGAGTTAAAGAAGAAGAGGGGTGAAAGAGAATGGAAGAAACCCTAATTTGAGAGAGACAAAATGAGACGATTGATCTGATTGTGGCCTTGAATACGTCGGGTTTTAAGAGAATCCGGATCATGAAAATGGGTCAAATGATCCGCGTGAAAAAAACGTATTTCAGTAAGTTTTTTTTATTCAAAACTCTGATATAATGACACATGGACATAATCCTAGGTGGCTGTATTTTAAAAGAAGGGACATCCTAGGTGGCACACCTTAAATTGTGCCACCTGTACCTTAAAAACTTGTGTTTAATATGTATATAGATAAAGATAGGTAATAAACATGACCCTTTAGAGTTCTTGCAACTCCCTTTCAATTAATTCATCATCTTTTATGATCCTATATAAACCCAACGAAAGCCTCATTTTTTTGTCCCCCTCCCGCCATCTCCTAACATTGTGTAATTCGTTTATATTTTTTTTGTTATGTAGTATTTGTTACCACCCCATCCTTGCTTCCGGCGGGAAGAAAATGTACCGCCGGAAGCTACTGCCATATAAACATGACATCGAGTCCGACGTGAAAAAAATGTAGCGTCGGAACGTTAGACTTTTGTGGCTTTGTCCGACGCGAATAAAATGTAACGTCGGCGGCTAATGTGTGATCTTTTACAGTTTTCATATTTGAGCTTATTTCTTATTTGATCGAATTAACTTTTTTTCCCATTTGTTTCGCATGTTCTATTTCGTATCACATACCAATGTTTTTAATAGCTATTTGGCGTAGCGGTGGAACAGTCTGGAAGAAGAAAGAAGCAAGCACACACAGTCCGGTCATCCATCATCATCACCCAAATCGCTGCTCCTACACTCCATCGTCTCTCTTCTGATTTAACCATCATCACCGTCTGGTCACCCATGGATTAAACCCTCGACAACAGAAGCTGTATTCTCAGAGAAGTACGCTTTCTTCCTTCGTTGCTGATTTCTTACGAATCATGGCAGGTCATTGATTTTGCTTTGCTACCAATTCTGATAAACAATTCCACCTAATTCGAATCTGATTATGGTTGAGCAATTCAAAAGGCTTCAACAATTAGGACTTCAGTTTTGAGCGATTAGGGTTCAGCGATAGGGATTTGGGAATTATGCGTTTGTCAATCACACTGTTTCTCTTATTGTTGCTTTAGCAATTTGTAGATGAAGGTTGTTTAACGCTTCTTTGTTGCTACGGTGAACTGCTTTACTCCTCTGTTCTCAAGGTAAGCAGGCTTTCACTTCAATTTCCGGTTACACTTTCACTTCTATTTTTCGTTTAATATTTTATTTGTTGGTGTACCATGTTTAATTTGGAGTTAATTGGTTGCAAATTGTTTCTCTGGTGATATAGGGTTCTTCAATATTTTCAATTTTGTTTACAAATTGATGTTTTGTGAAACTTTTGTCTGTTGAGATGATATAGGGTTCTTGAATTTCTCAATTTTGTGTACGAATTGGTGTTTGTTTTTTTCCAGTGACTTCGCTTATATCAGTTGCAAAAACAAACAAAAAACTAATTTTATTTGAACATCAGACTTGATATATGCTACTTCAAGTTATATGGCTACCAAATAGATCAATCAAGATATCCTAATCTCATGCTCAATTAAAGTAATCAGGTTGTTATTTCTAAAATCTCGATAAAGATTTTCATTTAGAGGTAGCATCACGGGTGGGCCAGAATGTGGGAGTGGGTTAAAATGGACAGTTTTGTAGTTCCAGCCAAAACGGGTCAGCTTGACCCACAAGGCCACAAACATTTCTTTGTCATTTTTTATATTATTTTTTTATTATAACTAAATGTATTCAATGTAGGTATAAAAAACCAAATAATGTAAAATGCTATAGAGAGAGTAGAAAAAGGAAAGATAAAAGAAGATTAATACCTTTCAGCTTCGCAAGCCATGAACTAGGCTATTCGGTGTCTCTTTTGCTATCAAGGAGAATTTTAACTTATAAGTTATATGTAATAACAAAAGGGGCAGAATTTGTAACTTGCTATCCTCTTACCTAACAGGCAAATCTTTGCCTGCGTAAATTGATGCATACAGTGTTTAGTTTTATGAAAATTTACCTAATGTGTCAAAACTGCACCTCTACTATTATTGCAGGGGGAAGATACTTAGATACATACAAACAAACTTTGATGTTATCATGGAAGCAGCAAATGTATAGCTGATAGAATGTGTAGGAAATATGCCTGATTCTTGGACATGAGATCTGCAGTTTTGGTTTTGTTTAATGGGTACCGATAAATTTTAAGTTGAAGTAATAATTATTTTTAGCAAGGAAAACATGCTTTATAAGATAGTTAACAGGAACATTCTATGTGTGTTGTAAGATGCCCGGCTCAAGAAGGCGGTCGCATCAGAGCTCTAATGGTGGTTTAAGTTTTCAGTCTTTGAGGTAGTCCACTATGCGTTCCACTTCAATTAGTAGTAGGTCTTCTGGGTCCTCATTTTACTATGACTGAATTGAATATGTATTTTGCAATGGACTTGATGTTTAACGGGTTGTACAAATAGAAAAATCTCTCACCCATTATACATGGATTTTGGTTCCCTTGGTTTAATATACTGAATTGAATATGTATTTTGCTTTGGTTATAAATGTTATAAGTTTGGTTTGATTTTCTGTTTAATCGCTATGATGGAAGAAAATGAGGTATTCCTCTGTAAATTTTGTAGATTAGTTTTAGGTTTTACAAGTATTTTACCCTACCTATTTGATGCTTATTTTAACACAAATTCTAACTTTATGGTTTACTTTAATCATAGCATGAGTCCTATCAATAGGCAGATTATATTGCAATCATTTAACAATAAATAATAATCAATAAATAAAAACCCATCGGGTTCTTGCAACTCCTAATCAATAAATCTCATATTAATGATTACAATTTTCTAATCCTATATAAACCCACCCAAACCTCATTTGCTTACCCCCTCCTCCCCCAACCCCCACCCGTCATCTCCTAAATCATGTAAGTTAATTTTTTATATAATTTTAGTTTTGTTGCTATTTACTCTTTGTTAAGGACCATATCCTTGCTTCCGGTGGAAAAAAAATGTAGCACCGGAGGCTAATAATCGAGGATCATGACCTTGATTCCGACGTGAAGAAAATGTAACGCCGCCGAGTCATCTCTGATCCATTAGACTTTTGTGGCTTTGTCCGACGTGAATAAAATGTAACGTCGGCGGCTAATGTTTGACCCCTTACAATTTTTGTGTTTGAGCTTATTTCTCATTTGATCGTTTTAATTCTCCCCCACCCCCTTTTTATTCGTAGCTTCTTCCTTCGTGGCTACTACCAATGACCTTCACCATCATCTATTTGAGGGTGCGAGAGATGGATTGGTACAGAAACAAGTTTCATCCCGGTAAAAGAAAAAATATTAATTTATTTAAATCCATGACATTCTTTTGTACAAGTAAGCCAATGGAATATAGAAAATGTTTATGCTCTTGGTTCAAACAATTCAACATACATAACAACCGTTTGACCAGTTCGGCCTGTTTCCTTTTTAGTTAAGACGTTTAGCATGATGATAGAGTTGTGTAGTTTATTTAAGCAAAATCAACAAATTATAAATTGTGTTTGTACATTTATGATAGGTAAGCACATACATCAAAGCAAAAAATATTAACCAGAGCAGAAGATGAAACTGTGAGGGACAAAAAGCAATAAAAAGATAATGCAAACACAAAAGATTAGCTTCTTAAAAAGAAATTTTATTTGCAATTCAAAGCTGGTTGTAAGTAATACAATTATACAAACAAACTTCAAACTAATGACTATGATCTTAACTTGGTGTCTTTCTCATCTAAGCACAAAGCAATCTTTTACACATTCAAACATAAGGAATTAAAGATCCCATATTAATTTATAATAGATGTGGAATATGCTTTACAAAAATACCAAATCCCATTTGAGGAAGACAGGAAACCATGCTCAAATCATAAGCAGAAATAATAAACCAAACATACCTTCAAATGTCAATTACCCAAGTCACAAATTCCCAAATCGTATTTCAAGAAATCGATATGTATAATGGAATAAACAGTGTCGCTACAAGCATTTGATTTCAATGTGGGAGCTTTCGAATAGATGGCAGGTTTGAATTGTTAAGAACATGAACACAAACATAACCATAAATATTTGATAGTTGTCACAATTTATGTTACAAACCAACTTTAGTTGGTAAAAGAAACATGATTATACACAAGGATTCTCAGCTAATGGTTTGGACAGAAGCAAATTTAAATGGTTTACCTGAAGCAAAGGAGGGGTCGGCTAGGTTCAACTTGGTTGCGGGGTTTCCACAGCGACCATGGTGACCTCATTAGCGTAGCAAATCGGATCAGCAACAGGTCGTGCATCGGTTTCACAATCCTCACTACCTGACGGCTGCGATAATAGAAGTAGGGTTTCCTATTTGGGGCTTGGGAGGCGATGAGAAACAAAGAGTAGGGTTTTATATTTGGAAATTGTAATTGGAAACGATCATCGACCGCTCAACAAATCATAATTAAGTGTAGAATCACACTTGGTGATTACCTGCGATTGGAACAACGAGCACGTGTCGGTGGCTTCACCACTTTCCTCTTCTTTGCTTGATCGTGAGTTGCAACAAATCGGGGATCACCAACAATTAAATCGAAAGCTACATGGATAAATTAAGCATATGGGTCTCCATATGAACGCACGAACTAACCGACTGAAAGTATGACGAAAATACACGTACCGCCTTAGAGGACAATGAGCGCTCGATCGCAATTGAGGTCTTGGAAGATGACGGCAGGAGAGCTTCAAGTAGGGTTAAACTGATTTGAAGATTGAAGATTGGAGAGGTTGAGGAAGAACCCTAGATCTGGATCGTGGAATGAAGAGAGAGAGAGGAGATGATATGTGTGAGACGTGTGTGAATTTGTTTAGTCAGATCTACTGAAAATTAAAATTCCCTAAATCAATTTCATATCCCGTATGTTTTATATAAATTTTTATAAAGTTAAAGATTAGCTTCTTAAAAAGAAATTTTATTTGCTATTCAAAGGTGGTTGTAAGTAATACAATTATACAAACAAACTTCAAACTAATGACTATGATCATAACTTGGTGTCTTTCTCATCTAAGCACAAAGCAAATTTTACACATTCAAATTCATTGACTATAAACAAAACAAACAAACAAACAAGCATAGTCGATAAAATCCCACTCGACAAGAAGGTTCAGGGAGGGTGAAATGAGGGCCTCTATGTCAAGGGATAAAGACGCCCGTCTCGAATCCGTAAAAATCTTCCTATTTGAGAAATACAGAAAGCATACAAGCAAGAAAATATTCAACAATTAACAGAAACAATGAGTCCAATATTCAATAAGTAACGGAAACAATGAGCCCAAAGAATGATCTTGAATGGCATCTCATATTAGGATAAACTCACAACTACAACAGAAATCAAAAGAACATGCCACGAGATATTGATGATTACCACTACGAATCCACAGAAAAGCTTGCATTTTTTTTTTAAATAATTAACACCATACAATCCATTTGGACAATGCAGTAGCAATACTGTTTACCAACTACTACTATCTTTCATTGGGGATTTTCATCGAACACTTGGTGGTCATAAAAAACCATAGGCGACAGTATTTCAAGTTTTCAACTACACATCATCAATGTTGCAAACACGTTCACATAGAAAGGAATCGTGGAAATTGAACAGGGTAATTAGAATCGCAAACAACTTAGAGAAGAAACGTACCGGCGGATAAAACGAAGAAGATAAACTCACAACTACAACAGAAATCAAAAGAACATGCCACGAGATATTGATGATTACCACTACGAATCCACAGAAAAGCTTGCATTTTTTTCTAAATAATTAACACCATACAATCCATTTGGACAATGCAGTGCAATACTGTTTACCAACTACTACTATCTTTCATTGGGGATTTTCATCGAACACTTGGTGGTCATCAAAAACCATAGGCGACAGTATTTCAAGTTTTCAACTACACATCATCAATGTTGCAAACACGTTCACATAGAAAGGAATCGTGGAAATTGAACAGGGTAATTAGAATCGCAAACAACTTAGAGATGAAACGTACCGGCGGATAAAACGAAGAACCTGGTCGCTAATATCGATTCTCGAAGTTTAAAGAAACACCAGATGGGAGATGAGATATTGAGCGACATCAATAAGAAGAGAGAGGATAGAACGTGTTCACGGTCGGTTTTGTCGATCCTTAGCCGTAAGCCAAATCGTAGTAACAGTACTCAGAAAGCTTCACTGTGAGAATTTTAAAATTCTCAAAAGGAAAAACAAGAAATTGAACAAATCATGTACATCCAATTGATTGAACTAAAACAAGAAACTGAACAGAATAGCAATCCTAATAAAGAAAAAAAGCCCCAAATAATTGATTGAACTAAAACCCTAACAAAAAATAAACTAACCTTTTCAATTGAACTGCTCCTGAATCTGATTCGAACGCAGAATTGAATCCTCGAGAGGACGAAGACGATGATGAAATCCAGAGGACGATGATGATGAGTCAATGACGAAATCGGAATCTAGAGGACAATGACGAGAATTGATGACGACGAGAGGCCGATGTCGAGAGAGGAAATCGAGAATCGTGAATCACTGAGCTGCAATTTAGGTTAGGATCTTAGGGACTTAGACCACCCACAACGGGGCGTCTTTGGTGCCACCTTTCGCCGACGTGGCTCCGCCCTCCGGAAGGGCTGTGATGGGGGAGGTGACTGGCAGCCGCCCGTGGCTCCAAGCCCTTGATTAAAGCCGATGAAGGGTTGGAAAAGATGAGTCTCATTATTTTGTTTTTCCTTTTTGTTTTAAACCCTCAAATATAATTAACCCACTTTTTTGTTTTTTTTTTTTTAAACTCTTAGACTTTTTGCCAAGGACTGGTGTGCACACAAGCATGTCACGTATACAACCATACTGAACATGTTAGGGTCGGTTTAAATTTTCCCTGGCCGTGCATCGCACGGGACTGCACTCTAGTAATGTAATAATAGTAATAGTAATAGATATAGATATAAATATAATAAAAAAGGATAATTTGTAAAAAGAAAAATAAATATAATAATAATCTCCTAGCTAACGAAAAACATCAGATATGTTACAAAGGAGACTGCCATCGAGTCCTCCGAGTTTGTCTGTGGTTAGTAAAAGCACTAGTCTCGTTATTATGGTTAGTTGTCGTCGCAACAAACCAGCAGCCTTGTGGTGCGCCGGTTTAGATACTTACCGTTGTTTTCGTTTGGCGTATAACTTAACCATGTTGTTTGAACCGTATGTCTTTGATGATCGAGTCGTTCCGACAACTTACAATTTGAACCAAAAGCTAGGAATACATGTATACATGTCGTCTTGTTTCTGCCCACATATACTACAGATCGCACAGGTGGTGGTGTACTAGTAATCTTTTTATAATTATTACACATATATATAAAAGGAAATCAATGCTAAAGTTTCAAAAACTATTCCATGCTACGTATAACATAACAAACAGAAGGAGGTATACATGCTAATGAAGCCATGTGAAGTGAAGTAAAATTTTGAAATCATGGTGTAATTATTATTTTTTTTTTTTGAACGGCAAATTTGGATCACTGACGGGGGCATTACCCACCCACCCGATCATCTCCAATCCCCATCAGGAGGAAACTCACCATAGGTGAGAAAACCCCCTGGCCCAACTTGTAACCCCCATTTATTTAATTTTTGTTACAAGTGGGACTTGAACCCAAGACCTCCCATTTATAATGGTGTAATTATTAATTGTAAGATTAAGGCGGTAGGTTATCAATTGTGAGGTAAGATGGGATGGCTACTTGTGCATATAGTATGGTGATAAAAATCCTAAAAAGTTCCGTTGTCGAAACTCGATTGAAAAGACGGGGAATAAAAGTGAGCTTTAGTAATTCGGTTTACGTTATAGTGTTATAGGTGAGCGTACTTATTTAAAAAGGCCCGGCCGTTTTCTTCTGCTTATTTTGCCCAGGTACGGAATATTCTGACTCTTCTCATTTTTAGTATCTTTTTCTCTATTTCGGGTTATGACCCATTTGGCCTTCGGCATTTGACACATTTTGATCCGCTTGATCCGTTTAAATGCTTTGTTGTATTTCATAAAAGTTTATATGTTATATGGTTATGATTAGTGTTTCTAGCATGCAATACACTTAGTAGACTTGTACTCATTATTGCATGTTCCTTTAGATTTGTTTTATTCAGTATGTGCCTTATATGTTTGCCACTCTGTACCCGAGCATTTCTGATCCGTCATATGGGCGTATATGATGAGGCATTTTCGTGAGATGCTTAAAAATGCTCACCGTGTCTCTATTAAGTGCTTGTGTAGTACTTAGGGGAGGGGGTATGGTTGCCACAAGGCTTCAAGAAGCCATGCCCACTAACCAATAGGAGGATGCCAACTCAAATTGCCACATTTTGGAGCCATTTGAAGCCACACCACATGGTATGGTTGTGGTGTGGCTTCTTGAAGCCATGCTAATTTTTTTTTTTAATTAAAACACTTTTAATAAATAATCAATAATAATAAAAGTAAACAATATTCATTAAAACAAAAATAAAATTACAACTTTAACAACATTCACTAAAAAAAAAAAATTACAACTTTTATTAAAAAAAAAATACAAATCTAGGGTTGAGGATTTGCGTTCACCTCCTCCTCGGTTAAAAAACTTCCATTGTGTTTTGGATGTGCTCGGTGATATTGAATCTGAGTTTAAAATGAGTCTCACTATCTCGCAATTCGAAAATAACATTCGGGTCGAGAACCCGGTTAACTGGCGGATCTCGAATGTGGACCGGTGATATAGCAAGGCCATCGTCTTTGAGAGTCATGTTGTGTAGAATGATGACCGCGTACATAATGTTCTCCGGGTCGAGAACCCGATTAACTGGCGGATCTCGAATGTGGACCGGTGATATCGCCACGATGATATTGTGCCCTATACTTTCTAGGACAATTTCTCCACTCCCAATGAGTACAATCGATACTACCTATCATACCCGGTAAACCATGTTTTGCTAAGTGGGCATTATATAAAAGAGTGATATCGTGGCTAGTAGGTGAACGCAAAAATTCATCTTTGTAAAGCTTAATTACGGCATCACAAAAATAGTGTAGGCATTCACGTGCAGTTCTTTCAGAAAAATCTAAAGATTCATCATATTCGTCAGGAACGTTACCGTAAGCGAGTTGACGAATAGCCACCGTGCACTTTTGTAAAGGTGTGAAACTTTCCCTCTTCGTCGCGTCCAAACGGGATGTGAACCACGGAAAGTTGTTGGTGATGTCATCAACAATCTTCAGAAACAACCGTTTAGACATACGAAATCGGTCTTTAAAAATTCCCTCATGGTAACGGGGATTTTCGGCGAAATAAAGTTCCACCAATCGTTGGTGACCGTTTTCACGATCACGGAAAATACGTCTCCTCCGTTTAGGAGCGGAAACCTCTTCTTGTTCTTCTTTTTGGATGACGTTAATACATAGGTTAAGGTAATTCATCGCGTCCTCGTACGAACCATCGGAGCTACTTGACGAAGTCCCAATCTCGGGTGGTGGAATGAAATCATATTCGTCGTAAAAGCTCATTTTGTAGTGAGAAATTTGTGGAGAGAAAGAGATAAAATAGTGGAGATGAAATGAGAGTATGAGATGTGTTTTATAAAATGTTTGGTTGTGTATATATAGTGAAATTAGAAAAAAAAAGAAGGTAAAGAGCCGTTGGAGCTCCAACGGTCCAAAAATAACAGATAGTTGGAGCGGCTAAGGCCGGTTTCACCAAACCGCGAGAGACCGAAAATTGGAGCCGGGGTCTTCAAACCGCATCATGCGGTATCGTTGCCTGGAGGAGCCTGGCGGCTCCCTTGGAGCCGTGGATGTGGAGCCGCAATGATACCGCCCCCCCTTAGGCCACTAGAGATGTATGGATCGATCCTAGTTCTATTATATGTGATATGTTTCGAGAGATGGGGTAACGTGTGCACGCCACTCACACCATCTCTACTCATACATTGGCCTGGCTAGCTACGTACACCTCTCTTCTGGCTCTATCGGTACTTCCTTATAGGTTACACGACTATTTCTTGATTAACCGTCATGTAGATTTGTTATGTTACATGTTCAGTTATGTTTAGTTATATGTTTTGTTCACTTCAGTTATATGTTCAGTTATACGTTCACTTCAGTCATATGTTCGATTCAGTTATATGTTCAGTTCAGTCGCTTCAGTTATACGTTTCGTCTGTTCGATAGTCAACATTGTTTCGTTATAAATTGCTTCCGCTACTCTCCTTGATTATTTTACTACTGTTCTTTCCGTTACTGAGCAACTTTTTGGCTCAACCGTGTTTTCTTTTTGTGTGTTTGTTACTCTCTTATTTCAGGTAGTCATGAAAATCCGGGAACTTGGGGATGAGAGCAAGCTATGTCAAGACTTTATTTATTTCAGTAATTTGAAAGAAACTTTAATTAGGATTTCCGTTAAATTGTTGGTTTCTTTAAAAACTTTAGACTTTGCTTTATTTATGGAAGACGTTTTTGATTTGACATCTGTAATAGTGATATCTCAGCTTTTACAGGTTGGGGTGTTACATTAATAACCAAATTAATATTATCAAATTAATATTATAATCATTTTAATCACTAAACCAGTATTATATTTTCAAGTTTATTAATTAAAGTAATATTATAATCAATTTTATTCACCTAGAAGTTGTATTTTGTTTATTATAATATATATAATAACTAGGTTAGTAACCCGTATACTACACGGGTTGAATAAATATTCATAATATGAGATAACTTTTAAAAAATGATATGAGATTTAAAAATTATGAATTAACTATGAGATTTAATCCAATAGTTATTTTATACTAGTTAAGTAAAAAGTACATTTTTATAGAATATAGTAAATTAGAGTATTTTGTATATCGCAGTTGGAAAATAAAGTGCTTAATGGTTTACTTTAAAATGTGTTGAGAATTACAATAATAAAAGTTATTATTATTTAGGGTTACTTGAATTTTCAGAGAATGTTAAATGATAATTAAAACATGTTGAATATGATACTTGAACTAATAAAAGTTATATTTCAGAATATAAAAGGGTGTTTGACATTTTAATATTTTAATTAAATAAATCAACCATCCTAATATATAATATTTTTAATTAATAAATAATAGTAACTATTATTATAAATTAAAAAATTGAGTGTTACATCTCTTAATATTAAAAAATTCAAATAACTTATAATTTGGTAAGTTAGTTAATAAATAATTTATGTAAATATATACTTAATGAATATTAATAACTATTTATAATTAATTTTAATTAAATTTAATGTTGACTTTTAGATTTAGAAAGTTGAAATATTAAATTTGGAAATTTTGAATTCTTTAATGAGGAAAATTTAAAACTAAGTGTGGTGTTGACAAGTGGACAAGCTTAGGTGGAGGCCCTAAAAAAATGACATGTGACATTCAACTTATTGCTTTATTAGGCTATCCGTAATGGGGCTCCATGGGGGCGCCATGGAGCCCCATAACGCCCCTATAACGCCGACTACCGCCCCCCGAGGCGCCATCTTAAAAAAAAAAGGAAGAGCGCCATGTTAATGGCGCGCGGGTGAACGTTGGGTGTTTTAAAATTTCGACCGTTGACAACGGTCAAATCCCTTTTTTTTTTTTTTTTTTTAACCTAATTTAAACACTATAAATTAAACCTCTCCATCCAATTTTTATACACACTCTTCTACCCATCTCTCACTTTTTATAAAATTCTCTCTAGCTACAATCAAAATGTTTCCCCGTGGTGGACCTTCGTCAAACCCACGCTTCCAAGCCCCGCGACGAGCAAACGATCCCGAGCAACAACCGCGTGACGATGGTTTGTTCGCGTATGTTGCGAACATGCCGCCCCCGCCACAATCCTTCCCATCTTTCCCTTACCAAAACTTCGGCTTCAACTCGTACTCGCAACAAAACTACGCACCTTTTCAAACGGGCCAAGGTTATCCACCGTTTCAAAATTTTTCATCTCCATCTCCTTCTCCTACCCCATCTTCCCGCCCGTCTTCACAAGAACCCATTCCGGTTTCCCCGGAAGAACCCGAGGCGGTTCCGGAGACGCAAGAGGAGGCGGCGCCGGTTGGACCGAGAAAACGGCGATCGCACAAGAAAAAAGACGCCGGGGAACCGAGACAACGAAAAGTTGTTCAACATTGGACCGAGGCCGAGGAAATCGCACTAGCTCGAGCGTGGCTTGACACGTCGGAGGATCCTATTCACGGTAAATATTACTTCTTTAATTTTTTTATAAATATGTTTAATTTATATTTTATAATAATACTTTAATTATTTTTTTTAGAAATAATTTTTAATAACTTTATATTTTTTGTGTAAACGTAGGTAATAGTCAAGACCTTGTGACTTTTTGATCGCAAATTCGTCAAAAGTTTTTCGCTCAAATGAAACAGGAACCGTACCGACCTAACGATTCGTTCTCGGGAAAGTGGACGGAAATGAACAAGAGGATGAAAGCTTTTTCCAACGTATACGGTCGGATTAAAAGTGCTCGACCGAGCGGTGCGGACGACCAAGACATCATCATAGCGGCATTGGCGGAGTATCGCGCGACCGGGCCGGCGTTTAACAACCTCAAGGCTTGGGAAGTGGTTCGCGATGCACCAAAGTGGATGAATCAATCCGATCTCTCAAGGCCGACAAGACGACCAAGTAAAAAATCAAAAACGTCGTCTTCCGCCGCCGCCACCGACTCCCCTAATTTGTCCGACGCACGAGCATTTGATTTGAACGACGTGAACGACTACGACGAAGATGTCGAAGTCGAGCGGCCTAGGGCGATGGGTAGGGATAAGGCAAAGGCAATTGCGAAGGGGAAACGAGCGACCTCCTCATCGACAAGTCAAGCACCATCCTCCGACTACTCCGTTCGACATGAAGAAATGCGCGAACGTTTTGATGATTTCTTGACACTTAAGAGAGAACAAATCAATGCCGTTAAAGCTCGGAAAAAAGAAAAAGCGTTGGAGAGGCTCATGCAACCGCTACCCGATGAAGAACCCGCTCGTAGCCTCGCGTTGCAAATTCGAGCGGATATCATGAAAGAATATGGCCTTTAGATATTTGTTTTTTTTAATTGTCATGTTTTTTTTTAAGAATGTAGGTTTGTTTTTTTTAATTTCCATGTTTGTTTTTTTTTTAGAATGTTGTAAGTTTGTTTTTTTTTAAAAAATCTTCTAGTTTTATGTCTTGTTTTTTTTTTTAATTTTAGTTTTTAATATGTTTAATACTAAATTATATAAAAAATGATTAAATAAATAATTAGGTAATGATTGGTAGGGGGTTATACATGGAGCCCCACTACACCACTTTTGCCATGGAGCCCCTCATGCTGACGTGGACGCCACATGGCGCATAACGCCCACAAGGGGCTCCATCCACTACGGATAGCCTTAGAATGAAAGATATGTTTAGATGATCACACAGGAATTGGATGCGTATAGGAGCTTTTTGTAGTGTTTTGGCGTGGTAATATTTTTGGAGGCAAACACCATTGGATTCTTCTTTGTTATTACATTTTATTAATGATCTGAGTTGTTAGATTGCTTTCAGATCTGAATCAGTGACCTCTTAACGGTTACTGCTACTTTTGATTGGTAGTAAATTGTATACTGAATTGTAAACCGAGTTGTAAATTTTGATGGGGTAAATGAATGTGATGATTATTATTGTAAAAATTCATGATAATATGCGTATTGACGAGACAATTTTCATTAGCAGTCATGATGGATGTGTGATTTTCGTTTTACAAATTTGTGCCACTTATAATGTTACTTAATACGACTTCATTTTAATCTAACTATATTCACTCTTATCTCTAACTACGTATTCAACGCTTTGTGATTATATGCACACGATGTTTTTATATAAAAGTATATATGACCATAGCAACTCACAGACTCTCCATATCATTAAATAAAAGTACTAGCATAAGTAACCGGAAAATATTGCTTGAAATTTCATAATAGAGAACAATTCATTTAATGAAATAAGAGAAAAAGACGAGAATAGCCGTGTTGACTACGGTTGGACGAAAATAGCCACTTACACGGTCATCCTGGCCGCTCAATCACGGTCGGACGACCGTCCGATCCACCTAATCATCGCGTGCCACGTATGGAATGAAGACAGGCGGCGCGACCGTGCGTCTGGTATCCACGCCCGTCTGACATTCTCTCTGCAATGGTCGGGCCGACCGTCTGACACACCGGTCACGGTCGCCATGACCGTGAAATGTTTTTTTTATTATTTAAAAAAAAGTATACATGGTCGTCCGACCGTGTATGTACACGGTCGCTCTCGAGAAAACCACGGTCGGCAAAATGCGTGTCGCATCCGACATATGTACAACATCAGACACGAATGACTTCCTTTTCAAACAGATTCGACGAGTCACGAGTAAGCTCGAACTGTAAACATACCGAGTTAAATCTTGAGTTTTCAGCTTAGAAGAGGATATCTGATATCATGTCGAGCCGTACACGACCGTATAAAAAAACGAATTTAGAACTAAAAAAATAATAAATCTTCCATGGTCGTGGTGCCTCCGACATGTGTGTCAGACGGTCGGCCCGACCGTTGCAGGAGGAATTTCGGCACGGTCGTTGGGGCCCAGCGTACGGTCGGACGACCTTGGACAGCTAAATATCCGACCGTGGAATGATGAGGTGTCGTCTTTTGATTGGCTCAGAGGCACGGTTGGACGACCGTATAAGGGCGGTCCTAGCGCGACCCTGGACAGGGGTATTCTCGTCCATTTTTTTAAAAGTGGGGACATTCTCGTCCAACCGTGGTCAACACGGCTATTCTCGTTTTTTTCCCATGAAATAATCTGTTAATTTTGCTAAATTTGTTAAGCTAATATGTTCATTTATAATCATATTTAACTACACTACTCTTAAACTACTTGAGTTACAATTAAACCTTTTATGTCATGATTTAAACCGTAGAACTCCAACTAAAAGATAAAATCATCTATCAAGTTAGTTAATCTCGACTACATTTTACTTGCATTAAATATTTATTTTATAGGGATGACAATAATGAAATTAGATGACGTGTTGTCTTAATTTGGAAGTAATGATGAAGTGAACACATATAAGAAAACAAGAGTAGAGTAGATTAGGTGTAAATGCCCCATTTGTTATGTCTACATCTATCCGACCTTGATCGGGCAAAACACGTGACACGGACCATGTCCTACATTGCACATGCCACTCGCTTGGATTGTTTCAATCCCATGATCTATCCTTTTTATTTTTTTTAGTTTTAGAATAATAGATTTATTTTGGTTTAAATAAAAAGAGTTGAGGTAAATTAGCAATTTTTTCAATCATAATAAGATAGACAAATTGGATTTTAATAATTCATACTATGACTTATTGGTCGATAATAATAAATCAAATTATCAGTTTTGCCAGCATCAGTTTTAACTTTTATTTTCTTTATTATTAGCAGTTTTCGTCCCGAAACATTATATATTTACACATGATTTACACTTGTTTTTTGTTTATTTTTGCTTTTATGCTTCCTTATTTTGTTCAGATTCATCATTACAAGACAAAAATCAAGTGTAAATGTATGAGGATTATGCTACTGGGATTGCTCCTGATAACGAAAATGAAAGTTGAGACTGCTGCTGGCCAAATTAATAGTCTGGATTATTATCGGCCAATAAGTAATAGTTTGAATTATTAAAATCCAATTTGACTAATAATATATTATAGTACTAGGTTAGTAACCCGTGTATTACACGGGCTGAATATACATTTATAATATTAGATATATACAAAGAAAAAGGCAATGATTAAGAAATTTAAAAATTATGATTGATATAAAATTCTTATAATATATTAAATAATAATTTAGAAATTCATTTTAAAATAATTTTAATTGATGATTTACTAAATTAATTTTATCAAATTTTAAAATAAAATTTTAATTTTAACAAAATTGGTAATTAATTTTAATTGATGATTTACTAAATTGGTAATTCAATGTGAGCTTAACATGTGATGATGGTGATGTGGACCATTTATAAATGAGACATGTGACACAAATTTTATTGTTTTATTATGATTAAGATAAGATTTATGATTTATTATGATTAAGATAAGATTTATGATTTATTATGATAGTACCGTGGAGCCCACATGTGAACAACATATATATAAAAGTTTATGTGAGAATTAAACACGTACGTCATGACAATATATTATGAATCTATAAAACATGATTGGTGTGGAACAATTTAAAATTTATATTAGATTTAATCCAGTTTAATTGTTATTATTAATAAATTTATATCAAAACTATATAAATTCATAATTCTATAAAACATTTTGTTTTTAAATTAATAATTACAAGAGAAAAAGGAAATACGTTCAAATTATATTATTAAAATAATAGTAGCTTTGAGGAGTTAACGTTATGCTTAGAGAATTGTATTTGGGTCGATTTGGAATAATATTTGTATTAAAATGATGACAAGAACATTTTGACATGTTTAGATGTACACGGTACACACAAGTTAACAATGTATTAAATTCAAGTTTGAGCTCGTTAATTAAACAAATCCTAATCAATTTAGACTTTATGTTGATTAGGTCGGTTTGATTTAAAGAACCTATCTCACTACAATAGAGCAAGCCTTTCGTGACAAAATAAAGAAGGGCTTTAGCGAGGACAAGTAGTTGCATAGGTTGTTTTGAGCTATGACGATAACATGTCATCGCTAAAGGTATCGTGACCAAAACTTCGTCCAAGTATGTCAATTATGTCACCACCAAAAGTGTCGTTGGCGTATAGGTACGACAAGTTGTCACTAAAACTTTCTATAAAATGCATTTTTTGAAGAAAAAAAAACGATTTATTTAATTAATATTCACCCTACCACGAGAACATGTCTTCATCATAGGTGTTAATTAATTATTTAAAAAAATAACTTTGCATTTAGAAAGAACATGTCCTCGCTATAGGTGTCAATTAATTTATTTATTCTAAAAAATAAATTAGCTTTTGGCGGGGACATGTCCCCGCTAAAGGTTTTAAGTAATTAAATAATTTAGCAAATTAGAATTATCTATAGTGATGGCATGTCCTTGCTATATGTCATTATTTTTTTTATTTAATTTTTCTAGTTTTTTTTTAAATATATAAAAAAACAATAAATAAATAGGTGGATTCCAGAGAGAGTTCGATGGTGGTAGTAAGGTCGTGGCTGAAGGAGGAGCGACGACATATTTTGGTAACGTACTAAGGTTTGGGGGGGGGGGGGTGTTTCAGATCCCAGGGAAGGTTCAAGAATGAGAGATTGGGGTATATAATAACAAAGCAGCGCTGCGTTTATTTATATACATTGAGTTTTCGAAAGCCTATAATGATGACAAGTCGCCTTCATAGGTTAAAATTTAAAATAACTTTTTACATATCAACCTTTAGTACAGAATTATTGTCTCCAAGGGGTTAAATTATTATTATTATTATTATTATTATTATTATTATTATTATTATTATTATTATTATTATTATTATTATTTTGTTTGAAAGAAAATTAAAAACCAATATAAATTTTATAAAAAAATTTATAAAATGAAAAATTTTATAAAATATATATATATATATATATATATATATATATATATATATAAATTTTATCAATAGCCGTTACAAGTTTGAAAAGTGGCGCGTCGTTTCTCCTCTCATGCTCACCTTTTTACACCTTTTTAGTGAGAATTTGTTCTAACCAAAACCATTAACTAATAAAAATCCATGAAAAGCTATAGCGATAATTTGTCATCGTCATAGATTGGTCTATACCGATGACGACGACAGTTGTTGCGAAAAGTATCGTCGTTAAAGGGTTATTTCTTGTAGTGTTTCAAATAACTTATAAATAATCTGACTAGCTTAATTAGACATAATCCGACTCACTTACACTCACATATATAAGATTTATATTGAGAACTTGAAGTGACAAATTTCTAGGAAAAGAAGATATTTTCACTAGCTATATAATTAAAAATCTTCAAAAGCTGGACTAACAAATAATTGAAGCTTATTATATCTCAATAGATAAACGAAAAGTTAATTAAACACATATAAAATAAAGTTATATATATATATTACGCGTTCGACATTATATATTGTTTGAATTTATAAACATTCTTTATAGAAAACTTATCATCGTGTACACGATTTCTTAATTAGAACCTTTGAATTGAAATAACATAAATATTTGATATTCTTCTAAGATATGAGGTTATACATTTTTTTAATAATAATAAAATAGATGCAACAAATAAAATACACACTTGCACATTAGATCAATTTAGCTTATACATCCAATTGTATAGGAACTTATTGTTCTAGCTAATTAATCGATATTAGTAGCATATTTTCTTATTCAAAGAATTGTAAGAAATGTTATTAGCACTCTGATTATGGTAGGGTTCTTGAGAAAAGTATTCTCCATTATTTGAAGTATCAAGATGCCTTTGAGTTTGAACCCTCGTGTTCGAAGACTTGGATCTTGATTGCTTACTTCTTCTTGGATTAGTCGAAGATCGTGGGATGAATACTCCGGTTCCTTTGATTTCTCTTCTACCATTTTGATCATGAAAACTTGGTATTTGGTTATGAATTGGATGGATTGTTTGAGAGATAACCTAGAAGAGAAAACAATATAACATGTTAGTTTACTAAAGGAAAAGAAACTAGGGTTACCCCTTATATAGAAACTTAACAAAATAAGTAAGGTTCCCTTTCTGCTTATATTCAAGATATGGTTATATCTAGAAAGCCCATGTTTCCACTTAAGGGTCAACTATGATCTTCCTACCATCTCATACATCTTTATTAAATGACCGTTTAAGATCGCATTAAACGGTCATTGATCTAGAAGTTGGTGTTTGCGTCATAACATAACGCTCTATTTCTAAACAATCGATTCAGGTTTTTTTGTCGAATGATTGTTTGCATGTGGGACTTAATTGTGCCATACCCCAATTTTAAACGGTCGTTTGAGTTTGATTTGTTCTTTAAGGGTAGTACGAGATTAAATTCGATGGTGTGAAGCCGGAGGCCCCGCCTCTCAATTACCCTTTCTTCCATTCAATCATATTAGAAAGAGAGAGAGAGATGTAAATTACCTGGAAAGAAACAGGAGGGCAGTGAAGAGTAGGGTCTTCCTCATCATCCATAATCAAAAGAGAGATCCTCTTACTCAAGTCAGCAAAGAACACATCATCTTCAACAATTTCCATCTTGCTTTCACTAAGCTTTTCAATAACTGTCCCAACTTCCAAACAACTTATTTACTTAAGTAGTAGCTAGCTACTTCAAGTGTTTCTTTCTCTTTCTCCTACTTTCTTTGGTTGTTTGAGCACAATAAATAGGGAAAGAAAAAGTATGGTATAGTGAGTATAAAGAATGAAAGAATATGTGTTGGGTAGGGGTGGGGGTGCTCAATTCTCACAAGGGGCTGGACATGTGAGGTAGTGGGACCCATTTGGCCAATCTGTCAATTTTTGACCCACAAGAGGATCATGAAGTGTGTTTATGATTCTATCCAGTTGTGGGAAAAGAAGATAGATTATAGCAACAATAGCCAAGGCACAACCCACACACAGATTTCTCTCATCCACATCAATCTTTAGAATATACTTGGTTCTCATTCAATTCTGATCTACTCTCTTACTTGCATACACTTGCACATGAACAAGGACATGACACAACAATTAGTTATGGTTCAATTCACTGTAACAAAAAGCTACAAAAAAACTAGGTGTCACACACATGTGTGCATGGGTTGGAGAATATATTGTGAATATATTAATCTTTTGGAGCAGGCTTTATAAATCTGATTTAATTTCTTGTGGTTGATTTAAGCTTTTCTGAGTTGGTTGCTGTCAACTATGGTGCTTTTTCTACATCTATGTCTTGCACTTTTGTTCTTTTCATTTATGTCTTGTGTTTTTATAGGATCTTGAAGATGAACCACACAATAAGCTTACAAAATGGTATATTATATCTATGCAACTCTCTAACATATTTTTAACTAGATTAGTAACTCGTATAATACACGGGTTGAATTTAGGTTCAAAATATTAGATAAATATAAAAACAGTTAAGAGATTTGAAAATTATAATTGACGTAAAATCTTTATAAAACCTTATATGATAATTGAATACATTAATAAAATTGATTATGTTTGACAATTGTTGAATGGTTTCCTTAAAAAAACTCAAATTATTGAGTAACTTATCAAATATACATTAATTTTACGATGTTTTCAAATAAAAATTTAGTTTGGATAAAATTGATAATTAATTTTAATTGGTAATTTAATAAATGGTAATTAATTGTGACTTTCATATGTAACAGAGTGCTGATGTAGACACTTTAAAAATAAAACGTGACAACCATTTTATTGTTTTATTAAAATTAAAGATAAAGATAAAAATTAGCATTTCTTTCATATTAATTAATTGCACTTACTTTTAATTATTTTTTTCTTTCCTTCTTAGAGCAAGGTCTCGTGTCTTGCACTTCTAACTTCTATAATCTTTTTTTTTAATTAATATCTAAAATATATTCCATTAATAATAAAAATATAAAAACAAAATGCATGTATTTCATCTTTATCTTTTTAATTCTAAGGTTAAGTGTAGTGGATAAGGCCTTAAATAGGGCATTTCTGCCATGTGGTCGATGACTGGACAAGGGGCTTTACGGGGCTTTATGGGGCTTTATGGTGTAGTGGATAAAGCCCCATAACGCCCCACCAACCTCCCCCTTTCAGCGTTATCTCCCTCACGCCCCTCTCAATTTTTCGGACGATAACGCCCCATAACGCCCCACCGTAGTGGGGGTGGGCGTTATGGGGGGCGTTATGGTGCAATTTTTTACCCCATAACGCCTTACTACGGATAGCCTAATAAAGCACTAAAATGGTTGTCACATGTCTTCTTTTTAGGGTGTCCATATCAACACTGACACATGTGAAAACCACATTCAATTATCAATTTATTAAAGGAAAATTGGATTTTAAAAATCCAAATTATTACCAGTTAGCCAATATTAATCCCAATTTCAAAATTGACCTACATAAATCCCAATTATTAAGGTGTTGGATTTCATTAGACTCCCGTTAAGTTTTTCTTAACTTCGTTAGTTGTTTGCTGACGTGACATCCTACGTTGCTTTTATTAATTAGTGTCACGTCAGCCAAAAACTAACAGAGTTATGGAAAACTTTACGGGGGTCCAATGAAATCCAACACCTTAATAATTGGGATTAATGTAGGCCAATTTTGAAATTAGGATTAATATTAGCCAATTGGTAATAACTTGGATTATTAAAATCCAATTTTCCTTTATTAAATTATCATTTAAGACTAATTACCAGTATTGTCCAAACTAAATTTCCATTCAAAAAATTGACAAACTTAATGTAGATTTGATATATTTACTCAATAATTTAATTCTTTATTAAGAAAACTAAACAATTTATGAAACATAATAAATTTCCTTAATGTATTAAAATTATCAATTAATTGTTTTATAATGAACTATGTCATTTATAATTTTCATATCTATTAACCGTTTTTTTATATGTATCTAATACTATGACTAAATTCAACCCGTGTAGTACACATGTTACTAACATAGTTAATAATATAGTATATTATACAAAAGTTCCTTTACGTTTTAACCAAATTTCAAATTAGGTTCATTAACTACTTAAAGCAATCACATCAGACATCATTTATGTTTTATATATACTTGTTTAAAAAAACGTCATTTGTCACTAACGGGGTTAAAATTATCCGTTAAGTCAGGGTATTCCTGTCATTTTACAACATCTTTTAACAAAACCCTAAAAATAAAAAATAACCCTTTTAAAAATTTACAGCTTCGTTCTTAGAGTTTTATTAGGGTTAATTAGTATGAGCCCACAGACGGACAGGCCATTAGGTATGAGCCATTAGAGTTTTTTTTTTTACTTTTTGAACATCAAATCAGATTACTAAAGCAACAACCATTAGAGTATTAGATATTAAATTAGGGTATTACAAAGAGCCGACGAACCTATTAGGTATCTAAAATTTAGAGTTTATTCTCTTTGTGACGAACCTATTAGGTATCTAAAGTTTAGAGTTTATTCTCTCTGTATCGTAACCCAATCATTCAATAAGATCATTAAGTATTCCCATATTTTACACTATAGTGTAAATTTATCAACTTTTGTTTATGAAAAGTGTCTTTTAATATATTTTATGTCCCCGCCCTTATGATATATAACACTAAGTTTTCCAATTTTTTGGGACTTAAACAATTTAAATTTTGTAACACATGATGAAGCGGTGGATGTCACTACATGTCGGTGGTGCCGACGGTGGTCCTGTCGGCAATATATCGCAGTTGTGGTAGAAGACAGTGACGCTGAATAGAATAATCAAGCTTCTAAGCTATCCTTTACATTATAGACAACCTTTTTTATTTTGTTTAAAACTAGATTTGTAACCGCTAGTTGATATGGAAATATTATAGGTACACAAAACATTTGCGTTACTATAACGCGATATAAAGAAAATGAAAATATAAAAAGACTATGTAACGACATTAAAGTTAAAAGTCATATGCTTAAAGTATTGACTATTGAACTTGTGACCTAAAAATTATGTTACATATATGGTTGAGCTCATTACACCATTAACTAATGTGTTAAATTCGTTGGGTTTGAATTTAAAAATTATGTTTTAATAAAAAATAAAAATTACTATTGAATTTAAGACTTAGCGCTTGTTTGGGATTGCTTTAAAAAAGTCCAATTTAACTTATTAGTTTTTTGAAAAGCTAATGAGCACTTTTGAATGTTTGGTAACTTAATAAACAAACACCTTTACTTTTGGTTTTTCAGAAAGCTAATAAATCATTTTTTAATATGCCGGGATTTTCTGGATTTTCAAAACTGCTTATAGCTTTTTGAGTGATAAATTACCATAATACCCTTATTTTAACTTTATACTCACCTGACCTTATACCCACTTAAGGTAGGCGGTATGCTCTCGGCAACACCCTTCGGCAACAACCAAAAATATCGGCAACTTGGTGGCAACCATACCCACCCCCTTCGGCAACTTCATTTAGGCAAAAACCAAACCCATTTTCGTTAAATCTTTGCTGATACTTGCCGAAGATATTGTGTGAGGTGTGTTCAAAACTCTTCCACAAATTTAAAAAGTTTGTCTAAAAACTTTGCCTAAAACCATACCCTCCACAAAACATCAGATGTATATATTTTTTTTAACTCATAGTGTCATCATCCTATCCCCCACCCCATTTTTGTCATTTCACATACAAAAACTAAACCAAACACTTTTTAAAAAATAACTTATTGTCTTATTGACTTTTTCAGTACAAAAGCTAATTCAAACATTTTTAATTTTTTTTTTAAAGTTACAAAGCAATAAACACTTTTCTCTCAAAGCACTTTTCACCTTAAACAATCCCAAACAAGCCCTTAAACCACCTGCTAGTAAAGATTATATTATTAGAGTATATCTATTAAACCACCTCTAGTAAAAAAAAAAAGGAAAGAAAATCGATGCTCAAAAGGACATAGATTAAAAAAAGGAAAAAAGGAAAACACTGTTACATTATTCATATACACTTCGAAAATGGAAAATGGATAGAAGGAATCAAATACACATAAACTAAATTTATGTGAATCTAACTCATTCTTTATTCCCTTCATAGTACATACTACATACTCCATGTTCTTAAATCGAAACAAAATTTAAATAAACATTGGAATATATATAGATCTGGCTTAAGATTTCAAATCCCAAAACCTATATTATTCCATTCCTATTTCCTTTCCAATTTCATCTTTCTCACACACACAAATTCTACATATAAAATGCCATAAAAGCGAGTTCAAAATATATAGTAACTAGTATTTAATTACACAAGTTGTGCCGAGAACATTAACCGTAACAATGGGTGTGAACCGCTTATTGTTGGTGCATTGAATCGGCGTTAAAAATATGATTGAAAAAAGTAAGTCGATTCCCCATTGATTTCGATTTAGGGCTATTCAAAAAGCTCGTGACTCGGAGCTCGTTCGAAGCTCGTTCACAAAAAGCTAGGAAACAACTAACTCGATGGTGGCTCAGTTTGTAACCGGGCGAGCCAAGCCGTATCAACTCAATTGGTTTGTAAATGAGTCGGGCCCAAGCCAAGAGTGGCTCACTCGTTAACTCGCTCAATGGCTCGATTATATTCACTCTATTTTTAATTATGTTATGTAATGACTTAAATATTGATAGAACTCAATCTCTTGTCTCATTCTCATTAATCATAAATATTTATAGGTACAATACTTCTCACATATCCTAAACTAAATATGATTTACATAATAAACACCTAGTCTAAGTGAAGGTGCTAGCTACTTGTTGCGGCTGCAACACCACCTAAAATATAAAATGCAAATTAAAGAATGATATCGAAACTCCCAACACCTTAGCAAGAAGATGATCCAATTTTAATAAAATAAGAATGTGCACATAAATGTGTTAGCATTAAACAAAAATAACAAACAAAATGAAAACGTAATAAACAATACGTAACATAAATATATTAAACTAAAACTAAGAAAACAGAAATAAAAAAAAACAAAAAAAAAAAATAAGAAAGAGAAAACAAAAACTAAAAAAAAAAGTTTACAAAATGAAAAGATATTAAGAAAAACCAAAATGTAAACGATAATTGTGAATATTGTGCGAGAATTGAACTTGGCGCCTAGGGTTTTATTGGGTGCATTTTCTCATCACACCACCTAACTCATCTAAAGATTTAAGTCCATCACACATATAGAGAAAAAAGAGTATAAAAATTAAAAAATTAACAATTTCAAACCTTCATGGTAGAGTGAACTCTAACCGGTCGTCCACCTTAGCAATGACCGTGCCCAACCCTAACTCTTTCACTCAATGCCATATAAGATTCCATTCTAGTGAACCATCGTAATGGATCACTCTATCACTCGATACTAGAAGTGAAAATATTTAATTACACCACTCGGCTCACATAGAAGTCACCAGTTCTCAATGTCTCACCCTCCCACCTAAGGATCAATAATAACTTTTACAAATCTCATCTAACACTATTTAGATACATGTAAATTAAAACAAATGAGAAATTATGATCTTTAATTCAAAGTATAAATGGGGCTTCTAGCTTTCTAAGCCAAAACATGCAACCTAAATATACAGTTGCCTATTGAACTGAACCATCATCTTCCCCGATTTCAAAACTCCGAATTCGCAACGCGAAAATCCGCAGAATGCATTGGTTGGTATAATCCTAAAAAACCATATATACACAGACTCTGCCTCCACCAATTCACCAACAAATAAATACCACTCATTTCACATGTGAATCAGTTGCCTTTTTCAAAATGAAGGCATAAAGTATCTCATTCCATGCATCAGGAACTCCGGGAAGACACCAATGGCTGCAGTCCTGTCTGTGTGCGGCTGCAGGGCTGAGTTTCGGCCCGAGATAATACAAAGAAGGGTGCCCGTCTTTTCTCATTGACGACATAATGGTGGTGTTGAGTATGTTCATCACTTTCGTAGCGTTGATTGATAAGGTTTTTGATGGGTTTGAAATTACGTCTCTGAATATGCGATATTGCGGCCAAGTTGGAGATGATTGGAACGGTGTGGAACGTAAATTCGGTAGCGTTTCTAGGTGGCAATTTCCACCTGCTCTCCAATTTCCGCCTCTGTAAAAAACAAGAGGTGTTCACTATTCGGTTTGTAACCATAATCGAATAACCAAATTGGTTGTTGGTTATACATATTTTGAATTAAGTTATAACTGCATAAGAGCATTCACAGCAGGATCTTTATCTTTATCTTTATAATTTACCTAAAACTCTTATTTTTTAAATTTAACTTCCACTTTATAAAAACTCATATAATAGGTTCTTTATCCTTATTTTCATATAAGGATTTGGTAAATATAAGGATTTATTTAGTATATTGATAAAATATAAAGATAATGGATAAGGATAAAGATCCTGATACAATGATAAATATACAAAAAAAAAATTAAAATTTAAGGATAAAGCTGGGTTTAAAGATCCTGCTGTGAATGCTCTAACTCGCATCAACTGTTTACCCAATGTTTTATAAAAAATTTTGAAAAAAGCGGTATATATACGGGTTATAGTAGTAATTAACTAAAAAAGTTGTACCAAATTAACTTACTTTTATATAAAACTGGTGGATTATAACCAAAAGAGAACAAGTTATTTTGAGGTTAAAGAAAACCAAGTAAAAACCATAACCAAATAACCCGAAAGGATAAAAGCCTGTAGAAAAAACAAACCTGAAATGTACAGGGGCGTATGTACGGAAGAAAACTTGTGTTCTTGTTTTATTTACTTCGGCATTGATCCAAGATATAACAGTTTCTAACGCCTTTCTGTATGCAGTTTCTACTTTCATTTCCAGATTCACTTGGGCTCCTTCTTGGAAATAACAGCCTCTGAGGAAGAAGAAAACTGAATCATAAATCCATAAACTTCTTCAATATAGTCCACTTGACTTTTCAGGTCAACTATGCTAAATGTTCAAGAATTCAAACCATAATCAAGAAATAGCCTTTAAAACAAGTTCCCAGTATAACAAAACTAAAATTGAGAAGTAACACAGTTTGAAAGAGTTCATCTATAAAAAACTTGGTCAAAATTTAACCTACATAACTTATTTGACTTTTGAGGTCAACTACGATAAGTGTTTAGAGTTCAAAACCAAAATCAAGAATAACATTTTGCCAGCTATATAATGAGTTTTTGCAAGATTTGTAAACAGAATCATATCATTTATGAATTTAGTAAGTTAGGAGGTTTGACCTCCAAAGTCAAACATGCCCCAATTTTGATACAAATGAAATGAAGAGTATTAAAGATATAAGTAACAGTGTGACATACAGATTTATTGTCTTTTCATTGTTCCACCAGTGCCCTGTGTTAAAAACAAGAACATCAGCATCTCTCCATTTCCATGAGGTCCAATCCATTTGGTCCAGTTTAAGGGTAGTCTTTATTTCTGATAAAGAATTTGGAGGTGGTCGACTTTGTAGCACGAGGAAAGGAGCCCGGTAGTACTCGATAGTGCAATTGTAGTCCCTAAACTTGAACACCAAGAAACCTTTATGTTTAGTGATTGGATTGCCATTTACCTCGTATATTGAATCGTTGCTTGTATTAGAAGTAACTGCAGAGGATAACATGCAGAGGAAGGATTCCCATTGGTTTCTTCCGATTGAATCTCCCACGAAAGCTACCCGCTTGTTCCTCAAGTTTTCCAACATCCGTTTTGCATTAAATCTGTTTTCACAAAAAACAAGTAATATATGTAAGACTTGATTCACCAACCAACATTGCCCGGCACAGGGATGTGAGATTCACCGTAAAGATCATATAAGCACTTAGGTTTAGGGTTTAAGGTTTAGGTAATACTGTGGGAATCAAACGGTCGAGTTTGCATATCTCCCCCTCTAAAGTTGAGAAATTGCATATTTCCCCAAATCATGCTTTACGAACATTGTACATTAAGCATTAGAAACTTGTATTTTGAGGAAATATGAAAACTTTTATCCAAAGTAAGGGGATATATGCAATTTTTATCAAAATTTGATACAAAACAAAACACCAATACACCATCAAAAGTGATGACAATTTCAATACAATCACCATGTTTAATTATCTTCTTTCAACTTTTTTAAACGGCGACTCACACTCATCTAATCTACTTTTTTTCTACTCCGAAGTCTACAGTAGGACGCAAACCCCCGACCAGGGGCGAACATACTTGCCACCCCTTAAACTCGTATGCGAAGTGAAAAAATTTTGGATTTTTTTTTGTTTTTATGAACATGTGCTACCTAAAAAAATTGTGTGTGTGTTACCCTTAAGAAATTTTCTAGTTCCGCCCCTACCCGAGGCAAAGGGAAGAGACGCCATTTAACACATACCTTTGACTAAATGCTATTTGGTATTTAATCTTCCTCTAATTGTGATTCATCACTTTCAAAATTCAACCTAACCACCCTATGTATATTTGTATTTGTTAGAACTAGATGTTAAATGTTTCTTGCCAAACAAAAATACAATCTTGACCAAGATGACCAATCTCCCAATCCAAACTACAATTCAAGAAAGTCAAAGGAGTTGACCTCCACAATAATGTGACACAATGTCTGATTTACCAATTGGTATATCAATCTTTCTTCACTCCACATCATTTTAATTATAAGTTTAGAAAAAAAATACAATCCACATTTGGCCAATTACATAAAAATATAGCAAATTAAACACATAATATGTAAAACAAATAAGCAAAGTATAGAACTGTTTAAAAGGCCAACTGCACAAAAAATATAGCAAATTAAACAAATAATATGTCAGAAAAAAATAAAAACCTGGGCAAGTTACAATCTTTAGGTTGCCATCGCCATTTGGTGTAGAGCAAATCTCGCCGGCCATTTTCATTACATCTGAAACCTTCATCAAGAAACCTGCAATCTTTAGATTGATACAACGGATACCTCTCATCCCACGACCAATCCCCATCAAACACGTCACACCCATCTCCATCTCCACTCAAAAAATCAAATCTTTTTATGCTCTGAGTAGTAGAATACCCTCCAAATTTCAACCATCTAAACCTGCCTGACTCTTTGTAGAATCTAAAACTACCCCCTGTAACAACATTTCTGTAATCCAAGTAAAAAAACCCAAGAATCACACCAACAGTTATGAACAAAAAACCCAGAATCCCCACCGAGGGTTCGAACAGTTTAAAGGGCTTAAATTTCTTGAATTTAGTCATGTAATTTGATGAATAGTTTGATGAATCGAAGTCTTGGTGAGATGGGTTCTTCACCATTTGTGATAAAGATTGGTGGGTTTTTGAAAGATTTGAAAAAGGGGGAGATATGTGATGTGGGGTGGAAGCAAGAACCCGGTAATTTGACTAATTGATGGGGGATTTGAGGAGATGAATCATTGGGATTTCTTCTTTGCTTGATAGATGAGTAAAGTAGCATTCATGAAGATTAAAAAGAGGAAAAAAAATGAAATCGATTTGGTTCTACTTTTGCAAAAACGGTTTTGGAGTGTTGGGATTGAAGGCAATGTGAAACGACATTGAAATCTTGAACAACGGCATCATGTGACAGATTTTATGCATAGATATGTGGTGTGTACAAGTTTAGCCCTCCTAGTTTTGGAGATTTTTATAATTTTCCAAATAAGATAGTTTAAGTTAGATAGAAAAGACTTGAGAGAATTAGCTTGTAATAATCATCCGACTAGCTTGTATCTTTTAATGTTTAATATTAAGAAGTTTTAATTAATCATATGAATAGTATTTTCTTGTATAATTTAGATAATAAAATATGACAATTCGTTATTGTTATCTTTATCATATCCTTCTTAAACTCTATAAATGACTATACTATGAAGGAGATTGTACTTAGTATATATGTTTGTTTCTGTAAATCGTTTATGTCTCACCCTAAGGACAAATAATTGAAAGGATTTATTTTCATCTAAGAGTTTTACCGGGGTTGATTGAACTTTGAGGAGAACCGGGTTCGATCCCTGTTAAGGGAAATGATGGACCAGGCTCTTCAAATTTAATTTGGGCAAGTCGGTTTGAAGTTTGGATTCGATCCTAAGCTAAGGAGGTTTCAAGGAAGGCCCGTTTTGCGGAGCCTTGGTTCTTCCTCCCGACCTTTTCAAAAAAAATAAAAAAGTCGTTATTGTTTGCCTTCATCATATCTTTCTAAAACTCTATAAACTGCTATATAATGAAGGAGATTGTATTTATTGCGCTTGTTTATTTGTATAAAATAAGGAAATCGTTAAGAGATTCATGATACCATTGAAGTTTGGTTTGAATAAAAACAATTAAATTAAATCATAACAAAATTAATTAACGTTGGATCATACTAATGAAATTAAAGTTCTCTAGATGACTATTAATAATATGGCATGTTTATAACATTGATCAAGACACAACTTAATGATCTTATAATCGTTATAGGTTCGCCCTTTATGCACCACCTTACTTGCACTAGGGATGTTATTCCCTGAAAATAGAACTCGTAAACAAATAGAACTTTTCTCAAATTAAGTGGTTGAGGTAAGACATCCAAAAATATTAAAATTAGGAGCTTTTGGGTTCAAGTCCCACATTCAATAGAAATATATATGGGGCAGGTTAATCAATGGATTTTCTCACCTACCTATGATGGGTTATCCGAATTTGCCATTAAAAAATAGAACTCGTAAATGGTCATTGAATAACGAATTGTAAAATTAATAATTTACCGTTTTGAAAGAAAAAATATCGATTCTAAGATGAAAAGCATGTACCAAGGGTTAAGAGCATCAAACTTAGTAATAAGACGAAAACTTTGTAAAACTTTGAAAAACTTTGAAATGAGAAGGGTGCAATTTGAAAATAGTACACGTTTTTCTCTACCTTAAAATGTGGGTCGGGGGATGCCGAATTGGTTAATGGGAAAGTGGGAGTAATAAACCGGAAAAGATGGACGGCTAAGATTAACTGCATGTGTGATACTCATGGATGAATACGAGCCGTCGATGAGAGTATTTCAGTATTTGTATTTTGTATGTATAAGTTCGAATCAGAAGTCTCACGGGTCACAAGAGATCCAGGTTAAGAATTGTAGGTGCACGTGCATGTGATAGCGTCTCACCAGTTCGGCTCGACACGGTTCGGTTTAAGGACGGATCTATCTGGGACCCATTAGGGCCTAGACACCTACTTAAATTGTAAAATATATATGTAATTTTTTTTAATCGAATAACTAAGACATCCAAGTTTTTTTTTTCCGAGGAATCTAAGACACTCAAAATTTATGAAAATAGCTTATTTTTAATTATTTTTGACATCCAAGGTTTGTAAAAATAGCTTCTTTTTAGCTGTTTTTGGCACGCACCCACAGTTATCAAATTTTTAAATAAAAATAACTCCATTTTAATATTATCTTTTATTTATTTTATTTTTTTCTGATTATTTTTTGACACCCACTAAATAAAATTTCTAGATTCGGTACTGGTTCGGTTTGATTTGATTCTATCGTACAACAGTTTTTGGTTTTATCTTTTATTTAAAAATTAAAAACAAAAGAAAAAAGAAATATTAATTTGGTAAAATTGAAACGTGTCTTATTCGTTGAATTTAGAAAGTGTGTCACGGGGCACTGATGGAGGAAAGTGGCATAACCAATGCGCAAACATGAAACAACTCATTGCGTTTCCAGTGGACCACACCGACGTATAAGTACCCTTTTCAAGGTTTAAAACAATATAATTTTTTTACTATATTGTACTTTAAAAGCTTAAATAACAATATTGTAAATTCTATAAATTTGTATGTTTGCAATATTATTTATAAACTTTAGCCAAATTGGATTTTAATTATTCAAATTATGACCTATTATCCAATAACAATCCAAACTATTAGTTTTACCGACTTTCGTTTATAAGTTATATTACTCTTTTTGTTCTATTTTTTTTTTCCTTTCAGGCCACTCAAATAATTTTTTTGTTTTCTTCCTATTCTCCTAAATATTAAAGACTTATTTTTGTTTTTTATACGAACGCGACGAGTTTAGCAAATAAGTTTATAATATTATGGGTGAAGTTTTGTAAGATAACTTTTAGATTATAAGCATAATACTTTAACTGTTCTATCCCCGTGGCAACGCGCGGGTTGCAAATCTTGTTTTCATACATTTGATAAATCTTCGAGTGTAGCCATTACATTAGGTAGTTGAGGATTTGTGACGATCATGAGTTCCTTAAAATATATTCTGGGTCTTCTCTCAAGAAGAAATCGTCTGTCTCCCGAGATACAATAATCTAAACGACAGTCATGCACTATCAGCTATGGCTATCGCACCCAAAATAGCATCGGGTCATATGATGTTTAAATTTATGGAAAAAGACAAAAAAATTAAGTATGATGGTGACATAAAAAAACAATAGATATTGTGTTCTCCAAAGTTAAGTTAAGAGTGTAAACGAGCCGAGTCGCTCACGAGCTACTCGAGATCGTATCAATAAAAAACTCGAAACGAGTCGAGCCTTAACGAGGTCAAGTTTTGAAATATGGTTCGTTTAATAAACGAGCTCGATCCCGAGCTTTATATAGCGGGCTCGAGCCGGCTGCCTTAACAAGCTTTTTCTTTATATAATTTTTATTCAATTTATTATATATTTTTAAATAATTTTTATTATATATAAAATTATAATATAATAAAATAAGTAAATATTATGTGTTATTTTTAATATAAATAATATATTTTAAATTTTTTTCGAATTTACTTATAATAATAAATAAATAAATATAATCAATAATAAACGAGCCGAGCCGAGTCGAGCTCGAGCTTAAAAAATTCTTCACGAGCCGAGCACGAGCTTAAAAAATAGGAAAAATTGCATATATCCCCCTACTTTGGAAAAAAAAATTGCATATTTCCCCAAAATATAAGTTTTCAATGCATAATGTACAATGGTAAATAGAACTCTAAACGAGTCGAGCTCGAGGTCGAGCTCTGTTAAATCTAAACGAGCCGAGTTTGAGCCTAGACAAGCTCGATCTCGGCTCGGCTCCTTTACACCCTTATCTAAAGGTGTGTTGAAAACTTGGTAGCATCTCAGTATTTATAGTAGAAAAATTATTGAAACAACTAAAGAAATAAAAAAAATGTCAAATATAAATAGTAAAGAATGTCTTAGTGCCTTTATTTTTTTTTTAATTCGAAGACTGGAACAATTTTAGTCCAACAATATTAACTCTAACACATTTAAATAAAAAACTTACATCAACTTATTAAAAAACACATTTTTACTATTTTTTTTTCAAATTTTTCAACATTTATATGCTACTTTAAGATTCATCCCCATATTAATGTGATGAATTTTCACTTCTTTCTTTCTTTTAGCTTTCACCATATTAATGGGACGAATTTTCACTTTTTTTTTTCTTTTAACTTTTGTAGCTCGGACACTTCACTTTAAAACACCACTTCTTCCCTCGTCATTTACTCCTTTTGTTCCATTTTGAACGTGATCTGATCGGTTACAAGACCATATTAGTGAAAATAATAATTCTATACTAAAACAAATGATATATTTGTTATCCACCTACACTCCATATGAGACAAAATTATCATGAAGTTGTTTGGGGCTAAAAAAATTATTTTATTATATAGATACCCCTCCCCCCTCCCCTTCAGAATTTTATACAGTCATCGTCAATCTCGTCAGCCAAAACGACCGTATCAAGTGTGTATATCAAATGTGTGTGTTTAAGTATAAGGACCCAAAACAAAATACAAATTGGTTTGTGATATTATATTTAGAGTTAATTACACAGTTAGTACCCATGGTTTACCAATAGTAACAACCTGAAGTACTAACTTCTGGATGTAACAACATAAGGTAGCAACATTTAATTTTGTTTCATAAAGGGGTATTAAACTAACACCACATTAACTTTTAACGGCAAGCCCCCCCACCCCCCCACGTGACAAAAACGTGAGGGCAAATTTGACAATTTAACATTACCCTACATTTTGAAACCCATTGATCCAGATCCAAAACCTCAATTCTCCGGCGTTCTCTTCTCCGATCATCTCAGAACGGCCAGAAACACTAGATCGGAGATGATCGGAGAAGAGAACAGCCGGATAATTGAGGTTTGGATTTGGATCGATGGGTTTTAATATGTGGGGTAATGTTAAATTGTCAAAATTGCCCTCATGTTTTTGTCACGTGGGGGGCTTGCCGTTATAAGTTAACGGGGTGTTAGCCTAATACCCCTTTATGAAACAAAATTAAAAGGTGCTACCTTATGTTGTTACATCTAGAAGTTAGTACCCCAGGTTGTTACTATGGGTAAACCACAGGTACTAACTGTGTAATTAACTCTTATATTTATAATGGTTGCTATTATAATATTATATTATAACTTTTTTTCCTTATTACTTTATTAAAGTGATGATATATTTTTATGGTTTTTTTTAATTCCAACTCAACTAGTTTAGCACATAAGTTGGTGTCACTGTAATAGTTATAATCTTGTAGCATATGATTTTTTTTATTTTTCTATTTTTCTATTTTCAATCTCGAGGAATTTAGCAAAGGAGTTTGTGATATCATAAGTACAATCATGTGACATAGTTTTTAGGTTGTAGACACGATAATCTAAGCATGTGGTCGTTACACATTTTTTAGTTTCGTTTTCCTTTACGTTGTGTTATAGTAACACAATTGTTTTGTTTTGTGTAACCGTATTATCCCGCGACAACGCACGGGTGATAAATCTAGTTTGTTTTAGAATTTGATAAAAAAAAACCCAACAATTATATTAAATGAATGTATAAAGAAGATCTTGTTATGACCACGTGCTATGGGCTGATGTTGTGGAGGAAAAACCGAAAACTCACATTATTTACATGGTCAAAAAGTGAATAATTCATTAAGTCCACAAAGATCACAACCTGCAATAACATGGTCAAAATCAAGACTTAAGGGTGGCTATCATAAAACATCCTAGTACAAATCTATAAAATGGGAAAAAATAGGATCCGTAAGGTAGGTGGAATTTGAAGGAATAAAATTGGATTTGGAATGAATTTCATCAAAATTCATGTTTAATTGGCACATGATGAAAAAGGAATTGGAATAAATTCCACCAATCTACGAAAATTCAACATTCCTTCACAAAGTGAATGGAATTTAAAACTGTCCAATGGAATGTTTATATTTAATAAAGTTTTTTCATAAAGCGTCAAATGAAAACCCATTATCACCTAAACTCATTTTTTTCCCAACCTTCTATTTATCACTGAAAAAAACATTATCACGGATAAATGATTTGATGAAGATGATGAAGACGAGCAGGTTCAAAAACCCAAATAATTAAAAGATCACAAAATTCATGCTTACAAAGTAAAATAACATAAATCAAAATTGTAACAAAATAAATTAGACCGAACAACAAAATCAAAATCATTCAAGGAGATTGACCTGCGAAACCGAGGAACAAGTTGAAAAGGTCCCGAAACAAGATGAGGCAAGATGAAAAGTGAGAAACGTGCGAAAAGTGAGAAACGTGCTACCTCGAGGTGGTCGGACCGAGAAGATCAGAGACAGGCCATCTAAGTAGAGAATCGATCTACGGTGTGAAAAAGTTTGGGACGGGAAAATTTAGGGTTGAGGAAGGAGATGATTTGGAACGTGTTTGGTGGGGGGTTAATTTGGTAATTTTAATATTTCTGAATTCCGATTCCTTCCATAAAATGGCAAACCAAACTTGTTATATTTTTTTGGTAGGAATTAATTCCAATTCCATCCAAAACATTCTATGTTTATGTAAAGCGGTAATAAAACTAACCTAGTGTGTTTTAATACACAAGTTTTTTTTATCATTTTAGTCATGCTTCAAGTTATTAGTTATAATTATGGCTCTAATTACAGAAAATAATAAAATTAGTTCACGGGCACACCCAACAACCCGACCCGTGCAAAGCTGTACTAATTAGCACTTTTGCCACCCCTTAACACAACTCTAAGTACAGACAAGCAATCAGCAGATGTGGCTTGGCCATTAACTGCAATTACAAGAGCAAGCAGCATACCTTTTGCTATTGGATATGAGTTTGTCTTTTGCAAGAAACCCGGCCGGATATTACAAATGTTAGCTCACAACGTCATAAAGGAACAGACGAACAGTTTTGTTAACGACAAGCAGAGACATGCAGACATAGTTAAGTTTGCTACAAACATTCCTCGCGGACCGGGTGAACATTTAACTTTAATACAAATGGCCAAAAGTAAGTGTTCATGTTACAGTCACCATCTTCAGGATTCCTTCTCCCTCCTGTAACAACAAATCATCAAATCAATGGTGGTTAGTCAAAGGAGACGATTTCAACCATTTACCTACAGCTACAAACATGCACTTTGGGAGTTTGGGTTATGGTTTATCTCTCAGGAGTCAGATGGGTTAAGTAATAAAAGTTTAACTAGAAAATAAACAGTCAAATGGGGTTGTTTGTACATGTCGAAAATCATCCAAAGTGATTCTCATATGACATAAAACCTCCGAAATTAGTATTTCTTTAAACCTGAACTCTATGAGAATAGTATTGAAAAGTTTCTCAAGACGTTGCTAATTAAAACTATTATTTGATGGCATTGACTGCATACATTTATGGTGAAGAAAACTCCGATTAGTTTCTAACCTATCTTGTGTATGGTTTTAATGATACAAAAATCATGAAATGTAAACATATACATATGCTTTCTACCCTGATCATGACAATTTAGGAACCTGATATTATTAGTTGTAATTATTTATTAATTTATTATTTACTATTTAAAGTTTATATGTTTTCTGACAACATAACACAATGTTGTTACACAAAACTATTTGACAATCAGCGTGTTTTCCATTTATAAATCATCTTACAAACAGCAGACCTACTCCCTTAAGTGTGCCCACCAAAATAAAAATCAGAGGTGGCAAAATGGGTGGAATCAAAACCCATTTTTGTCAAAAAGAAAGTTGCAACTAATCATTGCATCACATATGATAAATTGATGACAAAATATATACTGGCAAACTTCCTAAATAATCCACTTTAAGAGGATTTATGCATTAAGATTACACTTAATTTAGAGTAACTTTCAACCCTTTCAACCCATTCCTTATATAGCTAATTTTTATTTAAATTTGACTTGGTTTAGTAGATACCTGGTTAAGCATCTTCTTGAGGTTCTTGTTGCTGCTGCTGTGGCCACATAGGCTGAGCCATGTATGGGCGAGGCTGCTGCCCATAAGGTGCTTGAGGATCCATGGGCCGACCCATATACATCCCCGAACCACCAACCTGTGGTGGAGGCATATAGTAATACGGTAAGCCCTCAGTTGGGCCTCCAACCGAAAGGGGCCCGCCTCTCGGCATTGTAGAAGCAAGTACTTCATCTTTCAAATCTTCACGTGGTACTATATCAACCAAGAAGTCAAAAATGTCGGTCCTAGTGATTGCAGCAGCGATATCGTTTTTCTGAAGGGTACGCCTTTTGTTTTCTTCGGTGTGGTTCCATGACCTTAAAGTCAACTCAAGGATGAACATTTCACATGCCCGTGCAAATATGACCGGCGCTTCAGCTGATATCATTCTCACATCTTCATCCGCTTTCATGATTTTCTTGATTCTAGCCAACGGGAGGCTATGGTTTTTGAAATCAGTGGTTTGTTCGATTTCTTGGTACTGGTTTGCCCAGAAGCTCTGGAGTTGCTGCTGCAATTGTTGCTGCTGTTGCTGGTGGATGTGTTGGTAAGCGAGTTGTTGTTGGGCCAGTTGGGCCGGGGGAGAAGGGAGGCCAGATGTTTGTGGTGGGACCGGCCCGCCTGATGAAGGGGGTATTCCCATCATGTGATTTGGTGGATAAGGTGCCATGTTGTAAGGCATTTGAGTAGAGCCTGGGGCCTGCCCGTGACCTTGTTGATCCATCTTTACAACACAAAAGGTATAAAAAAAAGTAGCTCAGAAAGTGGACAATAGGTCCCTTAAGAGTACTTTTATGCAACAAAAAAGAATCTGAATTCATTTATTATTTTACTCAAAAAATTATATTACTATTGAAATAATATAATTTCTAGAGACTTGTATCTTTGATCCTCTTTTAGTTTCACTTGAGTTTAACGCAATTAAATTGACTATATGATGCACATGGTGTTACTCATTTGACCCGTTTATTATATTGGTTCTCCAATTACTGACAAATTTGATCCACAAATTGAACTTAAAGGTTAAAACACTATAGCAATAGCACCCAGTCTTTAGTTATCAGCTGGTCAAATAGCTCAAATTCTGCTAAAGCAGGCTGCTTTTTCCTATTCAACAGTGAAGACTCTAGAACACATATTTGCCATGTCAATTGCTCTGCTCTCCCCTAAAACAGGTAAATTGACAAATTATGTCAACTAATTCTGCAGTTGATGCATATACCACTAACTTTTTATGACCTCGCTCCACTATATTCATCTTTCCTGCTAAAGCTTCCCACTTTCCAGTCTAATAACTAAATATATAATATGTATGGAAAAATGTGCTTAAAATCATTAATGAATAAATGAAAAAGTATATAATCAAAGAAGGGAACATAAACATATACACATCAACTTATTTGGCAAGTTATACTGAAACCGCCATAGAGGGTATAATGGTACACATCCAAGTTTGTTAATGTCCGTTCGACATGTATTAAAAGCAGACGATCATCTTAACTTTTGAGCAACCAAAAATATTAATTCAGAAACTAAATGAAACTAACAATCAGTAAAATAGGAATATAGGATGACTCTACAAAATAACTACATGTAGGAACAGGCCACAATGATCACTTATTGCAATGCACTTTTGTATGCCACACAACCTCTCCTAACCGAAAGGATCTTATGTTACTAAAAACATAATTCAGCTTTGTATCAGCTATGTAAAATTCTGCAATTTCGAGACGACTGACTCACACATTCATAATTCACTTCCAAATTCCAATTTTCAATATTTCTTTGCTGGATGGATGCAAATAAAATAAAGAAATTGCATAATAGCCATTTCAGAAAGAGGAAAAAAACATTAGAGTAAAAACAAAAGGCGTGTTGTCGAAAAAGATCAAGTTACATCATTCATATAGCTTAACAAGTTCTGCAGCATAATGACTTATTTGGCTACGAATCTACAATGGGATTCCAACTCAATAATTCATACAAACTATTAACGATAAGACAACCGAACAACCAGAAACAATAAGCAGAGACAAGGAACACAAGAATTTAACTTCGGGTAACTAGGGTTTATCTTTTTATCTAGGGATAATCGTTTACAAGTACAATGAGTCAATGAGAGAGATCATTATATAGGCAACTGAAGAATGAAGATAATAACCAAATCAAGAAATTTAATAAAGATAAAGTACAGTTCAGTAAATAAATGTTTAAAGAATTAAACAAGAAACATGTGATTTACACCTAATACCGTTAGTAAACTAAATTTACTATAAAGTGAGTCTCTTTATGCAACAAATTTATAAGTGAGGCTCTTTACTAGTACATTTAGGCCAAAAAAAACATATAAAAAAAAGGAAAAGAAAGGCAATAGAAACACAAAATTCATCAAAATTGAAGCTCAGAAGAGATAAAAATCCTAAAAAAAATCCAAAATCGGGGCGTATAGACATAGAAAACTAAGTAAATACCTTGTAAACTGTTTGGTGAGTTGAAGCTGCTTCGATCAAAGCAACAGATAATCCAACGGGGAGGAATTCAGACAAAATCTGAAGAATCAATCAAGTTAATAAGGAGAAACTGGGTGTGATGAATGATTGAATAGTTTAGAGAATTAGAGATCAAACCTCGTAGTATTTGGCTAGGGTTTTCGGGAGTGAGACGGAGAAGTTGAATGCTAATAACGACGCGTATTCGCTCTTTTGGGCGTATATATATAGCACAGAAAAAGACGCATTCGGAAAAGGGGAAAACATTTACTACGGATGTCGGATCCGTCTCGTGTCCCGCATGGTTTATTTTTTCTTCTTTTTACGGCAAAATTTATTAAAAACCGGCAAAGCTTCTAGCAAGAAATTAGCAACCATCAAACCAAAACTTACATTGAGAAAGTAAACCAGTCTTGAAAACTCACAGATCGGTCTTTACAACGATTACTAAACAAAAAAAACTCCAATGTTTGATTTCCAAGGCTGGCCCCGAAAACCCTCACAAAAGTTTGGGCCCTAGGCGAGATAAAAAATAGGCCCTTATAATAAAAAGACAAAACCGCATATATAAAAACTAAAAAGACATCATGTGTCACACGCCATACATGTTCTTTTATAATCAGGTCAAACTCTCCAAATATGGTCTCCGTTTGAGATTTTATTTTACTCGCTTTCCCTTTTTTTTTATTTTTAAGCTTCGTAGCCCCGCTTTTGTATTTGTATAAGGATTTAGGAGGCATAATCTAATGCACAATAATTGAATAAACACAAGATCATACCTAATTACGTTAAAATTAGACCATAATTCACTAAAACTCTAAATTACACCAAAATTAAACCTTAAATCTCCATTCAGTAATGTATAAATCATTTACTACGAATGTCGGATCCGTCATCCGTCTCCTGTCCCACAGGTTAATTTTTTTTTAACTGAAAATACTCGGTTATAGAGGTGCACAAATCGGTTTTTTATACGAACCGGTTCCGGTTCCAAATAGTGTCACTTAAACCGGTTCCGGTTCCAGACCAAAAAAACCAAAACCGACCAAACCGATTCCATATACACCGGTTCCGAAAAACCGGTCGCTGTATGTGGTTGGGCCTTGGGAGCAAGCAGCTTCTGTTTGTTTTTTTTTTTTTTTTTGCAATTTTTTTTTCAAGTAATTTTAATAGTTATAAAAGTTTTAAAAAATTGTATTGAACATCTAATAAACACATAAAAACCACAACCCATTCATTCATTGTCATTAACTTAAAAAAACATACCATCAATCGGTTACGACTTACGTGTTCGGAAATTAAAAAACATTACGAAATGAAATACAACACCAAATACGATTTTAAAGTCTTCAAATGGAAACCATAATCTAATTATAATGTCTTGACATCTTCAATCTTCAAGCCTTCAACCATTAATCTTCAATCTTCACCGGGAAATCAAGACTTCAACCACCATCTTCATTCTTCATCCGAGCTATTTGGTCCAACCCGAACCGTCAAATCAAGAAGCTCTTTGTCGTTGAGTTGATTGTTTGTTGCGAGTTGGATCTCGTTCATGTGAATCCTATCTTCAAGTGTATTTTCATCTTCAAGAGTTGCATGATCTTGTATACGTTCCACCACATCCAAATGATCCTTCAAGCAAATGCACATCTCGATCGAAGCCGGAGTGAGCCTTGTTCTTCTCAACGATAACACCCTGCCACTATGAGAAAACGCGGATTCCGAAGCTACCGTACTAGCTTGGACACTTAGTAGATCCCGAGCCATAGCGGATAGGTTAGGAAATTGACCTTCCTTTCCTTTCCACCAAGCCAAGATGTCAAAATTCTCAAATTCATCCCTACTCATATGCATCAAAAAATTCGTTGCACTATATCTCCCAAGCTCGTTACTTGGGGTGCTTCCTATTTGACGTTTAGTATTTTCGACCCGAAACAAGTTATACAAATCATCGGGGTCTTGACTCGAACTAGTTGCGAACGAGATTTGGACTCGTGTTGATGGACCATAACGAGCCAAATAAACATCAAACAATTCTTGAATAGTCTTATGAAAAATCGATTTGGTTTGTTGAGCAAAGTTTGGATTTTCTTCATACAAATTCAAATAGTCACAAATCCGATCAATCACCGTTTCAACACCGGCCACATTAGTACACGGGTTTAAAAATGCGGCACAAGTAAAGACGGGTGGGATTTCAGAAAAATATTTTCTAAACTTTTCTTTCATCGGAGTCACCATTTTGTTAAACAAATCACTTTTAAATTCATACTCACTTAATTTTCTTGCCATCAAATAAAGATGATTAAGAACAAATGGGCTAGTCGGATAATAAACACCCGAAAGTATTGTAGTTGCGGTGTTAAAAACATCAAGCAACTCGGACATTTCTTCAATACAAGCCCAACCCTCGTGCGGAAATGGTGTAGCTCGACCACGATTATCTAAAATTTCATGAAAAAGCTTTAAAGACTCCCGTTGTTTCAAAGCACTTTGAAACATTTTGTAGGTAGAATTCCAACGTGTAGGAACGTCCCAATTCGGTCCAAGACAAACCGAATTAGTATCGCTACACAATTTCCTATATTTCATATATCTTGCTCGACTTTGTTTAAAAATAGAATGCAGCATGTTTTTAAATTGCACTTTAAAAAAACATACTTGTGAAACGTGTAACCCATCTTGAACAACCAAGTTTATAATATGAACCACACAATGACTATGGAAAAAAGCACCATCGCAAATCGGTCGATATTTGAGTTTAGCTTTTTCAACTGCCACGGTGTTGTTTGAGGCATTATCAAAAGACATTCCAATTTAAAGGTTCGGATTACATAATCCAGAAGCTTGAAAACATTTTCTCCCGTGTGGGGATATGCAAACAATTCAAAAGCAACCAAACGTATCATTTGCCATGATGAAGGACATATCCAATGTGCGGTGACACAAATGTACAATTCGGGTAGATTGCGTGGAGCAGGCCAAATGTCGGTTGTTAAGTTTACACCGGTATTTAAGTTTTCAAAAAGTGAAATTAATTACTTTTTTGCGACGTCCCATAGTTTTAAACAATCTCGTCGAAGAGTTGTGCGACTTACTTGGACGAAGCGAGGTTGGAGAGTTTCCCTAATCAAACTTGTTAGGCGAGAGTTGTCGAAGTGATCAAAGGGAAGAGCTTCTTGGATCACAAACTTTGCCATTTGGTCACGAACTATTTCCAAGTCGAAGTTAAACACGTCTCCACGACTCCCCATTTGTGCTTGATCCGTAGCCGGATTATTCACCCTTAGGCTATTTGTAATGGTACCGCCTCGTGTGTGGCCTTGCCATGTTCGATTTTTACTATGAGTAGAGAGTTGAGAGTTACATGTAGTTGGGGCATGTTCTGTATTTGTATTGTGAAAAAATGGTATACAATGCATTCCAATTTCCTTTTCTTTTTAATTGGGCAGGCTTCTTTTTAAACTGATAATAAATTGATGTTAATGAAACTAGTATTTAAGTTTGAAGAGTATATAGTTCAGAGTTATAAGTAGTCACGGGCTGTTGTGCATTGTGAAAAAATGGTACATGTTGCGGTTCGATTGGCTTTCTGTAAATTGGACAGTTTTCTTTTTAGACTGGTAAGTGGTAATAGATGGATGTTGGGGATAAGGTTGGCTATTGACTATTTCTGATATTTAAATTGGAAGGAGTTATTTTAAAATGAAGTATATTATTATTATTTTTTGTTTGTTATAATATTTTTTGAAAGTTAGTTTGGTGCTTGCTGTTCCAGTTTTGTGACGAAAGCGGTTGTGATGAGGTTGCCTGTGGATTGTTACTGTTATTTCCTTCACTACATGTTATTTTCAAATTGGGTAGACCTTTTTTTTTAAACTGGAATATGTTAGTTTCGTTTTTTTCTGTTACAATGTTGGTTCGAGGTATGCTGAGTAACATCTTCTAAAGATACACAGATATGATATGACACAAATGAATTAACAGATACACTTACCTGATACTTTACTACTTTTGTTCCTAATTTAAGTTTCTATTTGTATTACCGGATGATAGAATGGTTTGGGTATTTCCTTCTTCACTTATTTAGAAAGTTAGTGTATAGCTTGCTGCTGTTATGCATTTTAACATTTTAAAACATCTTCTATACAGTGTTTGATGGAGGTTGTTAAGAATTGTGGTAAAAAGCATCGATTAGTTTGGACCAATTATCTTCATAAAAAAATTTATTTATGCTGTGGAACAACTTCGAATCCAAAGTATGAACTTTTTGGATCCATTATGAGTTGGTTTATGTTGTGTTTTATCTCAAATGGGTCAAAGTAGGTTCACAGTAACATCTACTTTTTATGTTTAAATACTTATAAGCATGCGAAAAAGCCGTTTTCGCCCATTACTCAACTTAACTGATTAACTGCTATGTTCTATTATAAGTTTCCTTCTTTGTAGTTTGTATGTTATTGCAAATGCTATCTCGCAAAGGTGTTGGACCTGATGAATGTCCATGGGCTCCCCAAAGGAAATGTTGCAAGCCATCTACAGGTTCAAAATCTACTCGACATTTCATGTTTCATTTGTGTTGTTGTATCAATCGAGATCTAAATGCTACTGATGCAATTAGAGATGTTTAAATTGTAGATTACATTACAGGTGAGCTTAGAAAAATAATTATGAAATGTGATGGAAGAACTAAGGTGGCGTTTGGTTCACGGAATGTAATGTAATTGGAATTGGAAAGTTTTCATTCTAAAGTTGTGCTTACGTTGGGTAAAGAAGGAGTTTGAAATACAATGAATTCCTTTAATCAATGGAATTTGAGGTCATGTAACTTTCCTTGGTTAAAGTGAAGGATTTCTAAATTCCATTGATTAAAGGAATTCATTGTATTTCAAACTCCTTCTTTATCCAACGTAAGCACAACTTTAGAAGGAAAACTTTACAATTCCAATTACATTACATTCCGTGAACCAAACGCCACCTAAATGTCTTGAGAACAATTTATGCAGAAACAACAGCAAAACAAATGTAAAATGAATAGAACTGGAGGTAGCCAATGTTCCGGGACCATGGCGCACTCCAAGCCGTCAAAATAAAGCTTATGTGACGAATCCTTTTGTACAAATAACTCCACTTATGAATATATTTTGTAAATGTGAAAAGGTATGAGCTTCTTGGTCAAATTAGATGGGTGTTTGAGTAGTAGCTAGCCTGATTATAGTATATGAATTGAAGGTAGATCACCAGATGGATGATCAAGTGCACTTATTGTATAACTTATGATATGAACAAATGAATGTTCAAGTAAACTTATTATGGTTGTAACAATTACACCTAGATTATGGTCAACTTCTCTCTTTTAAATTAAGAAGATCGAGTTCAAATAAGAATTACCCGCCGCAACGCGCGGGCGGGTCAAATTCTTGTTATGTATCAAAATTAATTCAAATAAATTGTACTTTATATATATAGATTAATATTTTATATTTTATATATTATGACGGGTGCTATTTAGTCAAGGTTTTTACTTTTGTTGCTTATGTGATGGTAATGTTGGGTGTACTTCAATGCGGATCCAGACAAAAAATTCAGGGGTAGCGTTAAATTTTTTTTTTGCCGGGACTAACGGGGTTCGGGGGTAGCGCCCCCGTGAAAAAAAAAGGTAATTAACGGGCTTTTGATCATATTTTCAAGTCAGGATCTAACTAAAAACCATAAAATTATTCGAGGGGCAACAGAAAATTCGTTTCAGGGGTAACGAAATATCGAAAACAAAAAAAATTGCACATCGCAGTAAAAGTTCAGGGGTTGCGGGCGCTACCCCTGCCCTTCAAGTAGGTCCGCCCCTGGTGTACTTGTTTAACTAATTTAACCAAGTCCGAGGGTTATAGGAGATCTAGCTTCAAAGTGGAGTAATGACCATTTGAAAGTAGAAGGACTTGTTTTGTCATTATCGAATTCCTAATTTAATTAAGGGTCAAATCTGCCCAGATAAGTATCATTTGGTCAACAATCCTACTTCTGGTTCATTCAAAAATTGATTTGGTGCCTCTAAATCACCAGCATTGCTCGTAATTAAGGTATTGGCATGCTTTTCTTGCAACTAACCTAATTCTTTTTTAATGCATGCCTTGGATTCTCATGGGTTTTGCCTAGAACCAGAAAGTGGGAATATTTATGTGTGAAATGACGAGATATTTCATAATTATTTGTAAGATTAACTCATTAACTTGACTAAATAGGAACCCTTTTGTGTCTTTGGGAAGATAAGATATGATGGACTGGGAAATCTATGTAACATACAAATTCTGCACATAAGGTGTTCGATGAAATGACTCAGTGAGGATTATCTTTTGGATAGACCCTTATTTTTCATGATTTTGATTAATTGTAGGATAAGGGTCAGTGTCATGGGAATTATGATGATTTGGGAGCATCTTGTGTGAAATTGAGGTTCAAAGTGGTAATTTGAATTCTTGTGTGTTTTGTGATTGTATCCGGAGAAGAAAGTTCAAGCGGGTTAAACAAACATATGAGAAAAATTCTTGATCACAATATTACTACGGGCCAAGGTAATTACCCTATTGTTCTTTAATATCATGAGTGTATATTTGCCTAAATACGTATATGATTTGGGGAAAAGCTACCTTATGTGAACTTTGTGTGAATATGTTAAACCATGATGCTATGGTCGTAGATATATACTTATGGATTGAGTTATAATGCGTACAACTTGATTGTGATTATGTGTCGTATATATTATGAAAAACTATGACATATTCATGTAGAGACGAGTATATAAATTCAACCTACCAAATATGATGGAACCTAGTTGGTTAGGATGATTATAAGTTATGTTTTAAGGAAGAAAAAAAACATGATGAATTCAGAATTTAAGTAAATGGGTCAGTAGACCTCTTGATTCCGCCCCTCCGGCCCTCCACACGCCTCATCCTTTTTATGACGAACTCTTGTAACAAGAGTATTGAGTTGAGCAGGACCTTAAGATAGATTTGAACCTCAAATATTTTAGTTGTGAGATATACATTTTAACCATAAAAGTATCTTATAAAAACCTTACTGTTCCCAACTTCTCTCTCTATCCTCATTTATGCCTTCTCTCGAATCAAAATGCAAACGAAAACATTATCACATTTTTTCTTCAACGGCTAAATCACCTTACGTTCATACTTAAATCAACTCTTAAATTTTTGTTTAAAAAAAGGCTCAGATTGTAAAAAAAAAAACAACAAACTCGTTTCCAAGATAAAGAACAGGAATAATGAATGCTAAACTTAAATCTGATGTTTACAGGTACTAGAAGAAGAAATGGCAACAAATTCTGCTTCCAATTTGTTTCATGGTATGCACTGCAATCTAAGGTTTCATTGCTCAAGTGATATAAACAACTTTTCCAGTAATCACTGTTTTTTATGAGACAATTGTTCTGATTTCTTTCTTTATGAATCTACCTTTCCCAAAGTTAGAGTTATGATTAAAAGGTCCGGGCTTTTTGCCAGGTGCAAAGTATATATTTACCTTTTTTAGATAAGTTTTAGGCTTGTTTAGGGCTTCTTTAGGCTGTTTAGAAATATTTCACACAACTTTTAGCTATTTAGACATGTCCAAACCAAATTTTGGCTTGAACCCACTAGAATCTTGCTGAAACTTTTCAAGAACTTCACTTGGACTGCAAGGCAGTTAGGCCTTTCGCACCTTTTACTACTATAAACTAAACCAAACCAAATCAAGCATACCCGTTAAAATCCAACTCAAGGTAGGGTTTATGATTTACCTCAATCACAAGGGAAAGAGAGGCTGCTCCCAGCGATACCCCCGGCTCTGGGAAACCATCATCTATTTTGAGAGATATTGTAAACCTGCAAGAAAAGAAGGCGCACAAGAAAACAATAAAACATTTAAGATAGCATACAAGGGGAAAAGAAATTAATCGAGCAACATGAACAAATAAATGAACAATAGTGTGATACGGACTCAGATGGGTCTTGGGAACTGAGTCAAATAATCAGCAACCCATCTAAGGCTATCCATAGTGGGGCTTGAAAACCCACTTTCACGCCCCCTCCCACTACGATGGGGCGCTAAAAGAAAAAAAAAATGTGAGGGGCTTGAAAAGTATCATGCCCGAGAAGGAGAGAGTTGTGAGGGATATGTAATGATTAATGGGGCTTGAATATGCATTTAATCACTACACCATTTATGTGATCAAGCCCCTTGCCACATCATCTGCCACATGGCGGATCATGCCTAAGGGAGGGGCTTGACCGCTACGGATAGCCTAAGACCCAAGACCAAGTCAGGGCTGGGTTTCAACATAGTGAGAAAGTGTGTGTGTGTGTGTGTTGGGGGTGGGGGGTGAAAGTTATGTAAGTGCTGCTGCAAATCTGAGTAGTTCTTTAGTTTATTTTTCTTTGGTCTTGTAAATTTGAAGTTGTGTTCTCTGTTCTTCTATAATGAAGGTCAATCCCTTCTCGAATAGGCTAGTTTAGCATCTCTTTATTTTTTTCACTTTTAAGTTATTAATAAATCAATATACCTGACAGGGAGTAGGCTACGTTCCTTTTTTTCTTTTTGCTTGCATCAAGCCGTGAACATGTTTTTTTCAATTAACTTATAGTCTTTGTAACAAGTGTCGACATGAATAACTTACCTCCAGCTTTAATGTATGCTATTTTTACTATAAAGTACTAAATTTTGCATGCATGCTCTCTTTCTGTTTATGATTGTACAGGGTCATGGGTCTCCTCTGGGTATGGACCTGGGCCTGTATCAGTTTGCCTCTTCTTATTTTCTTGTCCTATTTTTCATGCATGAAATAAACCAAACTAGTTGGACGTTCACAATTGCGAGGCCTCAGCAGTTCTTCATCAGGAATGCTAAGATCACCACAGGAGACTACCTTTAATAGTTTCTTGGCTCAGGTTTGTTCTTTTTTATTCTTATCCTAGATGTGACATTTTCAACACATTACACATACAGGTCATGTATTTATCTTTAACAGATAAAATAAAGATATCTCGCTAAAAAAAAGAAAGATGTCCAGTGGGTCGAATGGGTCAAATGGTTTGAAAGCCACTAAAGTATGCTTTAGTTCCATAGACTCTGCTAAGTCATTTTTTCATTTAAAAATAGATTATTGTTTAAATAACATAGTTTTTGTAATCATATTTGGCACAATAATTATAGTAAAAATATGTATTATCAGACATATTAGTTCACAATTATATAGAGTATTAAAGTAGATGGATTTTTATGTAACTTTGTATTCTATATATATGGTTGTACGCACACAAGTTTCTAAATCTAATACACAAAAAATATAATTCCTGATTACCAAGTTTATTTTGTATTTTGTACGAGTATTTTGCGGGCCACAACCCACCTGCTCATTTTGCCACCTACACGTTTTCTTTACTTAGCGAAATTCCTTTGTTTAATCTAATGTGAAACGCATCTTTAATACATGTACTTGCCAGCAAGTTAGGACTTTCATACAAATGAGAACCAACCTCAAAGTGGTAGATAATTCTGGGGCCAAACGAGTAATGTGCATACAAGCTTTGAAGGGGAAGAAAGGAGCCCGGTTAGGGACACAATAGTTGCATCTGTGAAGGAGGCTCAACCCGGAGGGAAAGTGAAAAAAGGACAGGTTGTGTGTGGGGTGGTAGTTCGTGCTGCCATGCCGAAGGGCTGTTCTGATGGTAGTGAGGTCAAATTTGATGATAATTCGGTTGTACTGGTGAATAAGCAAGGTGAAGATTGGAACTAGAGTGTTTGGCCCGGTTCCACATGAGTTAAGGAAGAAAAAGCATGTCAAGATACTCAGTCTTGCACAACATATGGCATGAGGTATGGTGTTTTGGCCCTTTTTACTGCAGTTTTTTGGTTTTGACAAAAACAAACAACATGAAAACTAGATCAAGGAAGCTACCAGATTTTGCTTCTTTCATCTTTCTTGTTTTCCAGGTGGTTTTGGCATCCTAAATCTTTTATTGATTTCTATTATTTTTATGGTTTTTTAAATATAATTACGAAGGTATACTATTTTAATTATACGCTTGTTTTTAATAGGCGAATTTAGGAGGTAGTATTTAAAATACACTCTGGATGGTCTTCATTCTGTTTTCAGTTTTTATCTAAACCTGTTTGACCCGTTAGAAATGAAAACATGACCTGAATCTATTTGTAAGTAAATGGGTCGAAATCGTCACCACCAACTTATTAATGCTGATCTTGAAGTTGGTGAAAATAATATTCTTTTGTGTATAAAAGTATAGATGTGTTTATAATTTTATATGATCTAGCAAGTATTACAACACAAACATTTCTACAAGAAATTATAAATAATGTTTTCATGCTTAGATTTGTTAGCTATCAGGAAGCTAAATGTAGTTCCTTATAAATTATAATCCATGGGTGTGAACACTACAAAAGTACCATCAAAATCACTAGATATTACTCAAATATTTAGATTATTATTATGTTAATATTGTATTATGTAACTATATTTAAAGCCCTGAACAATATTTCAAACCAAGCCCTTTTCTTTTCTTTTCTATAACTCAACCCCTTTCTCATGTGAAATAGTAGGATTAACATCACTTGTTATCTAAGTATCTAACCCGCACATATTGCCACCTCTAATGCCTGATATAGCGTGTGTTGTTGAAAATTTGATTTGCTTCCAAACACACTCTATATTTCCTTGGATCGTTTTGTTTTTCGTTCGATGATTTATTGACGGTGAAATTGTTTGTCTCAGGTTTGAGATGATGCTAGGTGACTTTATACTCGTTTTTGTTTTGGTAGTAGTGATAAGTAACGCCATAAATAATAGATCACAACCTTACATTATACATTCATGTCTATCCAAACTTTATTACACAAGCAAGATGTCTCTCTCTGTACAGACTTTTGAAAACTAGAGCTCCAGACATATCCGACCAAGGAGTTGCTCACAGTCACATATTGAAATAATCATTACTGTGTGGCTGATAATATCGGTGATGGCCCTTCCACCTGACAAAAACATCATTCACAACTTTTACTTGACATTTATTGAAAGTGACATATACCTAAGCTTGTTTTCAAAACGGAACCCACATGACGTGCTCTAGAAACCACTAAAAAATAGAGCTGAAAACGACCATAAATATTTTATAAAAGATAAATAAAAGATTATTGATGCTTAGTGATGTTATTTTTATTTGTGTGTTACCATGAATTTTGCTCCCCATATCTCCTCCTCAGTTGCAGGAACGGCTGTGATTTTGTTCTTAGGATTTTGGTAGCATCTCAGCTCCCCAATTGCAGTGGAATAGAAGCACCCTGCATACACTCAAATGGGTCAAACAAGTGTCAAATTAGAGCTAACAATTCTTTAAAAAAAATATTTTTCTAGTTGAGGTGTAAGGAGTATATTACTAATTTCACAAGATCTAATCGAAATTTTAACACTAATTGTATACTAAACAAAGTACGACTTTTCAGTATATAATTTTTTGACTAGTTCATGTAAAGTATTCTCCCCTTGGTATAGTTTAGTTTTACACCGTTATTTTTTTTTATATAGTTTTTTTTCGGTTTGCATGTTTATCTTTATTATTTATGTATAGTTTTTTCTTCTTCTTTATGTTGTGTTATAGCAATGCAACCTAATCGAGTACCTATGTTTGTCTCACGACAAGGAGCAACTAATTGAAAACTAGTTAGCGTTAAAGACCACATATGTTACCTATAAGTGAACAGAGAAGGTCATAGGAACGTACGACCAAATTCTTAAAATTAGCTGTTTATTAAAATTGAAAGAAAAAGTGTTTTGGGTCGAATTGACCCGACCTATGCTATGGAAAGATGAATAGATCAGACCTTGAGGGAAAGATGCGAGTGACTTGCCACAGGCACCTTTGAGGAGATCAGCATCATTGGCAAATGCAACACACCCATCAGCTGTGATTCCCCAATACAAAGGAACCTTACCATGTTGATCCTGTCATTATTAAACAAATTGTAAAGATTAATCTAACCCACTTTTAAGAAACATAAGTAAAAGTTAGGTGGGGAATCATGACTTACTGTGGCCACAAATAAAGTAGAGGTGGATTTGTCAAAGACCACAAAGGCAAAATTTCCGATAAGGTGTCCCACAACTTGGTTTATAGGATACGGGGCCCGGTCACGAAGAGTTTTGTAAGCCTCAATGACCAAAACCACCTCGTTGGCCGACTTGGAAAGCCCGTATTGTTGCTTTAGGCTACCCAAGTTGTCGAGTGCGCCTTCGAATAAGCAAAATATCTCGTCTTTGACAGCAAAAGATCTGCAAATATTGTTATAGATCTTTATATTAAACTTTTTATATACTTGAGATATGCTTGAGGAATCAAGAACCTATTAAAGTGAAGTGGATGGGATAATTGAATCCTTTTTGTTTTGAGAAGTAACACTCAACTTTTCATATGGGCCATACTTGGCCATAAGCTTATCTGATATTAGAAAAAAGGTCAATTGCTTGAGCTTGGATAAAGCCAAACTAGGAAACGTAAATTACCAAAAAGCCCTCCCTTTTTTATCCTCTGAAAAGACTAAATTGTCCCACCTTTCATCATCCCATCAAGAGAAGTTAAAAGATTGTTCAATTTATTTTAAAAAGAAAAGAAAAAAGACATGTAAAGATTGTAGTCCGTGTGGTGCACTGCTACATGTGTGTTGGATGGATGCATGTACAATTTGCATCAGGAAAATAAAATCAGGAACAACCGACAGAAAATTCAAACAATATCAGCCAAAAATAGGAATACTACGCTACAAAGTATACTACCCTGCAAAGTATTCATTGTATTCCAATTTAACCTACCACGTAGGGTGGAACATAGGGCTTGTTTGGGATTTTATTTAAATAGATAAGTATTTTTTTTTATCAAAAGTGCTTATTGGCTTATGACTTTATAAAAAAAAGTTTTTAAAAAAGTGTTTGAATTTGCTTAAGTGAATAAGTGTTTTTATATGTAAAATGACTAAAAAGGGGTTGAGTAAGTATAAGGTTAGGTGAATATAAATTAAAATAAGGGTAGTATGGTAATTTACCACTCAAAAAGCTATAAGCAGTTTTGAAAAGCCAGAAAATACTGACTTATTAAAAACTGACTTATTAGCTTTTTGAAAAGCCAAAAGCAAAAGTGCTTATTGACTTGCCAAACATTCAAAACTGCTTATTGGCTTTTCAAAAAGCTAATAAGTCAATAAACAGATTGGTTAGAATGATTATAAGTTCTTTTTATCTATCGACTACAACTAAAGTAGTCACTTTAGTTAGGAAAAAAACATGGTGAATTCGAGTAAACGGGTCAGTAGACCTCCTGATTCCGCCCCTCCACACGCTTCATCCTTTTAAAGACCAACTCCAGTAACAAAAGTATTGAGTTGAGCGGGACCTTATAAGATTGATTTGAACCTCAAATCTTTTTGTTGTGAGATATACATTTTAACCATAAGACTATCTTATTAAAACAACACTGAAAGTCAGCTAAGGGCCTGTTTGATATGCTCTGACCCGGCCCATTAAGGGCTGACTGCTGACTCGGTCAGCAGTCCGAGCGTTTGATATGATAACTAACTTGCTCGGACCGAGTCCGAGTGCTCTGACTGAATTCATCGTATATACATCTCAGACCGAATCCAACCCTAGCCAGCCACCCTCCTCGCTGAACACACACAGCTCCAACTCCCAACCCTAGCCACCCTCCGCCGTGCAGTAACGCCGCCGTCGTCACTCGTCGAAGCAGCAACGCCGCCGCCGTCACTCGCGAAAGCCGCCGTCGCCCTCGTCGAAGCAGCTCAACACCCCCTTAATTCTCCGATTACTCAATCCTAACTGTTTCAAACCTTCATCGGAACCGAATCGTGATTGGAAATATCAACAATTTTCAAATTCAACGCGACAGAGGAACTAGCGATCTCACGAAGCGCAGTTTCGACATTACCGTGTTTCAAATTACTAAGATCTAGGGTTTTTAGGTTTTTGAATCGGAAAATGAATCGAGAAACGGTACCGTGCATGAAATACGTTTGATCAACGACGGTGAAACGGAGGCGAAGGCGATCGGTTAACGAGAGCAGCAACCCAGCTTCCTAATCATTTCTCCGCCCCTCTTCGACAGGTAATCTTTCTATTTGAACGGTTTTTATTTGCTGTAAAGATGATGAATTGATGATCTTTGAGTTATTAGTGATGTAGAATTTGTTAGCTTGTAAAAGGTTTTGATTTCAAGAAGTAAGTGTTTTGTCTCTTTGATAATTGGTATTCAAATCTTATCAAATTACCCACAACAAAAAAGATCTTGATTTGTGCAAAGATATTGTGAAAACTTGTGATTCTGCCTCCTTTGGCTCCAGGTTACTGTGCTTTTCTGTTTTGCTATTTGTTTTTGATGTGCTTAAAGGTTTTAATTTGCTGTAAAGATAATGATCATTGAGTGATTAGTGATGTAGAATTTGACAGTTTGTGAAAGGTTTTGATTTCAAGAAGTATCAGTTTTTATTTTTAGTGAGAAATGAAGTGTTTTATCTGTTTTGTATTGCATTTTGAGAGTAACTAGAATTTGACAGTTTGTAAAAGGTTTTGATTTCAAGAACTATGGTTTTTATGTCATATTCATGGGTAGCTGATGAAATTATGTTGCTTTAGTGTAGAAAGTTGTAAGGGAGTGGACCCTTATATTTTATTTTTGTAGAAATTATGGTAATGATGCTAAGGTATGTTAAGTGATGGTTAAACTAATCATAGTAGTTGCTTGTAAGATGTTACCTATTAATGTTGATAAGTACAAGTAAATGGTGATATATTGTAGTTCATATGTATGTGAGTTGTTGGTTTTATGTATGTAGACATGGCCACTACTAAACCTAGAGCCAATTGGAAGTCTGAAAGTGTGGACAAAACGTTTCTTGAAACATGTCTGCACGAAATAACAATCAACGGTCGGGAGGGTACTAGTTTGAAAGGATCCTCATGGAAAGTGGTTGGAGAAAAACTGAAAAATGAGCATAATTTCATTGTCAACCGAGGACAAATGAAAAATCGTTATGACTACATAAGAAAAAAGTTTTGTGCTTGGGTGAGATTAAGAAACAAAACAGGGAATATCTATAATCCCATAACAAATACTTTCACTATGAGTGAGGAAGAATGGGCGGCGGAGATAAAGGTATTTTTTTTATATTTATGAGTATTTTTTTTAACTAGGCTTATTATGTTTTACTATTTTAATTATATTTATATAATCTTCGAACAGTTGGACCCATACGTAGAGAAAGTGAAAAATGCACCCCTCATTTTTCCGGAACTTTGTGTGCAATTGTTTGAAGGGGTGACCTCGACCGGCGCTCATGCTTGGGGGCCATCTTCTACACTCCCTAACCCCGCAGATGAATTTTCCACGGATGATATGGATGCTGTTAATTTCACTCAGATGGAAACGGAGGCCCCACATGAAAGTGATGAATCAAGCAGCCGGTCGAAACATAATGAACGTCAAGGAAATAGCAAAAGGGCGCGTAAAAACACACTTGATGATGACTTTAGGGAGGTTGGGAAGGAAATTGTGAATGTTGCAAAAATGCTCGTGGAAAATGAACGTTTGAGTAGAGAGAGAGAAATTGAACGCTTGGAAAGAGAGAAGGAAAAAGAGAAAGAAAATGATGTGGGAGCATGTATGGAGAAATTGGAGAAAATGGGGTGGGGGGAAGGAGATCCAAGATACGACACGGCTCTTTTGCTATTTGGTGAAAGTGCCGATCTTAGGAAAGTTTGGTTACATCTTAAGGTGCCAAGTTGCGAGTCGTGGGTGCGAAATGCTGGAAGGAAGTTCGGTTTGTTTCGATGATTATTTTATGTTTAGATGTTTTGTCGTATGAATTTCTTGTGTTTTTTGTTTATTTTATGACTTTGGTATGACTTCGGTGTTTTTGAGACTTTGGTTATATTTGGATGATTGTTATGTTAAAATATGGATGGCATTTATATTATATTTGGATGATTGTTATGTTAAATATGGATGGCATTTATATTATATTTGGATGATTGTTATGTTAAATGTGGATGACATTTATATTATATTTTGACTTTTATATGACATTTAACAGGTCACAAATGTATACAAAAGGTGAAATTGTAGCTTTCATTTTACTTTCGTGGTATTGGTTGATGTTGGCTCGGAAAAGGAAGAGAGGTATTGAAAGAATAAGAGATAACGATTCTGCATTAACCGGGCATGCGTATACACAAGAATTGTTACATGGATCGTCTATACAATGCCATGAAATGATGAGGGTTTCACGCGAGGCTTTTGTATTATTATGCAACCATTTTAGACAACGGAATTGGTTGCAAGCTAGTAGAACAATAAGCATGGAAGAGAAGATGGCTATGTTCTTACATATTATAGGGCATAATGAACGTTTTCGAGTGGTTAAACGGCGATTTCAACATTCTACTCAAACAGTTCATCAGTGTTTTCACGAGGTTTTGGTTGCAATGATGTCTTTTGCAAGGGAAATTATAGTGCCAACATCTTCCGATGAAACTACAAATATATCGGAACGACATCAAAGGTTAAAAGCCATATTTCCCGGAGCAATTGGTGCGTTAGATGGTACTCTTGTACATGCAGTTGTGCCTACTAATCAACAGAATTGTTATAGGGGAAGAGGAAAGGGTGTATGTTATCAAAATGTGCTCGGAATATGCGATTTTGATATGATTTTCACCTTTGTATGGGCTGGATGGGAAGGCATAGCACATGATTCACGAGTTCTGAAAGAAGTTGCATCTAATCCGACTTCTGGATTTCCATTCCCTCCACCAGGTTTGTTTTTTAACTAAAACTTTTATTGTTAAATATATTATTGTATTTATTCTTTAAATAATAGATGTTACACTGACGTTTATAGATAAATATTATCTTTGTGATGCTGCATATACCAACACTCGTGGATTTTTGACTCCTTACCGCAATACGAGGTATTGGTTAGCGGATTTTCGAAGAAGACGGCCGATATCTAAGGAAGAAAGATTCAATCATGCTCATGCGCAACTCAGAAATGTTATTGAGCGTGCTTATGGTGTACTGAAGGCGAGATTTCCAATCTTAAAACAAATGGCTCCTTATCCTTTTCGAGTGCAGCGAGACGTTGTCATTGCTTGTTTTGCAGTCCATAATTTTATAAGAAAATACAATATTCAAGATGAATTGTTTATGGGCTTTGAAGAGATGAATATGGTTACTCATAATGTGCAAGGTGGAGGAAGTGAGAGCATAGAGTGGGGTTTAGAAGGCACTGAATACATGACTACTTTGCGTAACCAGATTGCCAATCAACTATTTTCAACTGCTTCAAATTAGATTTGTATGATTTCTGTTTGATTTGAATTTTGTATGAAAATTTGAATTTTAAGATATTATGTTTAAGATATTTGAATTTTAAGATATTATGTTTAAGATATTTGTTGCTTCATCATATTTTATTTTATCGTTTTTTAATTTTTTATAAATAATTATGCAATGGTGATTATTAATTTTAAAAAGCTATAATATGCATTTCTCATTCAGCTCTTACCCAGTCAGCTCTTACCCAGTCAGCAACTATCAAACACTCAAGTTTCATTCAGCTCTTACCCAGTCAGCCACTATCAAACACTCAAGTTTGAGTTAGAGCTTCTTACCCAGTCAGCTCTTACTCAATTAGCTCTTAACCAATCCTCTCTTACCCAATCATGAATTATCAAACAGCCCCTAAGTCTTTTAAACCATATTTACAAAAGTTGAATCCGGTCAGCCCTTACATAAACACTTTGATATCGCTTTGCCTCGGACTTTTTCTACTTATTGTTTTATAACTAAAAACGACAAAACGCGCGTTGTCGTGAGGAAATCACGCGTTATCAAGAAAACACGGACACACAAAACAATTAAAATAACTTAAAAGAAAACGAAACATAAAATGACTACGTAACGAAATTAAAGTTACAAGCTCAACACTTATAATATCGAGCGTAGAACATAAAGGTTAAGATGCAGAAGCAATACAGATAAACTAAAGAAAACAAACAAAAATAGTAAAATAAAATAAAAATAAATGGTTCCCACATTACACCACCGGGGAGGATGTAAGGTAGCTAATACTAATTTAGGAGCTCGTATTTTATTAATAGGTTAATAATATCAATCACATCATTTTTCTTAATTAATTATTAAATTTAACATTTATAAATAATAAATGGTCATAATAACAGGACAATTAACGTTGTTTTCTTCAATTATTCTTCCCAAATGTCCTATCAATCTCATTTATGTCTTCTTTCGAATCAAAATGCAAACGAAAACATTATCACGTCATTCTCACAATTTTTCAACGGCTAAATCACCTTACGTTCATACTTAAATCACCGTTGTGGGGTTCGCCTCCTGAAGACCATCAGCAATGGATGATTTCGACCCAAATTTAACAGTCTCAGAAGAAGAAGGAAAATAAATAAATAAAACTTAAAGTTCGTAGCATCAAACGATAAATTTTTAGTTAATTGGAAACCAACACTGGAAATATCAATTAATCCTTACATAATTCACCATTAACCGAAACCAGCAATCAAAACTCCACAAACCGACGATCAAAATCTTATGTTCTACAATACGCTAGATCGATCAACCATCAATTCAACTAATCGATTAATAATCGACTGTTTGCTCAAAATATTCTCAGATTAATTAACCGCTACGGAAACTTATCTCAGGTATCTTATGGTTCACGTTTTCAATTTGAGATCATCACAATTACAGTCCAAATGTCGATACGATGTGCAATATATCTCAGAAAATAAGCTATGATGTGAACAAAAACACGGATATAGGTTCAGACTAGCTAGAAGATCTCGTCGTTCCGAGCATCAGCACAGTCATAACCAGACGAGTTGTACGTCTCGAATTAAAACTTGTACTCACCTAGAAATTGCACTCGATCATTTCTCTACAATTAGCTATCTAATCAATAATTCATTACGTAGAATATTGATTTAACTCCTTCGAGGTAATCAAGCAAAATTAGGCGTAATATGCAACAAACTCATAACCGCTTTTAGATTAACAGATTCTAACATCAACACGAAATTGGAGAACCACCGATGAAATTCGATGATCATGATTCATGAATATATTTGTGATTGTAACAGATCGTACCTCGGGTGTGTAATCGACTCGTTCTGGTGAGTATACGCCAACTGGACATCTTCTCCGATCTGAATCGATACCGCCGAGGCGTTGTTTCCGACGAACCGGTTGACGAGTGACTTGGCGGTGATCTTCGGCGACGGCGTCCGGCTTCCGGCGGCCACCAGCTCCTCCGGCGGCGAGACGATTGAACTGGAGAAGACGCCCAACATCGTGATTAACTCCTAAAAGTAGAAATAAATATTTGGATTTGTGAAAAAGAAACGGAGAATTAAAACATGAGAGAGTTGTGAAACGGAGGTGCTGGGATTTATAGGAAGACGGTGAGGGTGGTATTGTAATTTTATAAATATGAAATGGATATTTTTATGTAATTAGTTTGTGAGTTTATGACTGGGCGCTGGGGCCTGACCGGCACGTGGGAGGTGGACCCACCTGTGGCGATGATCTTTGTGCCAATTGTAGAGGTATCGCCACGTGTCGATGCTTTCTTTTTTAACCATAAATTCACACTCTCAACCCTACGCTTTTTTTAACAGCTTCATCAAACAAAAGAAAATAAACAACAACAAAAAAAAAAACAGATTACATCATAAAACAAACCAATAATCCCACCCAAAATCACTCATTTAGCCCTATTCTTTCTTGATCCAAAGCTCAATGTAAGTCTTTATCGTTCTACACCAAAATACTCATGATAGAAGGATTCTTCCTGTTGAATCACAATTAAATCATAATTAATGACAAAGAGAAAAGGCAGATAAGGAGAAAATGTTTGACTCTCTCTTGCATTTAGTTGTCACGTAAAGAAGACGAAAAAAAGAACTGGATAACAACAAAAAAACAAACATGTCATTAGCCGACGTGAAAGAGGAATGACAAATAGATAATGAGTATTTCATGGCCGTTAAGTGTCTTTTATTTTTTAATTTTTTAATCTTTTAATCTTTTTTTTTGAGTTTTGTCGAAATATACAATTGAAACAAATTACACTAAAAATATATATCTATTGATTTCTAAAATAATTTTTAAAAATGAATATTCAAACATTTAAATATTTATTGTTTTAATATTTTTAAATCTAGAAAAAATGAATCTAGATTATATATACTTTGTTTCTTTTTGTTTTTTCAGGTTCGTCATTTCATACTGTTTATTTTTTTGTGTAATTGCTATAATCATATAACTTAACTTTAAGGTGATATGCTTAATACTTTAAACATTTGTCTTCTAATTATAACGATCTTACTTAGGCCTCGTTTGTTTTTTTATAAGAGGTGAACTTCTGGATCTGAATACCACTTCTGAAGGTTTTTAACTTCTTGTTCTTATAACTTCGAATATTTATGATTGTCTATATGACATTTTATAGTTGAATATTTCAAAATACTGTAACTTATATATTGTTAATATTGTTTGCATATGAAAATATGCATTAATAATCTCAATAATTTTTTTTTACATGTGTAAGCTAAAAAATATGAGTAACATACAATTGTAGTTGCTTATGGCTCTGAAAGAAAAACTATCAATAGAAAGTAATTAAAAGAAAAAAAAAATGAGTGGCTCTAATTTAACACGGGTCACACACACCCAGGTTTTCAAATATAAAAAAGAGGTTTGTAAACCTTTGAATGGTTTTAATGTTTTTCAGAGTTTTCGACCTCTGAATTTGAAAGAAAAACAAATATCTTAAACTTTAAAAACCTCTGACCGATTCAAAGTTTTTCTAAGAATACAAACAAAGCCTTAGTTTTTATTTATTTCTGTTTTTTGACGTGGCAGCAATGCAACTGCAGTTTTATAGTTATCCAGTTTTTTTTATTATTTTTATTCTTCTTATTTTTGTCTTCTTCACGTAACATCAAGATTTCATACAATGAAGATTCAAACATTCTTTCTCCTTGTTACAAGATACTCATATGTGTTTTCCTCTTTCACGTCTGCTAATGACGTGCAATGGAGATGGCCTTTACACACACCATGCCAACATCTACCAAGTGTACCTATGCATGTGAAATTGTGAATCAGCTAAGTTTTATTAAAAAATGTGATATTTTCTGTTCTTTGCATGTATGTCATTAAAATCGGGTCGGATAAATGAATTTAAGTAATGAAATAGAGCTGGATTTTAAAATATTTGAAGGCTTTGATGATGATATGATTTGATTTCATAAGTTTTTAATGTGATTTTTAATATTTATTAAAATGATTTTGAATGTGATTTTAAATTTATTACGATTATTTTATTTTGAATTCCCCATTAATGTAAACAAATAGTAATAAGACTAAAAATAAGAGTGAAGTTCAAATAAGAAGTTTGGTTTTGGTATATATTCTAAGAAGTCTTCTTAGTCGTTGAATCTTCAATCTAATTAAAAGGTAAGGATTGACAATCTGGTCTTAGTCATCTTTGTTACTTTTTTATTAAGTTCTTCCATCCTTTTTAAACTTTCGTAACTTTTACATACGATATTTTTTTTTTGTAAATACACTATAAAAATAAACATTTTTATGTTTAAAACGTTTTTTTATGTTTAAAACGCGTACAATGTTGCTATATACAAAATCAAAAAATATTACTCTTTCGATTTGACACAATGTTATGAACATTTTTGACACAGTATGACACAATAATCTGAACATGAAAGAATGGCGAGTATTTGACACAATAATCGGAAATTTTTTGACACAATATGACACACTAATCTGAACATGTTCAAATCATTGTGTCAAATCGAAAAAAAATATTTATTTTTTAATATTATATATGACAACACTGTAAAAGATAAAAAATGCTTGTTATTATGGTGTATTTAAAAAAAATAATGTCATGTGCAAAAGCTATGAAAGTTTAAAAAAATGAGGGAACATGATAAAAAGTCGAAAATGTACTTCTATCTTTTTTTCTCTCTAATTTCAAACAGAAAAAAATTTAAACCATTGATCTTAATATAATTGAAGATCCAAGGGATAAGATGACTTCTTAGTCTTCTTATAGTAATGTAACTTCTTAGAATAACCTTACTCCTAAAAATAAAGCCCTATTATTAGTCATTAATTTAAAACATTCACAATCAACTTAGCTTCAAATCATCATCGGTCCTTTGGCTGAATAGTATTGGTGATGAGGAAACATTCGAGATTGAAAGGTCACGAGTTTGATCCATAAGCTTGACAAGTTTTTTATTTGACCGCTTGTGAAGACAATTTTTTTTCCAGGATATAAGCTCAACTGGTATAAATAGTCTTTATTTAATTTTTTTTACAAAAATCTTAAGCTTCAAATCAAGTAAGTTCTAATATATTTTCTAAAATTATACGCTAGTACAAAATGAAGTGGGTGGCAATCTTAAAAAAGTTATTTTTAAGTGTTTTTCTTTATCAAAAACGTAATTATTTGTTTTTTACTTATTTATTTATTTTATGTATGTCTTGTTCTTTCTCTTTCGTTTCAACCGCAACAAATTTAACATGCTAGTTGATGGTCTTTTTTTGTGTGTTCACTTTGTCGTGATGGTTTTTTATGTTTCTTTTCAAGCAAGCACATAAGTTGGTGGATAATAGGTACAATCGCATAACATATCTTTAAAGTATGAGGGTCAATACTTTAAATATTTGTCTTCTAATTTTAATATCGTTACTCAATTTTTATTTCTTTTTTTTTACCTGGTGTTTTATATAGCAATGCATTGTTTCAAGCACTTGCTCGTATTAGCAAATCTAATTTCAATTTAAGTATCTACCAGTAATTTTATTATATATCCCTAATGTCCAAATCAAGCATCTAAATTTAAATTAAGTATTATTTTAATTTCTCATATAAAATTAGTTTATGAAGTATCATTCTATTTTCTAACATCTAATGAAGAGCTATATTATACTACCATTTTAGTCTTATTAAAATGTGTTGATTTGAGAGGAGAGCATTGTTTATTTAACAATGTTAGTTTTTATTAATTTTTTTTTTTGAACAGCAAAAAAATATATAAAGACAAAACCTTGTTGGCTAGAAAAACCTAGCCAAACAAGAAAAAAATACAAAGTTTACACATATAGAAGCGGGTTTTCAACCCATCTACTACGGGACATATACAACTTTTTATTCATAGTCGACATAAATAAATAAGAAACATGTACAATAGAATAAAAAATGGGACTAGGCGTTAAGTCGTTCCTGTTGTGTAACACCTCGTTCCTAGCTTTCCATAGCAACCAGTACATAATTCTGCATATGTCGTTTATAAGAACCTTGCTCCTCTTGTTGAAATGCGAACTCTCAACCAGTACATAATTCTGCATATGCCGTTTAATTTTTGGTCTCCACTTAATTCTGATGATTTAATCAATCGATTTTTGCTGATATAAGTTACACATAGAAGAAGTTAGAAGTCATTCTTTTCGGCCGTAATTAAAAGCATGATCACATTGCTTGTAACCCTTTACGTCAACATAGTTTAAGTTGGATGAAATATGAAAACCGATAGTTGATACATAACTTCCTTTCTCAAATATATGATACTAGTGTAACATCTCAATTTCTAAAATTTAAACTCGGTTAAATTTTTCTGTTGAGTATGGCATGAAATCATAAAAACTCATAAATTGGTTAAAAATATGCAATCTTGCAAAGTTAGGGGTTCATCATGTAAAATAAAATCTTGGATCAAATGGGGTAAGATTTTGAAAGGTTAAGGGCCAGATTTATCAAATGGTCAAACTTTAGTTAGTAAAAGAAAGGAGGATGGGAGAAGGGAACGTATTTTCGTCCCTGGTGTTCGATCTCCACCTCCCAAGCCCTAGCTTCTTCAAATTCTACAATCAAGGGGCTATAGGCTGCGATTTTTGTTAGCAAGAGTGAATTGGAAGTGTATTTTTTCCTCTTTAAGCACATCTTTGCATCAAGTAAGTTAAACTCCCATATTGTTGCATGCTTAGGTTTCGCAAAACCTTGCTCATAGAGCTGATAATTATTGATGTTACTTGATCCTTTTATGCTAGGATCATATTTCTGTATGTAGAACCTTGTGTTTCAATTAATTGGTGATTTAGTCACCAAACCCCTAAGATGAACACTTGAGTTAGTGACCACCTAAAAGTTATGTATAATGGTAGTATATGAGGTAAATACATGTAAGATGTATGATGCAATTGGTTGTATAATGATGGGTTGGAAAGGATTCCATCTAACTAATGCTAATTGGTAGGTTGGAATGTTTTAAAAGCGTGAATTTCATGAACCTACAATTATGTGCACATAAGGTGTTTGATGAAATGCCTAAACGAACTTTGATGACTAGATCATAGCCAAATTGCTAGAATTGAACTTGTATGCATATGGTGAATATCATGTTTGAATGTATGAACCAACATAGGTGAATCATGTTAAAATGCTTATCTCGTTGGATATGTGCATATGTGCTATATTGGATCCATATTAATGGATACTTATGTGTTTGGTTTTAATTATGAAAGGCCCTAACTATGATTAGTGACCCAATAGGCTTTCAAGGTGATCAAGAAGATAACCAAGGGAAAGTGAGTGGTGGAAGTTCTTGCTCAAGAGATAACACATTTTATTTGTTGCGAGTATTGACTTATGCATCAATTGTCAAATGGGAGTTGGTACAACTCCAAAGGAATCGTGAAAGATTTCACTTAAATGGTTCGTGAGAACCTTAGTTTAATGAATTGTGTTACAAGGAAACTAAATGATCCATGAGGATCATGGTAAATGAAAATATGATGGTTGGCTATAAGTGATTTATAGGAACTATAAAATATTCAAGCATGACCACATTGGATGAAAATGGTTCATGGAGACCACTACCATGTGCCATGTGAAAAGTGATCATAAATGGTTTATAGAAATCATAGACTATGGGCAATACGAATTGGGGTAACATTGTTTATGTTACAAACATTTGATCATGAATATGCAAAAATTGTGTCAATATGCAAAAATTGTGTAAATATGCAAAAGTTGTGTAATATGCAACTAATGGAACAAGCCATAAGGTACCGCCAATTAAGAAGTTAACCATAAACGTGATTCCAAAGAGTCACAAGTTAAGTGAACAATCTACAATGGGTAAGAATGGTGCAATGGAACCATCACCATGTATCGGGTTGTTGATGATCATATATGGTTTATAGAACCATAAATCCTCAATGATTAAGTTTATGGTTGATTGATAAATTGGGTGGCATCAAAGGCATGGACCCGTCTTAGCGGGTCAAACGGGTTCAATAACCCAAGAAGTAACAAATGGGTAAGTTAGTGACTCCCAAAGGCTATTTGACATAAAATAAAGCGGTCACTTAGTTTAGGATCATAATCCTTTAAAACTGTGCCATTTTAGTTATAACTAGCACATAAAGTGCATAGAACCCGTGTAGGTTCAAAAGGTGGAATTAACAAATGAATTTGACCCATGTTTAATGATTATCAATGGGTTTAATAACTCAAAAGTTTATATAGGTAGATAGCTCCATAGAGAGGGGCTGCTTAATGGGTCAAAGGGTTGGTTTAAACCCGTCAAAGCTAATCACGAAGTTGATTGTGGCTAAGGTATGTGAATGTGCATGAATACACGTTTAAGAAAATGTTTTGGAGGTCTAGATGGTAGGAAATCAAACCACAAATGATTTATAAAACCTAGTAGAAAACATGGGAAGGATGCCAAAATTTGGCTATGTATGGAACTAGCTAGTTTTGGCCGGATCTATCACAGCCCAACCAACAGCGGAATACGTTGGGGCATGATGATTGTTCAGATGCTCATGACAACTAATATAGTTACCAAATTTAAACATGCCACTCATTAAATAACAATAAAGTCTTACATATCAAATAAAACCCAAACAATATTAAATAGATAAACTGTTTTTAAGGTCTTAATCTAGGTCCATATCATGTCCTATGCGTCCACAAATAATCATCAGTTATGTCCTGCAACATGTAAAACATAATAAAGTCAACTACTAGAGTTGGTGAGTAAACATAGGTTTAGTATAGAATGCAAGTGAAAACATGCGATCTAACGTTACGTGGAAATGCATAAGTATGAAAGAACATGTAATTAAATAAAGCAAGTACAAGTGGAGTGCATAAAACAATCCTGACACTTAGGTTACCAATCACTCGACACCAAAAACGGTCAAGTCAAGTGGGACGTCACCCCAATAGATCTATTATTGGAACCCAGGCTTTTTACAGTTAATGTTACCCGAATGATCATGAAATATATGAAAGAACAACATGCAATATGACATACAGTTCACATACAAGCAAAACACACAATAACGAACAAGAATCGCATTTGAGTTAAATGAAAAATATATAGTATGAAAGTTCGATAAGCGTACATGTTACACCCCAAAACATAAACAAAAAAATGGGGCTATGAATACTCACCTGGTAAGCTAATCAGGTGACAAATTGCACGAACGCACGAAAATAACTAAACTCGACGATCACCTAATGATTCGAAGATCCGAACAATTATAAAACGCAAGGCGACCAAACCATAATTAAATGATTAATTGGGGAAAATATTAATTACTAAAACTTCATGACAAAACTGAAAATTAGACATCTTTATGAAAATTACACTTTTTACCCTTAAGTTTCAATATATACATAAATGGCCCAAAGTGGTAATATTTTACGATGGTCATATCTTAACCCATTAAAACCTTACTATATGTTTATTGAAATTCCATAAGTGTGTTGGTGTGTTCAAACCATTATGAAAACATTAGATTAGCAAATTACGTGATAAAAGCTTATTTTAACGGGTCAAAACGCATAATACCTATGTTTATGATCAAAATTCAGTTTTGATGAGTTAGAATCATCATAATACATTTATAAAGCTTTTTAGAACAGATTAGGAACATTGGTTAATAGTAATTGTGATTACATGTGGTTTCCCCAATTAAAGAGCGTATGTAAGGTTTGACTTTTAACACAGATGGGTTTTGGTCAAATACAACAATGGGATATTGTAAAGCATAAAAAAACAAGAAAATTGTATGAAGAAACTTACTCGTGAAATTCGAAGGAAGCTGGTCAATTCGGAAAGTCAACCTATTGGAGTTTGACTTTTGAAAACCCAGACGAAAGAGCTTGGCACGAAATTGGTGTTTGCAGAAGCTTGGGTATGGGTTATGAAGGCCATAACAACTGGTATTTATAAAGTGGAGGTCTTATAGGGTTTTAAATTGGTAAAAGGAAAGTCTTGGAAAAAAAGTTTTGAAAAATCAAGTGAGGAAATGATTGTAATTGATCAAGGAAATCAAATTGGAAATGGTATTAACTTATAAAACACGTTTTGGGATTTTAGGATGGAGTTAAAGAAGAAAAAGGGGTCAAAAACGAATTAGAAACAAAGATTTTAGGCCAAAAATAGCCCAAAAGTGGTGCACGTCGCGATCAGGCCGCGAACATAACACATATAATAAAAGAAACTGGATATTGATCACAAACGTGGTTTTACCCTTGTTGTCAGTCGCATGAAATGCAAACCTGGAGGTTGGCTGTTCGACTCCTGTAGCCAGCAAACAATTTATTTATATCTTTTCTCCTTCTTTCAACTTCTTTCTTTCTTTCTTTATTATTTTTTTTCTTTTTGCTCCAACTTGCTCGTTACACATCGGATAAACTTCAAATTTAACACACAACTATGAAATACTTAAATGAAAATTGTGAAACCATAAAATGTGATTTCCAAGATTCGCGGGTCGTCCGATTAAATTTCGAATTCGCGCTAAAACCGAAAATCATTTTACTTTTTGTTTTATGTAAATTGTTTATCTAAAAATTTAACGATTGATTCCTTTGACTTGAAACACAACTACAAACATTTAAAAGACATCATTTTGGGACTAGTTAGTTAGTAAATACATGAACTTCCTTTGACTATTGATAAAACGAGTACCGGACATGTGTAATAATTACGAAATGGATTTATCATTTGGTTTTAAAGCGACTCTAATATACAAATAATATAAAATGATTTTGATTATTGAAAATAGTAAAGGATCGTGTAAAATGTTTAACTAAATATTCAAAATGCTTTGATAAAATTTCTAAGCCGAAAGGTGAAAACTCGAAACGGGTCGGGCTTTGCTAAATAGGTCGTAGACGGATGTTAATCCTTTATAATTGTGTCATTTTCTAGTTATAACAAGCACATAAAGTGCATAGAACCCGTGTAGGTTCAAAAGGTGAAATTAACAAATGAATTTGACCCATATTTAATGATTATCAATGGGTGGTGAGTTTAATAACTCAAAAGTTTATATAGGTAAATAGCTCCATAGAGAGGGGCTGCTTAACGGATAAAACGAGTTGGTTTAAACCCATTAAAGCTAATCATGAAGTTGATTGTGGCTAAGGTATGTGAATGTGCATGAATACATGTTTAGAAAAAATGTTTTGGAGGTCTAGATGGTAGGAAATCAGACCACAAATGATTTATAAAACCTAGTAGAAAACAGGGGAAGGATGCCAAAATTTGGCTAAGTATGGAACTGACTAGTTTTGGCCGGATCCCTGGAAATTCTTCTCCAAGCGTATTGCTTGGAGCACAGGACCATGTAAGCGATACGCATGATTCTCCAAGCGTATCGCTTGGAGAATGGTTTTTCCTAGGCGATACGCTTGGGGTTGAATATTAAGATTTGTTGTTTTTCTTCCTTCATAACTGTTAATTATTCAATGTATGCAATAGAAACTCACTATTGAAAGTGAGTAAATTGCAGGTAAGGGTAAAGCTTAATGGATGCTCGTCAAGCGGATGGAGAACCGATCACATGAAGACCAACGTTCCCGTTTCATATTTTTGGGTTGTGAAACCATTGTAAACGTTGTTAATCAACTTGTGAATGTCAAACTTGAAATTGTGTCTTTTGTAAATGCCAAATATGGGTTTATGTATACAAAATTTTTCTGGGACCGGTTTTATGACATAAATAAAACAGTCTCTTTTGTAATAAAACAGTCTTATTTTTATACCATATTTTTTTTAATAATCTTTCTGTCCATCCCACTAACCGCCGTTACTATATGTTGATGTGGAAAATATAAAAAAGAAGAAAAATAGATTTAAATAATCATAACTATTGACTGTTGGCTGTCAGTAATCTCAAACTATTGTCTATTGACGGACAATAATCCCAATTATTTTATTAAGGAATCCACGTGAGCATATAGTAGCGGTGGTTAATGTTATGGACAGAAAGATAATTAAAAAACAGGGTATAAAGATAAGACTGTTGTATTACAAAAAGTTATGGACAGAAAGATTATTAAAAAACAGGGTATAAAGATAAGACTGTTGTATTACAAAAAGTTGATGAATTATATCTAGAGTTAAGGGTAGAGACAGATTGAAACTATTAGTTAGATAAAGATGATAAGATTATAAATAGCACATCAAATATTGTGTACAGTAAAAAAAAATATTTGAAGATTTATGAACAATTATTGTAACTTTTTATTTTTCGTTATTATGTGTAGTGTAATATATAATTTGGTTTATGAGAATTAATTATAGATTAAAAAATTATGTTGACTTTTTAGTTTTCTTAATAATTTTTATTTATTTCGTGTACACGTAATATTTTGATATTTTGTTACTTATGGTTCGTGTTTCCTTTGACATATTACTCATATCATATGTAGTTAGACCATATTATGAATTTTTTTTTTTACTTAACATTATATCTTTTACTCAACCCGTGTTATGGGTTATAACTTAGTTTGTATAATAGAAACCAAACGTCATTGAAGCCGGTAGAGAGGTTAACAATCTGAGTTTGTGAAAGGAAAACGGACTGTGATTTTGGCGTAATCTTTTATATTGATAGGGATAATCAAGTAATTTTCAATAAACTTAATGATTTTTGTAATTTACTCTATTTATATTTAATATTTTGTTGAAAGAGTATCACTTTGGCTGTATTCAAATGAGAAAGGACGACAAGCTGGTGAGTGGTGACACCTATGCCCATGGTTTTTGGAGGTGGCCCATTGTTTGTATATATTATATAGTTTTGTATGTTACACAACTAGCCGACTAGGTGTTTATACGACCGCACGTAGCGGTGGGATTAGAATTATTATATATATTATATATTTGGCAAAGTTTTTAATGAGAGGATTTACTATTTCGTTTACACCCAATGAGGTTTAGACAACTCATTTTTTATCCGATTGTTTTTTGACACCAAGATGGATAACTACAAGTTGTTTTTGTGGCCATTGGCATGTTGCCAAGTGGCCACTTTTGGTTTTATATATATTTTTTGTTTTATACGATTAATTTAATAGATTAGTATATATCGTTTCATTTTATTTAACAAGTGTTTGGGTAGTTTAGTTGGTGGTGGTGGTTGTTCTTGAATATGGTGGTGTTGTTTCAATCCTTGCAACATCCGTTTTCATTTTATTTATTTTTTTTGTTTTAAATCGTTTCCTTCCTCTTTTGTAAATGCTCTAATTTTTGTGTTCTGCTTACTCAAATTTGTCACTTTGTATTTATGAATCAAGTAAGTTATACAGCAAAATGATTTTGTGTTCTGCTTACTCAAATTTGCCACTTTGCATTTATGAATCAAGTTATACAACAAAATGCCATAAACTTACATGTGTTACACCTAATAAAACAAAAACATAAACCGATGGTGTCCCGCCGCAACGCGCGGACGGGTTACCATCTAGTTTAGATATATTTATGAAGCATGAAATAAATAAATTTGATATGATATGATTTTATATAAAATCTTATAAAATAAAGACCAAATTATATTCATAATAAAAGTTATACTTATTTACTTAAAGTTCGGTTTTGAATACAATCGATACTGACATGTAGATACAAATAGTCATGATCTTATATAAGTACCCCTTCTAGGTATAGAACCCGGTAATCCGGGTGAAGAGGAAGAGATCAGACCACTTGTGCTTGCTGGACCTATGTTAAATTATCTAAAAAATAACCCTAAATATAATACATAAATGTGTGGCGGTTTTGTAAATGAGTGAAGAAGATGTTGTTTGTTATAATAGTAAAATTTTAATTTTCTTATTACACCAATTAGTTTAAGTACTCCCATTAGGTTGTAAATATTTTGTTTTTTGTTTTATAAAATTTACTAGGCTATATCCCGGTACTCTCAATGCCATTAGGTTTTAAATATTTTGTTTCTTAATAAAATTTATTGAGGTACCGTCCCCTTTAAACAAAAAAATTAAAATTAGTTTAAGTACTCGTTTGAAATTCTAAAATGACTTTTGCAAGTTAGTTTTTTAAAGAAACCTAAATATGTAGTTTTGTTTTTTTCTTCCTTCTGAACATCGTGATATAAGTTTGAACGAAAACAAAATTATTTTTCAAGAAAATGTTTTTTTTTGTCTCGTAAAATATGAGAAAATGAGATCATAAAAATATAAATTAGTTGAATATTTTCACCTGTAGTGATATGAAAAAAAGATTAAAAAAAAATCTTTGAATATATAATGTATAAAAATATAAATTAGTTGAATATTTTCACCTATAGTGATATGAAAAAAAAGATTAAAAAAAAGATCTTTGAATTTATAAATGTATGATCAAGTAAATGGTTTTTAATTGGATCTTATCTGGTTACAATTTTTTTTCAGCTTGTAGAAATTAAAATAATATGACTGTCTTATGAATAATTATTATTGAGTGATTATCGATATTCATACATCCTATTCCATTATTATTTTGTATTAATGTTATATAGCCCTACAAATAGTAGCTTTTCTATATGATATGATAGGATAGAAATAAGTTCTATAAAATTCTATTAGTCATAACCCTTTGATGAATATGTCAACATAGTTTAAGTTGGATGAAATATGAAAACCGGTAGTTGATACATAATTTTTACACGGAGGATGCTAATATTGCTAATCTTTTGCGTTTGTTTCGTTGTTTCACTTTTGTTTCCGGTCTTAAATTAAATCTCAAGACGTGCGCCTTGTATAGAATTAATGTTGATGAGGAGGAGATCAAAGGGAGGCTTCTGAGTTTAGTTGTGCGAATGGTTATTTTCCTTTTTCATACCTTGGGATGTGGTCGGAGCTAACATGAACCGAATAATACATTGGCAAGGGATAATTGATGTGTTTGAAAGAAGGCTTTCTCGTTGGAAGGCTAAGCACGTTTCGTTGGGAGGTCGTTTAGATCTTGTCAAGAGTGTGCTTGAGAGCCTTCCAACCTACTTCTTCTCGCTATACAAAGCGCCCAAGAAGATTCTCGACACTACGGATAGGATCCGTTTCAACTTCTTACGGAGAGGAACAATGAAAAATAAAAAGATTCAATGGGTTAGGAGGGAGATCGTTTGCCTCCCAAAGCCCGGGGGGGGGGGGGGGGGGTTGGGTCTTGTAAAACTCTCTGATGTTAACAAAAGTTTGCTTTGTAAATGGATTTGGAGATTCAAAAAGGAAGACAACATGTTGTGGCGAATGGTCATTATGGGCATTCATGGCGGTTTAAGCGCCACGTCTCTTTTTTCTTATTGTCATGCCATTTCGGGCGTCTAGAAATCTATCATCTCGGTTAACATTATGCTTTCCAGTCATAATCTTGGCATGTAGAGATGGATGGTTGAGGTGAATGGCGTTTGGGAGTGGCACGGTGAAGAAGCTTCAAACTTCTCGATGAAAGCTATCAAGATGCTCATCAGCAAGAACAACGATTTGCTTCAGAATTTCATACTAAATTGGAGTAGTTTGGTTCCTAGCAAAGTTAACCTGTTCACTTTGAGAGCTACACGGAACCGGGTCGCTAATCTGAACTCGCTTCTCAAAAGGAACATTCAGGTCAGTTTGTCGTTTTGTTTCCCTTTTGTAGTAGTATCTTGCTAGAGGGGACTCTTACGGTGCGTTTCCGAGTTTATTCAAAGAAGAAAAAAAAAGAAATGAGAGGAAAGAAATGGAAAGAAAAGAAAGGAAAATAAAAGAAAGGAAAGCAAAATATAGAAAAATATGCTAGTTTTCTCTGTCTTTCCTCAGGGGCGGAACTAGAATTTTTTTTTAGGGGGTCCATAAATTTTTTTACGGAGTCACTAGCTTTAGATGTTTCAGTTTCATATAAACGTACATAAAGAATTTTGGTCTATTACTTACTAAATAGTTTTTAATGTAGGCGCGCGTAGCCACACGACATTGCGAGTAAAGAAAAATAACCGACTAAAAAAACTCTACATGGTTTGATAAAAAATTATGTACCGTAACATTGATAGCGATATAATAGTAAAAAAATAATAGTAAATGGATAAAAATGAATAGAAAAGAAAAATTAATGCGAGAAAAAAAAAATTGACAAAATGTATGCCTATTAAAAAAAGTCTATATATTTATATATTGTAATATTTCATTATAAAAAGGGTCTAAGATTAATGTATTTAAAAAGAATGAGTCTATAATGAAAGTAAATAAAAAAGAGGTGGAAAATGAAGTACCCAATTACTCTCCTAATTTATAGCATTAAAATTAATAAAGAAAGCTGAGAAAAATAAAAAAATGTTGAGCATAAGATTTGAACTTACACCCCTTCAAAATCAAGCAAGGGATTTTACCACTAGGCTAGTTGTTTACTTTGTTTTATTTTCACAAACTAAGTATTTATTAACTTCTCTTCACAATATTTTTTTTTACAAAAACCGTTCACATAATTTCCACTTTACGTACGAGTTTGAGGAGGTCCACGGGGACCCCCTGGGCCTAATATAAATCCGCCCCTGTCTTTCCTTCTCTTTCCTTAAATAAATCTCGGGAACACACTATTTTTATTTTTCTTTCCTTTATATCCTTAAATGAAACTCAGAAACACAATAATTATTACATTTCTCTTTCTTTCTTTTTCTTTTCCCTCGTTAAGTTAACTCGAGAACACAATGTAAGTGCTAATAAAAATACCATTAAAAAAAGAAAATTTAAATAAATAAAGAAAAAAGTCAAACCAACCTTTGTTGACTTTGTAAATATAATGTTAGGCTAAAATGCTAAATCACCATGATTAATTGGGCGGGTTAATTGAGGAGGAGAGGAACACCACCATCCAGCGTGTTCACGGCATTTCCGACGTCGTTTTCGAGCGCGTACTTGAGCACATCCCTGATTCACGTGACCGACAATCTGATAGTGACCCGTAAGTGGGTTAAACTCTAAGAATTAAAATTAGAGATTAGACGTAAACTTGCTGCAATTTTTCTTTCTTTCTCATTCAAATATGAAGATACAATACTTATAGAAATGAAAATTACGAGCTAGACTAGAACGTGTGAACATGGCAAGTTCATGGAGGGACTAATAATGAAAATAACAATTGGAAATTACATGCAGGAAGTAAACATGAAGGTTGCGATAACTAATTCAATAACTAGTTCAATACTGTAAACAGTGGCGAAGCTTGAAAATGTCAAGTGGGGGGTCGGGATCTAATTTCTTTTTTCCTAACGCCAATTTTTGGGTAAATGGGGGGTCGAAACCGGAGTATATCGAAATTTTCTACACGAAAATTATATACCCCGTACATTGCAAAAAAAAATTCTAGGGGTCGGGCGTCCCCTCCCGTCCCTTAAAAGCTACGCCTCTGACTGTAAATGGCAACGTGGGTTATTTATTAATGCGGTTGACCCGTATCACAATCCATCTCCTTGGTCTGCCGGCGGTTATACGCCCTCGAATCTTGTAGAAACGGGGTGTCCCGGGTGGTCGAAGTGGCATGGCCAAGGACGAGTCACCAAGGCACCGGGCCGATCCACTGTGTGGGAGAGATGTGACGAGCCTCCGAGCCGGGCTAGGAAGATCCGTCTCTCCCGGGTCTTGTCTTGTACCTGCAACATGAAGGGAACCCGTTAGAAGGGGACCAGAGACCGGGGTCTCCGGACCACCCTCCGACGGTCAAGTCAGTAAGACTGTATGTATATAGTATGTGTATATGTATATGTATGTATGTGGTAGCATGTGGGATGAAGGGGATCATCCAAGTAGGATGAAGGAGATTGGCTGAGCAGGATGAAGGGGAATGCTGGAGGAAGCACGGCCATGTAGGCCAGAAGGTAGTGCGGCCATGTAGGCCAGAAGGTAGTGCGGCCATGTAGCACGGTCAGGTAGGCCAGAAGGTAGTGCGGCCATGTAGCATGGCCAGGTATGCTAGAAGGTAGTGCGGCCATGTAGCATGACATGTAGGCGAGAAGGTAGTGCGGCCATGTAGCATGACATGTAGGCCAGAAGGTAGTGCGGCCATGTAGCATGACCTGTAGGCCAGAAGGTAGTGCGGCCATGTAGCATGACCTGTAGGCCAGAAGGTAGTGCGGCGCTGTAGGCTGGACCAGACCAAGTAGGCTGAACCAGCCCAAGTAAGAAGGACCAGGGAAGTGGGAAGGACCAGGCCAAATAGGATGAAGCAGGAACCCTTTCAAGGAGGGAGTGAGCCTCCTTATATAGGGCAGGTGATGGGCCAGATTGGGCCTGTTGGGCCAAACCTGGTATGGACCATCAAAGGAGGGGTAGTGGGCTGTATTGGGCCGGACTATATAACAGTCCTTAGCCCATGTAGTTAGCCCGATACGGACCCACGTCATCAAATCTCAACCCCGTGACCACGTATGCCACACCCAAACAGCTACTCCGGAGGTTCCCCTTTCTTGAATCCGTCAAAATAAAAGGGAAACCACGCTACCGGACGATTGGGGTGGGTTTGCGAGGCCGTGGGTGGAGTTCTCCAAATCTTTCAGTTGCTTAAGTTGCTTAAAGGCCGTGCATCTCAAAAGGATGGTTGTGAAAGATAATGAAATTAGTGATTGTTGATTGTGTGATTTGTGTCCTGTATAAATTTATGAAATCCGTGTCATTTTAAAAAAAAAATCATGCACTTACAATTAACACCTATTAAAAAGCCTTGTTAAGTTGCCTCATGTGCCGCTCATGTTGTTAGAGGCATTTTGGTTTTTACCGATATTTTTTTTAACAATTTCAAAACCTCGTTAAGTATGTGTCCCTCACGGTTAATTAAAAAAAACTGTTTTATTGGTTAATATGATATGATTCAATTGCCCTGTTTTTAATCAGATTTTTTTTAATAACATGGGTATTATTTAAATTCCTTCAAAGCTGAAGAATTTGTATTGATATGTCAAATGTTTTTAATTTAAATAATAACATGGGTATTATTTAAGTCCCGTTACGTGCCCCTCTTATTTAATACGGGTAGAAAGATCAAAATGTCCCTCCCATGAGGGGCATGTGGGGGGACTTAAAGAGGTTTATTAATGGGTGATAAGTAAAAGGACAAGGGGCGTGCAATTATTTTTTTTTTAAAAAGGGCAGAACCAGTAATTAGTAGTGAATTTAAAGGGTAGAACCAGTAATTTTATATATTTATAAAGCACACAATCAGTAATTTACTCTGGAAGGTTTGTGATGGTACCCGACTTCAAACGGACATATTTTCAAACACAATTGAATTCAACGGATAACCCGGGATACAGACTCACCACCCGAATACAATCCGAAGAGCAAAATTCCAACGCGTAATGAGATACAGTTACACCACTCACAACGAATTAGAACTCCAAAGATCACCTTTCAAGATGCTAACCTTGAAATAGCATTTGATAGTGATGATATTCTCCAGTAGGGAAACTATCAACAAAAAAAATGTTAAGTAATTTTCTCTGCCTTTTTCCATTCGACAATCTGAAGTTTTGTACAAGAGAAAACTACAACTTCCCACTATACCATGATCCTATCCTTTAGGGAAAAGTAACTGATCAAGTTCAAAAGAAATAACTGCCTAATAATTAAAATTAAAATAAACAAAATGCAACTATTGGAACTGAACTAAACTAGATGCGTGGAAGGAGGCAAGTGGGCTGTTTGCTTGGATAAGTTCATGAGCTCAGCTGGGTCAGAGTCCAGCCCAACACGAGTGACCCATCCTTGACCGTCTTCGAACCCAACGACTAGTGACCGTTGGTTTGATAGCTCGTGTCCATCATTCCCCTCAGGGTCAGAAAAGTTTGTCCTCAAACTTGGAAGTGGCTCATCGGGATCATAATATGGCTGTAAATCAGTGACATTAAACGTAGCGGAGACCCCATAAGTAGGGGTGAGCAAGAAACGAGTTTGACCCTGTAAACCCGACAGACCCGACCCTGTGTGGACCCTGTTTTTAATATACGGGCCGGGTCACGAGTTTTGGAAATAGTGTTAATCGGGTAAGGGTCGGGTACGGGTCGGGTATGGGTTTTAACGGGTAAGACATGTTTCGTACGATTTGATATATGAATCCTATAGGTCGCATTCATTGGAATAAAATAAAATAACTAAAAAGTATGTAAACAAAAAACATGTCATACATATATGCAAAAGTAAAAACTTTTAGGATTGGATATGCATTTCAATTAAAAATATTTAATTTTAGAATATATAATCTTACTATTTATGAAACATACTGATTTTCCATGATTTTGAAAATATATGCTTGGGATTGGATTAAAAGATATTCAAAATATATAATATATTCATACTAATTAGTAATTTTGAGTTTAACATCTATAATTTAGTTATTTACAAGACACAGATTCCTCAATTGACAAAAAGTGAGTTACTATCACAAATTCATAATTGTAAGTTTCTAACAGGTTCTTTTTTTTTGTTGGTTCATTCAAGTTTCATACTCGTATTCATTTTGATTTGAATCATTGTTTTGGCATATTTTACCTCCAACTTTGTTACATTGCATATGGATTACTTGATCTTAGACTCTTAGATTGTATGAACATGTGGTTATTTAACAGGTATGGGTCAAAAACCGAATACCCTTAAATCCTGCGGGTCTAGACCCGACTAAACCCTGTAAATAAAAGTACGGGTACGGGTTTACATTATTGACTTAAACGGGTACGGGTTCGGTACGGGTATGACGGGTAAAACCCATTTGCACACCCCTACCCATAAGCACCTGGAAGCTCAACCTTGTAAGCATTGTCGTTAACTTTAGAGAGTATTTTGAAAGGGCCATCAACTCGTGGGCTCAATTTGGAACGACGCCGTGTTACTAAGATGAATCCAAACAAGATCCCCGGGCTGAAAAGTAACAGTCTTTCGATGCTTATCGCGGTTTGTCTTGACCTGCTGGTTCAATTTATGAATATCGATCACGAACTTGAGTATGAATGGCTTGAATATCTCGAGCACGAGCAGCAGCATCAGGGCAAAAACTGGTTGAGGTATCCAAAACAACTAAATCGACAGGGGTAGGAGGATTGGATCCATAAACGATCTCAAATGGGCTATGACCCGTAGCCCTGTGGGGAGCACGATTCTAAGCAAACTCAGCGTGGGGTAAGGCCACATGCCATTGGCGAAGATATTGTTTAATAAGAGCTCGTAAAAGAGTACCCAAGGTGCGATTAGTAACCTCGGTCTGCCCATCAGTTTGGGGGTGGCAGGAGGTGCTAAATTTGAGTTTAGTGCCCATTTTTCGCCATAATGTCATGTCAACCAAAAGTGGCTAAGAAACTTAGGGTCACGATCACTGACTATAGATTTGGGAATCCCATGTAAACGAACCACTTCGCGGAAGTATAGATCAGCGATTTGAACAACATCAAAAGTGGTGTGACAGGCCACAAAGTGAGACATCTTGGAGAAACGATCGACGACAACCATCACAGAATCTTTTTGGCGTTGTGTTTTAGGGAGGCCAGTGATAAAGTCAATGCTAAGGTCCTCCTACGGGGCCTGAGGAACAGGAAGCGGCATATAGAGGCCCTAATTCTGTGAGAGACCCTTGGCAACATGGCAAAGAAGACAACGTTTGATATAGTGTTCGACATCGCGGACCAGGCGAGGCCAAAAAAATTATTGTTTAACCAAAAGGCTGGTTTTATCAGCCCCAAAATGGCCTGAAAGACTACCTTCATGAAGTTCCTGGATAACCGAAAGACGAAGGCTGGTGCGAGGAATACAAAGACGATTGCCCTTAAACAAGAACCCCGAAGTAAGGTGAAAATACTGCACAAGACGTAAGGAGCATTGAGCAAAAATAGCAGAGAAGTCCGGGTCAGAAGCATATCGAATCTAGCCCGATGATTTTGGTTTGTAGTGTGGTGGTCAGAAGATGTTACCGGGAAAGGGCATCGGCTCCGTTATTCAAGCGTCCCGATTTATGGCGAATAGTAAAGGAGAAGGCTTGAAGGAACTCAACCCATTTAGCATGGTGTGGTTGCAATTTATGTTGTCCTTAGATGTACTTGAGTGCTTCATGGTCGGAGTGAAGAACAAACTCGTGCGGGAGGAGGTAATGTTTCCAATGATCTAAAGCACAGACCAGTGCATAGAACTCTTTGTCATAAGTGGAATATCGTTTCTTGGCGTCGTTGAGCTTCTCACTGAAGTAAGCGACAGGTCTACCCAGATGAGATAAAACAACTCCAATCCCCACTCCTGAAGCATCGCATTCGACCTCGAACATTTCATTAAAACAAGGAAGAGCTAAAACTGGGGCTGAAGTCAGACGTCGTTTCAGCTCTTCAAAAGCAGCTTGGGTCTGATGAGTCCACTGAAACTGCTTCAGCTTTGTAAGTCCTGTTAAAGGGGCAACCACGGTACTAAAATCCTTCACAAATCAACGATAAAAGGACGCCAAGCCATGAAAACTACGAACCTGTTGAATAGAAATAGGTACGGGCCAATCACGGATAGCCAAGACCTTACGTTCATCAACTTCAATACCTTGAGCAGAAACAACATATCCCAAAAACACGACTTTTGATGTAAAGAAATGGCATTTTTCTTGATTCCCGTACAGCTTCTCACGAGCCAAGACCTCAAACACCTATTGCAAGTGATTTGAGTGTTCATCAAGGGATCTACCGTATACCAATATATCATCGAAATACACGACAACAAATCTGCCCAAAAACGGCTTCAATGTCTGATTCATCAACCGCATGAAAGTACTTGGGGCGTTGGAAAGTCCGAAAGGCATGACAAGCCATTCATAGAGTCCTTCTTTGGTCTTAAACGCCGTTTTCCATTCGTCGCCTTCAACGATACGAATTTGCTGGTATCCGCTTCTCAGATCAATATTTGAGAAAATACTAGCCCCATACAGTTCATCAAGTAAATCATTGAGACGGGGAATCGGAAACCAATATTTGATTGTGATCTTGTTGATTGCTCGGCTATCAATGCACATACGCCATTCACCATTCTTTTTGGGTACCAACAAGGTTGGGACAGTGCAGGGACTCAAAGACTCCCTGATGAGTCCCTTTGAGAGCAACTCGTCTACCTGCTTGCGAATTTCTGATGTTTCCACCGGGTTAGTACGATATGCCGGCTTGTTGGGAAGAACCGCACCCGGAATGAGATCAATTTTATGTTGCACATCCCGCAATGGGGGTAATCCTGGTGGAATCTGCGGTGGAAAGACATGACTGTAAGTTTTCAACAAAGGTTGGGCTAAGGGATGTACGTCATTAGGAACAGAATGACTGTCTTCTTCAAGACCCATTAAAATAAACTCTTTGTGGGAAGTAAATTCGTGGAGTTCAGACTTCAACAGAGTAGTGAGGGATGGACTTTAAGCTTCCCCTTTTGAAGTGGGAATCATTGGCGTACATGAGAGTGATCCAACGGTCGTTGAAAATGAAGGAATACGTATTCTTATACCCATCATGTAGAACCCTTCGATCGAATAACCAGGGTCGGCCAAGCAGGACATGGCAAGCGTCCATGGGAATAAGGTCGCACCAAATCTGGTCGTGATACACTCGTCTGATACTCAACGATAACCGAACCCCCTCAGATACCCTAATTCCCTTTCCTTGCTTCAGCCATTGAATGACATACGGCGATGGGTGGGGTTGAGTATTTAAGCCAAGTTTGGAAACAAGAGTTGAGAAGTAGCGTTGGTACAACTCCCGCCATCAATAATCACATTGCAGACCTTGTCGCTGATCGTACAACGAGTGTGAAAGATTGCCTCGCGCTGCAATTGTTCGTCTTGAGCACTACCGCCATTCAAGATGCATCGTACAACCAGACACTCACCCACATCAGGTCCGAGTATTTCTTCTTCATCGAACTGAGCGGGCTGGGTATAGGTGTCGTCTTCTTCAAAATTAGGATCACCAGCAAGCTCGTATTCAACGAGAGTAATAACCCGGCGATTAGGACATTCAGAAGCGATATGCCCTAATCCTTGGCATTTGAAACATCGATGGGTGCTTTGGGATGAAGGTTGGTAGGAACAGCAGCTGTGCGTAGGGTTGGAGGGATGGATGTTTTATCTGAGATATTGGGGGTATTGGGCTTAGTATAGGTGTTGGGTTTAGAATAGGGTGATTGGACTTCAAATTTTCCCTTGGCCTTTTGTTGGGCTTCGACCTTATGGGCCATAAGAACTAATTCAGATAGGGTTACATAGGGATGAAGCTCCATAATATTGGCAATTCGATATTCTAGACCACCAAGGAAGCGGACTAAGGTTTGGGGATCATCTTCATCTAGGTCACATTTCATTAGTAAATGCTCAAATTCTTGAGAATACTCCTCAACTGATCTACCCATCTGTTTAAGTGAGTGTAGTTTAGTGAAGCTTTCTTGAAGATAGTAAACAAGAAGGAACTTAGACTTGAGAAGTGACTTCATCTTATGCCAGGTCCGGACCTTCTCTTTACCTTGCCGATCTCGTTTCGAACAAACATTGGCCCACCATGTAGAGTCGTATTTTCGAAGCTTGAGGGCTACCACCTTAACCTTCTTCTCGTCAGGGGTCTGTTTGTAATCGAAGACCCTTTCCACGGTTCGAAGCCACTCAACGAACTCATCAGGATCTAAGCGACCATCATATTCGGGAATATCGACCTTGATGTCTCCTTGGGATGAGGAACCCGTATTTCGCCCCGAACACATTAGTTTCTCCCTCCGAAGAATAATCTGAACCGCCGTCATCATCAGGTTTATAGCGGCGGGGTGACTTCTCATGGCGCTGTCGAAGTGCTAGGGTAAGTTCCCGAACTTGATCCTGCAATTCTTTTAATTGTTGTTCCATAGTATGATTTGCGGGTGCCATAACGTCGTATTAGAACAGTAATCTCGCGTAACCGTAAAGAAAAAAAGCGAGCCTAGGCTCTGATACCAAGTGATGGTACCCGACTTCAAACGGACAGATTTTCAAACACAATTGAATTCAACGGATAACCCGGGATACAGACTCACCACCCGAATACAATCCGAAGAGCAAAATTCCAACACGTAATGAGATACAGTTACACCACTCACAACGAATTAGAACTCCAAAGATCACCTTTCAAGATGCTAACCTTGAAATAGCATTGGATAGTGATGATATTCTCCAGTAGGGAAACTATCAACAAAAAAATGTTAAGTAATTTTCTCTGCCTTTTTCCATTCGACAATTTGAAGTTTTGTACAAGAGAAAACTACAACTTCCCATTATGCCATGATCCTATCCTTTAGGGAAAAGTAACTGACCAAGTTGAAAAGAAATAACTGCCTAATAATTAAAATTAAAATAAACAAAATGCAACTATTGGAACTGAACTAAACTAGATGCGTGGAAGGAGGCAAGTGGGTTGTTTCCTTGGATCAGTTCACGAGCTCAGCTGGGTCGCAGTCCAACCCAACACGAGTGACCCATCCTTGACCGTCTTCGAACCCAATAACTAGTGACCGTTGGTTTGATAGCTCGTGTCCATCATTCCCCTCAGGGTCAGAAAAGTTTGTCCTCAAACTTGGAAGTGGCTCGTCGGGATCATAATATGGCTGTAAATCAGTGACATTAAACGTAGCGGAGACCTCATAAGCACCTGGAAGCTCAACCTTGTAAGCATTGACGTTAACTTTAGAGAGTATTTTGAAAGGGCCATCAGCTCGTGGGCTCAATTTGGAACGACGCCGTGTGGGAAAACGATCTTTACTAAGATGAATCCAAACAAGATCCCCGGGCTGAAAAGTAACAGTCTTTCGATGCTTATCGCGGTTTGTCTTGACCTGCTGGTTCAATTTATGAATTCGGTCACGAACTTGAGTATGAATGGCTTGAATATCTCGAGCAGCAGCATCAGGGCTAAAACTGGTTGAGGTATCCAAAACAATTAAATCGACAGGGGTAGGAGGAATGGATCCATAAAAGATCTCAAATGGGCTATGACCCGTAGCCCTGTGGGGAGCACGATTCTAAGCAAACTCAGCGTGGGGTAAGGCCACATCCCATTGGCGAAGATATTGTTTAATAAGAGCTCGTAAAAGAGTACTCAAGGTGCGATTAGTAACCTCGGTCTGCCCATCAAGTTTGGGGGTGGCAGGAGGTGCTAAATTTGAGTTTAGTGCCCATTTTTCGCCATAATGTCAACCAAAAGTGGCTAAGAAACTTAGGGTCACGATCACTGACTATAGATTTGGGAATCCCATGTAAGCGAACCACTTCGCGGAAGTATAAATCAGCGATTTGAACAACATCAAAAGTGGTGTGACAGGCCACAAAGTGAGCCATCTTGGAGAAACGATCGACGACAACCATCACAGAATCTTTTTGGCGTTGTGTTTTAGGGAGGCCAGTGATAAAGTCAATGCTAAGATCCTCCCACGGGGCCTGAGGAACAGGAAGCGGCATATAGAGGCCCTGATTCTGTGAGCGAATGACATTGATATAGTTGAAATGTACCTTCGGGGCCGCTTGGCATCCCGTCTGAAAAAACTTGATCTCTTATATACCTATCTTGACACTTATGAATTGTGCATGTTGCTCGAAGACTACCACAATTTGGAAGTTCTTGACGTGCATCTCATTTTCCCAATTTTTTTTTTCGAATAGTTGATATTTAGTACAACTTCAGTTACTTTTGTTATCTGATTCTGGTTATGATAAATGAATTGCGAACGAACTAACTATGAACTTAGAATCGATAAAAAATAAAAACAGACAGTAGTTGCTTGGAGACCGGGGAATGGAAGTTGTAGCACGCTCTTGCAAGAAACTAAAACGGATTAGTATCAAACTAAGACCTGATGGAGAAGATCTAGATGAAGATGAAGATGAAGAACAAGAACAAGAACGTGTTGTTACTCAAAGAGGATTAACTGCGATAGCCCAAGGTTGTCTTGATCTAGAACACATTTGCGTGTATGTATGTAGTATCACAAATGCAGCACTAGAATCCATGGGAATGAACTTGAAAAAGTTTCGTGATTTTCGTATAGTAACAAAATCTTTGTCGTTTGGAAGGTAGGCCATAGCAAGGTGATATGGAACAATCTGCATAACATGAAAGCAGTTTGATTTCATTGTCATATGATCAGTTGTTGGTAACTTTGATCATATTAGCTTTTAATGTGGCAGCTATAGTTTCTGTAACTTTTACCATCTTTGTTTTCACCCATAAAAAGGTTACCAATTTACAAAAACTATGATGTAAAACTTTAGCTGTAGGTGTTAATTTAGTAATAGGTGGTTGATAGTCTTGGTCTTTCTTCTCTTAAAGTGTTAGAGGTTTGTATATGCTTACCACCCTGTCAACTGTTATTTTACGTGTTTAATTACTGTTTTTCATGATCTACGACTTTTGTGGTGTTACGGTTTCTTGTTCTTTTATATGTTAAGGACGCATGCTCATTTGAAACTTGTTTTATTGTGTGTGAAAAATTATTCATGAGCCGGGGATAAAGGTAAGGTTTGCCTTAGTAATTTGTATATTCATGCTTATGATGAAAAGCTAGGAGACTCCTATTGGATTGATTCCATTCCAGATTATTATTTCCTTTTCATTTTGTTCACTCTAATAAATGAATTTTTGCTCTTTTTTATTTTTGGAATAGACGTCCAATTTAGGGTGAATGTAACTCAAATCTGGTTTGAACATTTTTATTTTATTTTATTTTATTTTGTACGCTTTATGTTTGATTATGTGTGGTTGTTGATATATTTTGTATTTTTTCGTTTTTGAATCTCATTTTCAGGCCTATCTTTTATATATGCGCTTGATCGAATAAGAATGTGAACACAAATCAAGCTGCTGCTGAGTGTTTTTCGAAAAGGATGGAATATGTCTTATAATTTGCTATTAACATTTTTCCAATGAAACAATGTTATGAAATGAAAAAGAGTTACAATTTAGACAGCAGGCAACAAGTACAAGATCAAAGTGATCTGGCTAAAAGCATCAAGAAGTTTTCTGGAACAACATTAACCAACCATGGTAAAGTTGAAGTTCGCACAAGAAGTCTGCTTACGTAACAACGAAGAACTAAACCCAAAGCTCGAATTCTCCAAATCGAACAAAAGAAAGTTATCCTCAAACTGATACGACCCGATAACGATTGCATGTTTGCTTGTCGCACCACCATCAACAAACGCAAGACACGCCACATCTTCTGTTATTTGTTTCATGGAGTTAGCAGTGGATATAGTCCACTTCTTCCCACCCTGGAGGTTCAAATCAATATCAGGAACTTTTAGACTAGCTTTTGTACCATTTGTGGAGGTGGTGTTAAAACAAAGACCAAAAGGCGCTATTGCGTTTGCAGGAGTGAGTCGTTTTGTAACCATTGAAAACCTACGAACCACGGGGTTATAGATGTCTGTTCTAAGAGTGGTGTAAGGCTCTGTGGTACTAAGTTTGGTGGTTGCATCTCCCGGAACTTCGATAGATCGCGTTTTGATTAAAATGGAATTGACACGGATGAAGTATCCGAACGAATCCGGTTGGTTTAGTAACGGTGTATACGAAAGTAAACTTTTTACATCAACACTAGAGTGTGGAAGAAGGTAATAAGGACCGTTTCCGTAAAACATAATCCCAGAAGCAGAAGTGGTGCTAGGAAAGCATAGAGAAAATGTTCGGTTAAGCGGTTGCTGATTTAACGCAACTGGAAACGCGTATGGAGACGAGGAAAGTGCGATGACACCGGTAACACTTGCAGGGAATGACTCAAACCACGACGAAGGAGCACATGCCGCGTTTGAGAAAGCAGCGTAGAAACCTGGAATAGGGTTCTTACCATTACTTGTGTTCACGAAGAAATTGTCGTAGTTAAGTAAAGGTTGATTACAATACGGCTCGGCTATCGGGTCCATAACGTTGACTGGACACGTGCAGTATCCGTCAGGTGATGTAGTATTTCTCACTCGAGGGCAGTAAACACTTTTATAAGAGTAAGAAGTCCGCGCTTCTGTACACTGGTATTCATCACAAGAGACTGGCGAAGTGCAAAGTGTGCCATCAGGGCAACTGCCTGGATACATGTTCCATTGCACGATGCAATCGTGCCATGACAAAGAGGCGTCGGTGTCTATAAGGAAGTTCGAAGGTATGAATTGCATATCTACGTATTGTGTCATGATCTGAGCGCTGTAGAAAGGCTTAAACGCATCGGTGTGCTTGTGTATCGGAACGAAAAAGGAGGTGTAAGGTGGTACATATTGTGCTATGGTTTGAAGAGGGATGATGAGGGCTAGAACCATGAGAATTAGATGTAGAAGAGGAAGCATTTTTGGAAGTTTATATGTTCTCAATTAGTGTGTGATTATGAAAGGGGACTAAGTGAGTTTATATAGAGATATAATTATAGACATATAATTATCAATGTGCACATTCTACGCATTTCTATTTAAAGCTATATTGGGTATATATAGGTAAGGTTTTATTTTATCATATTCTGCTATATGTTACGAAAACTGTACGTTTAAGTTGTGACTGAAAACAAGTTATATATACACTTTTATATCTTATGTTTTTAGGGTAACTAATAAATAGCTAGGAAAAAGTTGAGAAGGTGAGACTTGAAGTAAAAGTTATTGACCAAATCAAGTCACAGTCTTGAAATGCAAACTTTTGATGAACATCGCCACGAGCTGAATGCATGGATGTAATACATTAAAGAAGACGTGCGTTGAACTTCAAAGGAAATATGGAACTTTATGTAGAAATAAATCAAAGAATTTGATGAATAATAATCATTATAAATAATATTCCAACCACTAAACATGTCATTACAAACAATACATGTCGTCTCTAGAAATTCTTTAATTTTTCAGAAGCCCGGGGCGAGTAAAAATTGAGCCCTTTGTTTTTTTCCACCGTAAGTTACGATGAAAATCTCGTTTGTACAATACAGCTGATAAATTAAATATTAGGAGACTTAGTTTGAAGTAAAGTAGAAATCGAAACGTAGATGGTATGATCAAATTAATTAATGTAAAACATAATTAAAAATATGTTCCCAAATACAATTTAAGCAGGGCCGGTCCGGAGAATTTAGGGGCCCTGTTCGAGCTTAAAAAATTGGTCTCATTCGAAAATAAAATTACAAATAGAAAAGGTTCATAAATAAGACAAAAAAAAAGTTATAACGATAAACATAAGAAACTTATGGTTTTAAAATGACATTTTAAGTGAATACCGACAAATCTTGAAGATCTCTTAACATTTATATAACAAATTGATTGATCAAGTCTTCGTAGTTTATAATATATATACAAAATTTTAAAAAATATAGGCCCCTAAAAATGATGGACCCTGTTCGGTCGCACATCTCGCACATGCTCAAGGCCTCCACTGAATTTAAGGTGTCGTAGAAAAAGGCTATACAAAAAGTGAAAAGCATTTTAAAAAATGCACAACTAAAATATAAAACCACGAAAAAGGCCAGAAAGAAGTAGGCAGAATCATGCCACATTTGACTAGCATCGTTTTAAATAAAATTGGTGTCAAAACATACAATGGTTCTATTAAAAAAAAAAACTCTACGCAAAAGGACATGGCAGCGACTATCTGGAGTTTTTGAAATTAAATTATTCCAAAAGAGTGAAACGCGAAGAAAATAAACAAAGAAGTTTGTAAATGTGCCGAAGAATTTTAGTTGGTAGAAAAGGTACCGAGAAAAAGAAAAAGAACATACAAAGAAATGTGTAAAAAGAAATGTGTAAATGAGTTGAAAGAAATGTGTAAAAAGAAATGTGTAAATGAGTTGAAGCATGTGAATCGGAAGGAAATAAACAAAGGAAAAGAAAAGAAAACAAACAATGAAATTTGTAAACGAGCTGAAAAATGTTAGCAGGTTGGAAAGAAAGAGGAAAAGAAAAGGAAGGGACAAGAATTGATCCCAAGTCACAAAGAGTGTGCATAGTTTGATTCGGTTTGGTTTTTAGCCACAACGAAACAAAAACCAAAATTTTCGGTTTATGATTTTCTAAAACCGATCGGTTTTGGCTAGTGTTCGGTTCGGTTTTCAGTTTTTCATCATGGTTCGGTTCTTAGCCACAATCGAAACCGAAACCAAGGTTTTAAAAACCGGTTCGAACCGGCCGGTTCGACCGGTTCAACCGTCACCCGGCCACCTAGCCGGTTTTTTAACATCCGGTTTTATGGGTTTAACCGGACCGGGTTAGACCGGCCAGTTTTCCGGTTTTGTCCGGTTTTTTCCGGTTCAACCGGTCCGGTTCAACCGGTTTTCTGATTTTTTTTTATTTTTTTTAACTTTTTATTTTTTTTAATTATTTTTTAAAGTTTAAAACTTATATTTTCTTATGAAATACATATTTGATATTATTTTTGAGTGGATTATAATTGTATTTTAACTACTTTTGTTGGGGTGTACAAGTTTATTAGCATTTTTATAAAAAAATATATACAAATCCCCTAACCGGTTCAACCACCCGGTCTAACCGGTCCGACCGGTCGAACCGGTCCCGGAAGATTTTCCGGTTCAACTAAAAAACCGGTTTTTAAAACATTGACCGAAACAATATTCGGTTTATGGTTTTCTAAAACCGGTCGGTTTTGGTTAGTATTCATTTTTTCATCCGGTTCTGTCAGACCTCGGGGAAAAGCTTTAAAAAAAAGGCTCGAATGGTATGAAAGGGGTGATCTCGTAGTTCTTGGTCTGTGAAGATACGTTGTTAGGTGCTCCATTTTATTTTCCCATTGAGACCGAACCTAAACCTGTGCTCGAGAGATAGCTATCCATACACTTATAAGGGTGATTGTAATACCCACCCCGAGCTAGCTCGGGAGAGGGTTTGGGAGGCTCGGGATCGCGGGAACACCATGACGGAGTGCTCGGGAGAGGTGCGTGGGAGAGGTGCTCGGGGCTGGGGCACCGAGAGAAGAGAGCTCGGGAGAGGGGTAAAAAGTGTGGGTCCCCCTACTTTTTAAAGAGTTTGGGGTCTTGGGATGCTCGGGAACACCATGACGGGTAAAAAGTGTGGCTCGGAGAGGTTGCTCGGGATGCTTGGGGTCGCGGGGTCGCGGGGTGGGTATTACCATTACCCTAAAGGATGTATGAATTCTAGTTAATAATGGTTAATAATCAAACTTTAACATTCTAAATTTTCGAACTTTAATTTTTATAATTCCTATACCTATATACATTTATCAACTTAAAAGTTAAATTACTAATCTACCTACCCTTGTTGGTTTTCTTTCATATGCTGTAGTGATATGACGAATTTGTCCATCTTTGTTTTATTTCCTTTTCTACAACAATAAAATAAGTTTTTTTTTCTTATTCTCGTAAATTTCTAACACTTTTTTTTATATACAAACACAACCGACTTTAACAAATAAATTTGTGGTGTAACAAGTACAATCATGTAACATAACTTTTAAGTAGTAAGCTCTAACAGTTTTAACATTTGATCCCTGCAATAGATCAACACTTTAAGTGTTTGGTCTCAATAGACGAGTTGGAAATCTTGTTTAACATAAAAAGTAACTTTTTGTTAGCTTTTTTGGATTGAAGTTCATGGCTTAAACTTGTTCTGAAGTTTATAACAGACAAATGGGCTTAGATAAGGGAGGGACCCTAGACCTTTTTATTAAGGGAGCAATGGGATGCATTTTATAAAGGAGTTCTCTTTTTATTAAAGGAGCAAGACTTTCTTTCACTACTTTATTTTCAATTAGATTCAAATGTTGTTGTTTAATTAGCTGTTGTTTCAATTGATCACAAAGGCAAAACCATCAAACAAAAGAAAGGAACCACAATTCAAAGAAACTCTTATATACTATGATGAGTTTCATCATTCTTCTGCAAATAGTTTAATCCCTATGATGTAAATCTAACATTCTAGTTGAGAAAGATGCAATATAATCTCTCTAATAGAGTGGAAGACCATCAAGTCTTTAGCACATGCATATAGGAGGAAAAGCTTAGCTCCTCTAATCCCAAAGAGAGGATATATGTATTAATTCCACCCATCTAGTCAACACAATGCTATTTTCATTGTGTTTTTCAGACTTCAACAATCAATTCACTCTTACTCAAGATTCTAGTCAAGTTTTTGTGAGTGGTTTACAAGGTTTCCAATCAACAGCATGAGAGAAGTCAAATGTGTTCAAAAGAATCAAGTGATGAGGTGGTATTTGGCAAAACAAGTCTTTGTTTGATGCAGCCCAATTTTTTAAATTTGTTGATGCTATGTTATGTGAATAGAATTTACAAATGATCTCTAATATGTGAAGATATAACAGTAGGGTCCTATAACAGTAATCTTATGGATATTTCATAAAAAACATATAAAACTATATAATGTCAGTTTGGTTTCGGTTTTTTTGGTTCTTGAAAAATAAATAAGCGAAACCGAACCCTAATTATCGGTTTCGGTTTGTTTCCCTTATTTTGTTCGGTTTGGTTTTTTCTATTAATTCTGGGTTCCGGTTCAGTTTGACGTATACTAAATTACCTTTGATTGTTGCAATGATATAAACGGAACCTTTTTTTATATTCCCGTGCAATAGAAGATTTAGTATCTTAACATTAAAATCATTCTAGTAGCATGAATACCATTTTATGTGGATTAGTGGTCCGATCAGTAATTCATATTTTCAGTTAAAAAATGAAAGAATGAATACTTTATACTAACGAGTAAAAGATCCGCGCGTTGCCGTAGTTCATGTTCGTTTTCGTTTATTGTTATTTAAGCTGATGTTTTCTTGTTATTGCGTCACTTGTGCCTTGCGTGAAACCTTCTGGAGTCATGTAGAGGAATCTAATATTTGTGTGTTCATTTTGTACGTTTCTTGTTATTCGGTCTCGTGTTAAGTTTTCCATTCGAACATGCGCTTACATTGTATAGAACAAATACAATTTATAGAAGAAGTATCTATTGTTGTTTTTCGATCTAATTTAATCTATGGGCTTTAGTTTGTTGAAAATCAGTTTGTAAATTATTAACCAACTTTCTAAAAAGCTATGAAATCAAAAACAAAGGAATAGGCTATGCAATTATCATAACAACCAAGAAACAAAGGGAAAGAAAATAAAAAAGATGAAAATTATAAACTAATAAAAGGAAAAAAAAAGCATGAAAACGAAGAATTTATCAAAGTGAGATGAAAACGAAAAATTTATCAAAGTGAGCTCAGATATATACTAAAATGATCATCATAGCCTTAGAGACTAAAATCAGATAGATGGCTGAGGTCAAGCCCTTGGCTGCGATAAACAAAGTGTTTATCGCCACGCCAGAAAGACGACCGTCATAGCCAAAGAAAGAATCATCATTGCTCTGCCCAAACGAAGCTAACCAAAACCATCGATGCGCAAATCAGTCATAGCCAAAGAAAAAATCATTATTCCTCTGCCCAAAGGAAGCAAACCAAAATCATCAATGCCCAAATAAGACATTTAATCAGAAAATGAACAATCCATTCTTAGAATAGAGCCATCACAGCCATCACAGAATATGAACACATCCATCACACCCTAGAACTCCGGCAATACAGAACAGACCAACTGAAACAAAGAACCGACTTTAGTTCCATACATATCAGAAACGCATCAGAGAGGGTGAAACCCTAAAAGCCGTCACCATCAGCGCCTAACAGGCTCAGGTCAGGCATGAATAATTTCCTTCACATCTTTGACCTTTGGCCAACCCAAGCCGAAGTCATTAACACACATTATATCCTATTCAGATTGTTCCTCCTCCGCTGTCGTCGTCGTTTAAATCTTCCACGCCATACCCTCCAATACGACTAAACCACTTGACGGAACCCTACGCATCTCACTCACCGACTGATCGGATCCAGAAAAACCTGGCCAAATCAGAAATAAAGAAAATCACAGTCACAAAATTTATCACATGCACCAGTGAAACCGCCGCCGCCGGAACCGGACCGGAACCCGGATGTGTCGCATCTACGACCAATGGGTAAACCGCCACCGGCGGTCTGCGGACGCCGGAATCGGAGCGACCGACGAAGGATTTCCAGATCTGGACAGTCAAAAGAATAAATCATCACAAAAGACTGAACAGTAGGCCGATAGTGAACACCTCAGCACCAATAATGATATATAATTAACAGGCCGCCGGAAACTGTCAACGGAGCAACGCCTTTAGGGCAGCCGCTACGACGTTAACAACATAGGCCGGAAAAATCGGCAATCCTAGAACACCACCACCGCCACCGGTTGAAGCACAAATCGAAACTCGAACAACTGCAACGCCGATTTGGAACACTCGGATCTCCAACAGTCGTTGCTCAACGTAACTGGAGCATCGACTTGATAGGTTGGACACCATCAAATTTTTAGAGAGAGAGCCAGATATCGGTGGCGTTTAGAGAGAGAGAGAGACAGTAGTCTTGTATGGCGGTGGTGGGTTTGAAGAAATATGGAGAGGCAGAGAGAAGAGAGAAAGGGAAGCATTTGAGAGAAGCAAAGAGAAAGGGATACGTGGCCTAGCCAATGAGAAAATCCCACCGACCCTTACAACCAATCACAAAAGAGTGAACAAAGGTGTGTGACTGACATTTAGTGAAAATGATATATAAGGTAATATACTATTTTAGAAAATCATGAACAACTTTATTGGGTCATTATTTTTGTAATGGGTTTAAACATTGTGTCATTTGGTTGGGCCGTAGACTCATAGTTATTGGGTCGAACATGTTAGTCCAGGTTTTAGACTGCTGTCTATCAATAAAAAACAATAACAAGCGCTACAGTTTTGGAAGTCGAGAACAATTTGAAATTGTTGGTTTTCGATTTGATGCCTTGGTCTTATTCAAACTATATCAGTTCTTTATATACATCGTTTCATTCGATTTTCAAATATACAAAGTATAATTTGTTGTTTTTGACGATTCCGGTTTTAGGAGTGCCAATACGCCACATAACGATTCCTATAAGGCTACATGCGGCTAAAACCAGAGCTTTGTTAAATAGGTTATACGTGTCCATACGGCCTGTACAGGGAGTTGTATTCGTTAAATAGGTTATACATTGCTTTGCACAAACAAAAGAAACATTATTGTATCAATCGGGAAAAGGAAAACCAAAAAACCAGTTGTCGCGGGGATATCGCGAGTACAAAAGACAGTTGAATTGCTATAACACTACGTAAAGAAGATGAAAATAAATGAACGTGTAACGACTAAAACATTTAAAAGCAAAAAACTTTATTACACCACCAACAAAACACCAATCGCTTTACGAAAATAATTCGAATAAAACAAAAATAAAAAAGCAAAAAAAGTATTAAATAATAATAATTATTTAATAATAAAACAATAAAAGAATAAAAAATGAGAAAACAATAAAAACAATGAAAAAGGGAAAAAATTAAAAAATAATAAAATAATAGCATATGAAATAAAAAACTATTATTTTGATAATTATATATAAATTGAATAAAATAATTAGGTATATCTTATAACATTAAAATATTAATAAAAGTATTAAAATAATCCAATTATATATTATATATATATATTTACAAAAAGTAAACTTTTCCGTGAGTTCTTTTACTGTTAGGTTTGAACCAATTGTGGATTTACATGTCAATGTTGTGCCCAATGGTTTTGTGCCATTTGGCCATTTTGGTTTATATTTTTTTTTACTTCCAGCGACCTTTTTTATATCTAAATACATACTTTTCGTTTTCTTAATCAAATTTTAACTGTCTTGGTTGGTTTGTACTTCGGTTTTCAAAGTAGTGGTCACGGTTTCGACACTACTGGGTTGTGTTTTTGTATTTTTTTTCGGTTTTTTAATTACACACGTGTTATGATCCTATGCCCTCTCTGTGCTTCTTACACGTAGACTGCACGTGTTTTTGTTTTCCTTTTCTTTCCTTTACGATTACTCTAATCTTCTTCCTTTTGTTTCTTTTTCTGCAACTTTTCTTCAGCCTCCGTTCCGATTGTGGATGATTCGATTGCGATCAGGTATGTTCTTTCATTCGCTCTTTCTTAGGGTTTTTTTTGTCTTTTGAGTAATCTTTCCACAGCACAACCACAGTCTCTGCTTTGCTTCGCTTCCGCTTCGCCGTTGATCTGCCTCATAATTAGGTTTGATTTCTCTTCTAATTTCTCTTAATTAGGTTTGATTCTGGCTCTGTTGTGGCTTTGTGACTATCAATCTTGCTCTTATCATCAGTTTAATGACTAGGTTAAATTTTGAATTGCATGTCAACTTTTCTTTAGTTTTGCTTTAATTCTATGTTTCTTATCTGCTTCACTTTAATTAGTTTGATTCGGGCTCTGTTGTAGCTTCGTGACTATCAATTTTGACTAGGTCAAATTTCGAATTGCATGTCAACTTTTCTTTAGTTTTGGTTCAATTCTATGTTTCTTATCTGCTTCACTTTGAATTGCCATCTGAACTTTGAAGATGAATGTATTAAGGTTCTGCCAAATTTCAAATTAAGTTTCAATTCTTTGTTTTTTTATTTGGTTAACTTACAATTGGCGTCTAGACTTTGAGGATGTGATGTTCTTTGTCAGAAAGGAATGTATGATGGTTGTTTGAAGTCTCAAATTTAGTGGACATTATATAAAAACAACTGATCTTTCTGGTGGTGACGATTAAGGTTCCGATGTTAAATCCGACATAATCACCGATCGCAGTCGAGGTAAATGACGATGTTAGGTTTGGATTTGCTTGCTCAGATGGTTTATTTGTTTCATGTTGCTGCGATTGTGGGTTAGATGACGATGATTTCTAAGGTTTTCGATGATTAGTATGTTTCTTGAGACCTATTTTTGTTCATGTTTACATTCTTTATGCCTATTTTCCCCAAATTTTTTGCTCCTCTGTTTTGTTTTTTAAATGTTGTGTGCTTGGATTTGGGCAAATTAGTTTTTGACCTAATTAGTATTCTCTTGCATGTTTAAATCTTGGCTTTTTGAAGATTGATTCAACTGTTTGGTCATAGGCGAAGATTGCTTTTTGGGGGAAATTGGTTTTTGACCTAGAAATTTCTATGTACGGTTACTGTCTTCCATCAATATACTATGACATGCAATACGAATTTGTTACATATCAAGAGGAATATAAGCTTACCCTTTATATATAACGAAAGCATTAGTGGTGTGATAATTTACTGTGAATTCGTTATTGAGACTTCAATGACACTATATGAATCTTCTTATGGCAATCAATCTTTCTCTTTTGGCTTTGACTCCATGGAATACTTCAATTATAAAGATGTGACTCAGAATTTCTTATGTCATAGTGCTTTATTTCCCTAAACTATTTACTTGAATACATAGAAATTACACTAACCTTTTAGTGAGTACTGTAGGTTCAGATTGGCATTTTCCATTGAAATTTTATATTCTGTTATAGCTCATATTTCTTTTTTCCCATAAGTTCCGCTCTACTAATAGATATCTACAAGATTTTTAGCAAGAAGAATTTTGCTGAACTTGAGTTGAGTTGTTTAATTTTTATGTCATTTTCGTGACAATTTCAGGAACATACAGCTAAAACAAACTCCGGCTTCTGAACTACATCTGGCAGAGGCACATGCTGAAACAGGATTCAGAATTGCCGACCTTAAAATGAAGGCACTAGAGGAATTCAAGGTAAAACTTTGTATTTCCATCCACTGAAACCTCTAATATTTATGTATCGAGCTCAACCGGTAGTTATGTCCTTTATTTATAAATAAGTAGCAGCTGCAATTTTTTGAGAAGAAGGATCATTTGAACAATATACAAGTAAAATCATGTCCCATATTTATGAATTATTAGCAGTTGTGATCTGTTGAAAAGAAAGATCATTTGAACAATATATAAGTAAAAACATGAAAATTTAGAGACTTATCCACCATTTGCTGTATATGGCATTCAATATTGTTCACTGATGTTTACTTACCAGCGGCGGTCTGAGCCCTTATTATGCATACATGTTGTATTTAGGTTCATTATAAAGTCAGCAATCTCAAGAAAATGGTATTTGGTCTATTACATGCTAAACATTAGCTTAAGTAGGTATATACATGTTGTTTACCTGCTAAGGGCACACATAACCAATTAAGATGTTTCTAAGGTTTATTTGTAGGTTTTAAGGGGATAAATGATCATCGTTTCCCTTTGCACGAATTCCATTTGACCGCTTCTTAAAAGCTATCTGTTTGAAGTTAATTTACCTCGCTTTGACTCATAACTCAGTCTGACCCAACCTACACAGTTTTTGCTGCGTGAAGTAAAATATAACCCAAATCGTCCAATTACTTGGTTAAATATATAAAAAAAAATTACTTAGTTAAATGTAGATCTAATCAATGGTTCAGTTTGTATCAAAAAATAGTTTTTCTTCAGTTAATTCCTCATATATGTTACTTTCATTTCTATTTCCAGGTTTGTCCATTAGTGGATGTTGTCATCTCTTTGGAGGTTAGTTTTTTGTGTACATTTTTCGTATTTTCATCTGTTTTTGCTTTTTTGTTTGATTTTTAGCTGTGGTTTCATATTTGCTTAATAGATATCTCACCCCCTGTTTCTAAGTTTCTCTTCCATTTGTATTTTGAAATGATAGTCTTTATTCTTTCTGGTATGGAGGGCTTGATCCAACGTGCAATTCTTGAATCTTAGTGTTTTCAAATTGTTAACTAAGTTTGTTTGTTTTATTTTTTTTTTATGTTTTTTTTTATTCTACAAGTTTGTTGAATTTCTTTCCATAAACAGAGTGTTTGCTCTTTGATTTCAAACATGTTAGTTTGCAGAATAAAGTGTTCTTCTTATAAAAGATTTGAATTTCATTCCGTAAACATAACATAATCAAATCTGTAATAAATTTGGGTGTCTTTTTTATACTATTTGGTTACATCATCAGTTTAAGATTTTTTTTTTCTTTCAAAAGTTAATATACTTTTAAAGACATTTCTCCAATTGGTTAACTTAATATACTTCTAATGAACGTGTGGTTCTAACTGATCACTTATGACAATGCAGAATGAGTACATCTTAAATTGGACATGCTAACGTTAGGTATGTGTAGTTTATTTGACAGAAAAGAAGGAATACAACATTCAGATTGCAGTTATAAAAGGTGAAAACGTGATTGTCTTCTCTATTTGTAGCTCTTGGTTCTTTCTTCGCTCTTCTTTTACATTACAATCTATTTACGATTTTTGAGGTTCAAATTCCTCCAAACAACAAACAAAACATAAGATGGTGGCCCGCCGCAACGCGCGGGCGGGTCACCATCTAGTTATATATATAACAATGAAAACTGATGGATAAATAGTAGATTTTTTGTTTTTTTTTTAAAGTTTGGTCATAACACTTTAGTGTTTTGATACTTTCTACCACTAAACTTTTAAATTTGTTTTTTTTTAACAAAATAGTAAACTTTTAGTTTTCATAGTTTGCCACATATGTTTCATACTCTTACGTTTTGTATGATTTAACTTTTAAAGTTATTTTTATTTTAAGTTTTGTTATCTTCTATTTTGGTCACGCAACTTTTAACTTTTATACTTTCGTTTTTATTATATTTTTATAGTTTTATACTTTCATTACAAGACTTTTAGACTTTTACTTTTTATACCCTTAACTTTTTAACCTTCTAACTTTTAATTTTTTTTAAAGTTTTGTTGTCTTCTACTTTGGCCACGAAACTTTTAACTTTTATACTTTCGTTTTTAATATACTTTTATAGTTTTATACTTTCACACGAGACTTATAGACTTTTACGTTTTATACCACTTAACTTAGTATATTTTGATAGTTTCACCACAAGACTTTTAGACTTGTACGTTTTATACTCATTAATGTTTAACCCTCTAACTTCTAAAGTTTTTTTTTTGTTTTAAGTTTTTTGTCTTCTACTTTGGCCACGAAACTTTTAACTTATCTATTTTTGGTTTTAGTATATTTCTATCGTTTTATACTTTCACCACGAGACTTTTAAACTTTTACGTTTTATGCCACTTAACTTTTTTACTTTCGTTCAGTATACAAATTCAACCTCGCAGCAATGCGTGAAAGGGTAAACATCTGGTTTAATACAATCATAATAAAGTAATATAAACTTAAAATCCCAACTTTGTATATATAAACTTTGTATATATAGGGAATAGGGAATAAGCATATATATAAAAATTATAATCTTATTAATAACAACTTGGTGACCCGTCTTTGCTTCGCGACGGGCCACCCATTTATCTGTCAGTTTAAGGCAAAAAGTCCGAAAATTTAAAAGTATACAAAAAACTAAATTAGAAAACTTAATTAGTATAAAACGTAAAAGTTAAAAGTTTCGTATTTAAAGGGTAAAAGTATAAAATCATACTAAAAAACGAAAGTAAAGTAAGAAAATTAAGTTCTAATGTGGTCAAAATATAAAACTATAAAAAATTCGAGGCCAATGTAGAAAACTCTAAAAGTCCAACAACAACAAAAGTAAAATGGTTAAGGGGTATAAAACATAAAATCTTAAAAGTCTCGTGGTAAAAGTATAAAACTATAAAAGTATACTAAAAACGAAAATAGAAAAGTTAAGAGGTATAAATGTAAAAGTCTAATAAAACTATAAAAAAAAGTCATGGTCAAAGTCGAAAACTCTAAAAGTATACTAAAAACGAAAGTTGAAAAATGGAAAATTATGAAAGTTTCATGCCAAATTAAATGACCACAATACTTATCTATAAGTATACTAAAAACGAAAGTTGAAAAATGAAAAATTATAAAAGTTTCATGCCAAATTAGAAAACCACAAAACTTAAAATAAAAGTTTAAAAGTTAGAGGGTAAAAAACGTAAAAGTATGAAACATATGTGACTAAACTATTAAAACCTATGTGTAAAAGTTTAAGAGTAGAAAATGCCAAAGTTCCAAACTCTTGTGGCCAATGTATGAAAACCAAAAAGATCACTATATAATTATAATTTTTATTGTTATATATATAATTACAAGTTTTAAAAGAGGTCTGGTAAATAAAAGAATTTAAAATGTTACATGAATAAACTAATAATTCATTCATAAGATAGAGATAGATCCATATCAAAATAGAAAAATAGAAGATTGTTTTGAGTAAAAAGGTTTGGATTTTAATTTAAAAATAAAAAATTAAAGGTTGGAGCTTTCCTATTTGAATGTTTAAATTTGGTCATATTGTGTTATAGTGAAGGTTTTAGTTTTGGATTAAAATTAAATGTTCTATGTTTGCATGTAGCAACTAGAAATATTGTAGTATCAAAATTGCAGATTCATAAATCACAATTTTCTTTGATACCCGATTTCTTACATATAAGAGCCTATATTTTACTATTTCCATGAACATTTAAAATTTCATAGATGACACTCCTCTTAAGCATAGTATTCTACATGGGAGCTTATAGTTGGGTGTGAAGGTCTTTAGGTTGGTTTTTTTTATTTAGCGGCCTTTTTGATTCATAAGTTGTTGTCCTAATCTTATTTACAATATATAATCATGTCGTGTATTGTAACTTTTGCGCACTATAAGCTTAATAAGAAATCCCTAGTTGTAACCCGTGAACGTAGGTTACACCGACCGAAGCACGTTAAATCTTGTATCGCTTATATTTTCTGCATCCTTTGTGTCTTGTGTGTTGTCACTTCCGCTGGCCATGAACCTAACACCCATATGAGAGTCGGGTGTTACACAAATGCAACTAAGTAATTGAAAGCTAGGAACTTAAGAATATAATGATTAATACTGTTACATGACCCTTTAGCATCCCCTAAATGCTCCAACATATAATATCCCTGTAGCAACATTAATTTAATTACACACAGAGAAGGAAGTTGTGCCGTGACAAATGTGAAACTAAAAAAATATTGTAGAAGGTTCACATTTTTTTTTCGAACATTAATATATAAGAAAAAAAGTTAAAATTACGATTTTAATTATTAAATAAGTACAAAATAACGCAAAGTTGCATTGATGCTGATAGTCAAGTTCGCCCACTTGTGAGTGACCAGTTTTCATTTCCGATCGGCGATCAAGATTCCGTGAGACGTGGAGCGATGGAGCACCGAAAGAGGTATTAAGTATAAAGGTACTGGGTATTCAGATTTTCGTGATCAAGATTCGAAAAGGTTTTTTTTTATTTTTAATTTAAATGGTTATAAGGGGATTTAGTTGGGTAATTGGTTTTTTTTAAATGAGTAATACTGGCTAAATGATAAAATAGGTATGTAGTTAGGCAATTCACTAAAAAGAATTTAGAGAAAAAGACGAAAATAGCCCATTTGACCAAGTTTGGGACGAAAATAGCCCCATGGAATTTTTTTCCCAATTTTTAGCCCTACCTTAACGGTCGCTAACGACCTCCATTTAAACCAAAAACGACCGTTCCTGATGACCAAGCACTGTGCGACATGTGTCCACCACGGTCGTTAATACGTTGGAAAGGTCGTCGACGACCGTCGTTTTCCGTCAAACGACCGTGGTCGTTGGCAACCACACACGTAGTCGGCGGTCGTTTGACAGAAAACGACGGTCGTCGACGACCTTTCCAACGTATTAACGACCGTGGTGAACACATGTCGCACTGTGGTTGGTCATCAGGAACGGTCGTTTTGGGTTTAAATGGAGGTCGTTAGCGACCGTTAAGGTAGGGCTAAAAGTTGGAAAAAAAAAATTCATGGGGCTATTTTCGTCCCAAACTTGGTCAAAGAGACTATTTTCGTCTTTTTCCCAAGAATTTAATATCTAGCTAGCACGGACTTATGAGATTTTTTACAGGTAACACACATATAAATTTTAAAACAAAAAAATATAATTGAAGCGGTGCACTAGGACCTCCTGGTCCCCAATAAATTTCGTCCCTGGCCGTGGATGTGAAGAAAGACGTATGATGGCTCTGGTGGCTATGCCCACGAGCGTGAATCTACTTTGGGTTTGCGACTAATCTTTCTTGATAGGCGTCCTACACGATCGATGGACGTACGAGGTAGTATGGTGGCTTTAATTAGTGGACATATAGTTGCTGCGATTGGGTTATGGGCCGATCAGCGACTTGCTGTTTGATTGGTTTCTGTAGTTGGTTTTTGTAACTGTATTTTTGGGTGGAATAAAATTTTTGATTGGCTTTTAAAAAAAAAAAAAAATTTAGTGGACATACGATTTACTTCTCATGTAGGGGGCAAGAGGGTCCATCTACGGCACATTGAGAGCGCATCAACCATTTCATGACCGTCGATACGACTTTACCCTAGAAATATAATAATTAAATTAAATTAAGTTTGAAAATTGATTAATTGATTTTTACACATCAACATAATAATACTAAAAAAAGGGTAACATTTGCGTCTGGTACATAAACTTTCCCATACATATCCCACTTAGATATTTTGGCGACTATGTGTATGGGTAGATTCATTATTATTCATATATTTAGCATTTCAACTGCATGAATGCATGTGGCAATATGGTACTAATGCTTATAGCGCAAGATTGTGGGTTCTCTTTTTCTAAAATATATATATAGTACGTTGTTATATATAGTATTTGTTATAATTAAAAGAATAGAAAATGTGATAATACCAAGAATTTAAAGATAAAATCTTTTGCTTTGTCTGCATTCTATTTCCGTGGCACCCTTGATCTCTTCCATTTCACAAACAATATAATATATTCATTATTCTCTAGTATTTTATTGGAACTTACAAATACTAAATTCTAAGCTTCTTAATTATTCAAATATAATTTATAAAGCAAGGTAGTAGTATTCTTCCGTTCTTGTTTTTATTAAAGGGACATCTTTATAGTTAACTAGTGCGTTTTACAATAAAAAAGTTATGGATTTAAATTCTACAAGATAGATTAGGTGTATTTATCTTAAAAATTTAAAAGTTACTATTCAAAATGGTATTCTTCTAGAAATCTTATTTCGAAGAATTAAGTATGTTTAGGAGTAAACTTGAAAGGTGTGCCTAAACCGCTCTAATATAGCTTACACATATATATTTTAAATATTTTTATTAATGTATTAGCATGTTGTTTTGGTTCAACATTGGCTTAGCATATTTTTCATGTAATTAGATTTTTTTGTTAATCTCTATGCTACATATAACAAATTGGTCACATGTCACGTGTTATTCATATTTATTTTTATTAGAATTTTACGTCTTGTATAATTAAATATCAAAAACATAAAAATATAATATTATAACTCTTAAATCCATAATATTTGTTATTTATAATTTTTAATATTCCTTATTTCTTATTTTACATGTGTATGATTAAAAAAGTTCGTTTACGTTTATGGTTATAATTAAACTTATGTTTAAAAATAAAATAATAGTTATAAGCGAAATTATTAGTTATATCATTTATAAAAAAATTTATATAATACATGAATGATATAAACTAGTTATATATATAGAAATGATATCTTAGAAACCTAAAAATTATATGAAAACTAAGATAACTCCTTTTTTTACATTTAATATGAACTAATTAGTTTGATATATTAGTTTGATATGATAGTTTCTTATATATATAGCATACACATTCGTATTGTTAAAAATATAATAATTAAAAAGTTAATACCATTGATAAAAGAACTAATTAATCGATTTTCATTTGATATCTTTATTTACACAATATTTTAGTGTTTGACGACTATTTATTTTTTTAACAAATCTTACACTAGTCTTGTTTTGTATATCACAAACTTAACACGAGTCTTGCATCGTATGCTTTTAATTAGCAATTAAGTCCTCAAAGACGACTATTTATTCTTCTAGTTATTAAAAAAAATACTTTGTAGACATAAAGTTTGGTAAAAAAAAATATCCCTATTAATAAATAGTACATGAAACAAGCAAAAACAAAGCCCAACACATCTATTTATATCTCATAACTTCATTCCCTTTGAGAAACTACACTTGAGAATTGAACATTCAAATATTCAAACATGCATTTTCTTCTACACCTAATTGTTATCATTTTAGCTTTCATCTCTTATGAACATGAAGCCATAGCACAATATGTACCACCTTATACTTCCATTGTGGTTCCAATAACCAAACACATTGATGCCACCAAAACTCTATATAGCGTCCAAATCATGACCGCATACGTAAACTCGCAATATTTGCGCGCAAACTTCCTTATAGACATCGACGCTCCATTCATATGGCATGACTGCATCCTGCAATGGAACATATATCCCGGCAGTTGTCCTGCCAACACCCTTTGCACATCTCCTGTTTCTTGCGAGGAATACCAATGCACGGATGTGCGAACCACTTTCTCGTACGACGAGCCTTCGTGCCCTCCGGTAACCAACGGGTCCACGTTGCCTGGATGGGGATATTGCACATGTCCCGTAAATGTAGTGGACCCGGTCACCGAATCGTGTACCCAAGCCCTGCTTAATTACGACGAGTTCACCGTCAACACAAGTAACGGTAGAAACGTTTTCAGCGGTTTATACGGCGCGTATCCCAATGCCGCGTGTGTTTCTTCTTCCTCGTTCGGATCGTTCCCCGAGAACGTCACTGGCGTCATGGCGTTTTCGTCATCGCCTTACGCGTTACCGGCTTATTTATCCCAACCACTTAAGAAAACGTTAGCGATTTGTTTGCCAAGTAATTCGTCGACGCCTGGAGTTCTTTTCGTCGGAACAGGTCCTTATTACCTTCTTCCGAATCCTTCGAATCCTCCGAATCCGGATGTTGACGTTCGGAGTCTCCTTTCGTACACCCCGTTACTAACCCATCCGAACTCGTTCGGATACTTCATCGGTGTCGATTCCATCGTAATCAAACAGAAATCCATCAACATCCCTGGGAATTTCTCTACCAAACTCAGCACACTTGACCCTTACACCACTCTTCGAACCGACGTCTATACACGCGTGATCCAGGCGTTTTCGATCGCTACAATCGGCTTCCCTCGTGCACCACCAGTCGCTCCTTTCGGCCTTTGTTACACGAGGACTGTATTAGCGTCTGGCCCGGATTCTAAGTTTAGTTTTCCTGATATTGATTTCAATCTTGTTGATGGCGATGGGATGAAGTGGACCGTTTACGCGGCTAACTCCGTGAAACAAGTGACGGAAGATGTGGCGTGTCTGGCGTTTGTTGACGGTGGGGGGACGGCGGAATACGCGGTTGTGATCGGGACGTATCAGTTTGAGGACAACTTTGTGGTGTTTGATTTGGAGAATTCGAGTTTCGGGTTTAGTTCTTCGTTGTTGAAGGAGCAAACATCTTGTTCCAACTTTAACTTTACGGTGACCGATGGAAACTAAAACTCTATCTGTAAGAAGTTAGCTGGTCATGGATACGTATACATCATAATAAATATATATAGCTTGCTTGCTTTCTGAATAAATAATTTTTTTTATTTTTTTTGACAAGATCGTCGATCAAAAACCATGGTAAAATCTAAACCCCAAGAAGATGAAGTAACATATACGTACGTACTCTCGATCGTGATATATACCATCCCAAGGACTGATCGGACTTAAATCATAATAGGAATCAATATCTATCTCGTAGATTTATGCATGGAAATAAGCGTATTTAAATTTAGGAAAATCACCAAAATAATCCTCTTTGACTTTTAATTGACAAAAAGCCAAAATAACCCTTCATTTTTAGCCTTGCTAAAATGTTCTAACACCTCTCTATCAATAAGTATTCTACATCTGTCGAATTTAGCCTACCAAGTGGTAACTTTAAGCCAATGGTAATCTGACTTGGGTCCTCCCCCTGACAAGTTGCCTACCAATGAAGCCCATCTCCCAATCATTGAATATTCCTTGGGCCCCCCTTCCTTCCGGTTAGATTTCGACACGTGGGCTTTCAGTGGGCTACCAAGCCGTAAATTAGTCCACCGACCAACACAAGCCTGGAGATTGCCGAAGCTCTACGAGCCAACCACGTGGATTTTTTAAGGGAATTGATAGATATCAGTAACTTAAGGTGCTTTTATATAAAAATATATATTTTATAAAAAAAATATCTCCTTTATCTTCTCCATCAGTCCCTTCTTCTCATGTCTTTCCTCTCCTCCATATCCCTGTCCGTCGCCGCCTCCTATGGTGCCGGTGACCGAAGCTTTCTGCTCATAGTTGCCGCCATGATCACCACCTGGTAGCTTCTCCGTGATCTTCTCAACCACACCCTTCTTCTTCCTTCTGCCCCCCTCTCCATCATCATCCGACTGCATAATTATTAATTAATCACAAGTCCACAACACTTGTTAAGTATCATTTAATATTGTTAAAAACGTAGCATTCCCTATTAATTCATTGGTTAATTTACTCTTAGAGCTAGAACTATACTGCTCCCAGAACGGTGAAGGAATCCCCCGGCGCCGGCGCCACCATGTTTCAGTAACTTAAGGTGGACTAATTTACGGGGATAATTATTGTTATTAGTTAGTTTATTTTATAAAAAAATATCCACGTGGGTGGCTCGCATAAGTTCGGCAATCTCCAGGCTTGTGTTGGTCGGTGGACTAACTTACGGCTTGGAAGCCCACTGAAAACCCACATGTCGAAATCTAACTGGAAGGAAGGGGGGCCTAAGGAATGTTCAATGATTGGGAGATGAGTCCCATTGGTAGGCAACTTGTCAGGGGGAGGACACAAGTCACATTACCATTGGCTTAAAGTTGCCACCTGATAGGCTAAATTCGAAAGGTGTAGTATGCTTATTGATGGAGAGGTGTCGGGTCATTTCAGCAAGGCTAAAAGTGAAGGGTCATTTTGGCTTTTTCTCATTCAAAGAGGGTCATTTTGATGATTTTCCCTTTAAATAATATATGGTTATGCATAAGGGTGATATTTCTATAGGTTTGAGTGGGAGAAGGACGTATGCTAAAACTGAAATTGAAGTTGTTGAAGAGGTACTAGGAAAGATATTTGTTGAAGATATCTACATGTTGTGAAAAGGACCTGTAGACTATTAAGGACTTTTTTCATATAAAATAAATGTCAATCTGAATATGTTTATTTCACTGATGTTGGACGGGGTAGTTTATAAGATAAACAACTATGATATTGTTACAATAAACAATCGTGGCTCGTCTCAAAGGAACATGAAGTTCAAGAAGCAAGTTACGCATATGACTTTTGTTTACTACACCTATATTCCATCTCGACACTCGAGTGCGAAATAATGTGTAGAAGCCGAGGGCAGGGGCTTAAACTTGGTTTCGGTGTGGAAGTGGATCGAGACTTTGTGCACTCGCTTTATAGAACAAATAAACACTAAAACAAAGATAGTGTGTGAGATGTGACAATGATGAGGAAAACTAATAGATATGTGATGAATAAGATGAAGATAGATAAACAAAGATAACCGAACGATTACATTTACCTATCTGATCACTCATACCCGGGTCTCATGAACACTTGTTCATGAGCCCTCACAACTTCAAAGACACATGACTAGAAAGTCTCTCTTTCTCTCATACACTCATGCATTCCACCATGTGATATGCCTATTATATATACTAACCTAACAGTGACAAACTAGTAAATACTATTGATCGACTAGTGACATAAATAATACAACAATAAATAACAAAGTCACTAATGCCAAGTCTTTGGTTAGTCAAATAATTTGAGTTGTCATGGTCATCACCGTGTTGTGACACGGTAAATAGTAAGTGGTCTGTTGAGTCATTTGTGCTCCCCCTTGACAAATACTTCGACTTCTTTGTTTGTAGCCCAAACGACCACATCTAACCAAATCTTGGTATCTCGGCCTCGAGAATCCCAACATAATGTTTTGCCGCTTGGACGGTAATGTATCAAACTATCCCCAAGATAGACACAATATACTAAAGCAAATATTCGAGGGTCAAGGCATCCCCCTGGCGGCACTCGAGTATGCGGGGAGATAGAGTTGAACCATGTATTTGGAATTGTGAATTGTATTATTGTATTATGTAATAACAATATGAGTACAAGGAGTATATATACACTATACTATGTTACATGGAGATCCCTCTAATATAAACACTTTAACATTTAAGACCTAATATGTCTAATATTCCCCCGCAAGCTGAGGCCGGTAGACGATCAGCAGCTTGGACTGCAAAAACACAAACCGATCTATCGGTAGAGGCTTAGTAAAAGCATCTGCAATCTGATCATGTGTAGAGATACATTATACTTGTAATCACCCCTGAGCAACCTTTGATCTCGCGAACAAAGTGAAAATCATCCTCAACATGCTTTGTGTGTGCATGAAAGATGGGGTTGACATATAGATAGGTTGCTCCTAAGTTGTAACACCAAAGGGTAGGAGCGGATTTTGTGACTACACAAAGTTCACCTAAGAGAGCCTCAAGCCATGTGAGCTCGGCGACGGTGTCAGCAAGTACCTTGTACTCCGATTCCGTAAAAGAGCAAGAGACAATGCGTTGTTTGCGAGTTATCTAGGAAACAAGGTTAGAACCCAAATAAATATCATAACCACCAGTAGAGCACCGATTAATAGGACACCAAGCCCAATCAGTATCATAAAAGGCTTTCAAATTGTTCCAGCAACTTTCAGTAAAAGCATGGAGAGTGGTGCAGAGGCATGCTTGATGAGCAGATAGAAATTCGATGTGCGAATGTAGTATCTTAAAATTCGCTTGATAGCTGACCAGTGATTCTTTTTTGGCGCGTGCATGAATTGACAGACCCGATTGACTGTAAAGGTAATGTTAAGTCGAGATAAAGTGGCATACTAAAGAGCACTAACAAGGTGCCTGTATTTTACCGGATCAAAGAGCGGAGCACCATCTTGAAGAGAAAATGTCATGGATATGCTCATAGGTGAAGGCACTAGTTTTGCTGCAAAGAGACCAGCCCGTTGTAGGAGCTCCTTAATGTACTTTTGTTGTGACAAAATGATGTCATTACCATGTTTAACAATTTCTACCCCGAAAAAATAAGGCACCCCCCCCCCCCCTAAATCTTTAAGAGAAAGTTTAGTACTGAGATGGTTAACCAATTTGTTGATAGTAGCTGAATTATTTTCTGTTATAATTATATCATCAACATAAATGAGAAAATATAATAATGTACCATGAGAGTTGTATATAAATAAAAAGGGTTCTTTTTTTTAGCCCTTAAACTCGAGCCATTGTAAGGCGACAGATAAATGGGTGAACCATGCGCTAGGAGATTTCTTGAGGCCATATAAGGACTTGTGAAGCTTCCAAACATAGTCCAGTTTAGCGGGATCAATGAAGCCCGACGATTGTCTCAAGTAGATGGGTTCCTCAAGATCCACGTGGAGGAAATCATTTTTAATATGCAACTGCCGGAGCGACTACTTGTGCGAGACGACAAGGGATAGAACAACCCTAATGGTGGTGTCCTTAACCACATGATCAAAAGTTTTGTAAGGAATTAATCAGCTAGGAGTTCCTGCTGAAATGCTAAAATGCTCAGGACCAGGCTGAAGATCAATCGGAAGTCATTTTGCTGAAATAACAAAGAGTTCCAGTTGAATGAAGATGAGCTGGAAGATCTAGTGTTCAAGCGGAAGCACTAGTTGATCCGAAAGAATAGTTGGGCCGGAAGAAAGACACTTCCGAATGAACTCGAGTTCCAACCCGAAGGAGAGTTCAACCGGAAAAACTAATGTACTGTCTTTTCCCAGTCTGACACAAAAACATTAGTTGTAGATCTGAGTCATTAAAAGAAAGATTTCTTCTCAGAATATCAAGCCAAACTCTCTAAGAAACAACATCGTCCAATGAAGAATGTTCCCTAGTATTAAGTCATTAATATTGTTGTACTTAACGGTCTTAGATGACCTTATGAAAATCAAGGGCTCTCCTTGATTTCCCTTAGCACTATATATAACATGGTAGTACTCAGCAAACTAGACACCCGATCACAACTTTTATTTTGTAATCTGTTGTTGAGCTAATGCAATATAGTGCCGAGTTTTATATACTTGTGTTCTCATATATTTGCAATCAACTTGTTTCCTTCAAGTTATATCGACGTATAACTAATATATAACAAAGTGAGGGCATGAGTAAAGAATAACTTATTTCCGCCTGGTTATTCTTGTAAGTAATCTTGTTAGGTTATTAGTGAAGTTAACCATGATCCTACAAGTGGTATTAGAGTCTTGGCTCATACTATGAAGACTCAAAGTGCTTCAAAGTTGATATTACTTACCTACTCAACCTTGCACTTCCTATTATTTCCTTTAATTTTCAAAATGAGTGAACTTAGCATTTAAAATTCTAATGGTAGAGTTAACAAACCACCCATGTTCACCGCTGATGATTTTGACACATGGAAACTTAGAATGGAAGGGTTTGTTAGATGCACTGATTATAAACTATGGAAATCTCTCACTGTTGGACCAGACATTCCTGCGGTCTGATCAGCTGAAGATGAAAATATCTAAATTCCAAAACCTTTTGACAAATACACTGAAATTGATCATAAAAAATGTGAAGTAGATTTGAAAGCTTACTAGATGTTGCAAGCAACATTATCAAACTCGATTTTAGCTGGTTTCAAAGGTTATAAAACTGCTTTTGACCTTTGGACGGATCTAAATGAAATGCATGAAGGAACTGATGAGGTTAGGGAAAACAAAAAAGATGTTCTTAAACCAAGATATGAGAACTTCAGCTATAAAAGAAATGAATCCATGACCAATCGGTACATTGGGGTTTGTGTCTCTGCTAGATGAACTCCAGAAAGTAGATGTTAAGGTGGAAGCGGGTGAGGTTAATAGAAAGTTTCTTAGATCACTTTCTAACTTATGGACTGCTCGCACAGTTAACATTAGGGAAGTAAAAATTTAAAAAAAATGAAACCGAGTGAGCTTCATGGAAATATTAAGTGCGTATGAGACGAAGATAAACGAGAAACAAGGTAACACTAGTGAAGGGTTTTCTTCTAATTCAATTGCTTTGGTAACCACTGAATACCAACCAAGCAGAAATGTGACAACCACTTACTGTAATCAAACTTTTGTGATTACATTCCCTGAAACACCAAGGTGTTAGGAAATTATGCATCATCACTTTGAGAACAACAACCAATCTGCTTATGTTGCAAATGGTTCAAATTGTGGGTTCACAGTAGAAGATCTTGAATGTATTGGTGCTGATGACCTTGAGGAGATGGATATATTGACATAGCTAGCCATGGTGTTAGTCAGAGCTAAGAGATTTTATAAGAGAACTGGTAGGAGTTACAAGGGAGAAAAGAATGCTCAGATCGAGTTACATAAGAGCAATATGAAGTGTTACAACTGTAACCAGCTAGGCCACTTTGCTAGAGAATGTAAGAACCCAAGAAGAGAGAATGGTAGTGCAGGTAGAGGTTCTGGAAGCAATCAAAATCAAGAAAGACCAACAAACTCCTCTCCTCCACCAAAACCAGCTCCAAGCAACTCAAATGCAACTGTTGCTAGTCA
>JBCNJP010000006.1:61263418-61302854 GCA_039602395.1 Deinandra increscens subsp. villosa
TATTTTCTTTTTGATCTAATTCTTTCTTTTGGGACTAGGAAGTGCACGTGGGCATCCATTACATCATATGGACCATAAAAATTAATTTCCCTTTGTTCCTTCCTGCGCATTCACATTTAATCAGCACGAATTTTCACAAATGTTTCACTTCAGCCTCCTGACTTATTCTAAATGCAAGCCGGTCCTTTAAACTTATTATTTTATTTTCTTCCAGCCCTTGACTTAGATGAATTGTTATACCAGCCTCCTGAACTCCTATGTCAACCTACAACAAATATATTTTGAATATTTTGAGCACAATTGAATCACATTCAACCTAATTAAACGCGAGACTCAAATATTTAACTAAACTCACACAAAAATATACAAAAATAACTCAATAGCATATTAAGACTCAAATAACTAAAATATATAAAATACTAAATAAAAATGACTTAAAACCGACTCAAACACTATACAAATTACACCGGAATATAGGATGTGTTTAGAACACATCAAACATCCCCACACTTACTCTTTTTTCGTCCTCGAAAAATACTGCAATGGAATCATAATCAGGGATACAATCTCTAACTTATCAGATTATTCAGATTCAGATTTCAATAAACATTTATCATTAGCCTAGTTCGATTACCGGTATTTCGATCCGATTAAACCCAACCACCGACCGTTCAGCCCCAAATGCATCAATTAGTACTTATTTATTATTTTTATGGCATCAATCAACCTAATGGGTCTCACACTCAAGCCTTTCAATTCATCCTAATCCCGTTATTTATCTTTTTAGGCATCTTAATATTTATGTACATATATATCTTTTTAATAGTGGATTTGCATGAATGAATGGATGAATTTTTATTTGAGCTATTTTTTTTTCTTTCTTTTTTTTCTTTTTTCATTTTTTCATTCATCATTTTTTTTAATAGAATTGGACTTCACCTAGAGGAGCATCCACTGAGTAGCGAGCCCGATGGGTAGCACATAGGGTATTTAGCCCATACCTAACCTAGAGGCGTATCCTTCAAGTCGCTATCCCAAAGGGAAACACATAGGCTTCGATATTTTATTCTATTTTTTTTCTTTTTTTTCTCTCTTTTTTTTCATAGCAAGCTCAAGTGGAATGGATTTTGCGGAGGCGCCACTACTTATCCAATTTACTTTCGTAAAAAGATAAAAGTGTGCCAAAATTACTAAAAAGATATGAAAATATTAAAGATGCAATTTTTATTATTTACGGTTTCGGAATCCACAATCAACCTAAGGCGGGAACCCACTAAAGTTTCATGATTTACATATCAATTAAGCACATTTTATTAATTTATTATTTTTTTATGATGCATAAGGATTTTTAAGCCTAATTAGTCAGCTGGATCTACCAATACATCAAAACTAGCTAATAAACACCAATTCTAAAGATTTAACATTCAAGCACTTTCATTAGACAATTGACCCCCAGTTGTACTATCATTTTCCATTTAATTGCAGCATAAATCAAGAACATTTCTTCAATTTTTCAAAATGTTTTGGATTTTTTGGATTTTTTTCATTTTTTTTTTTGTATTTTTTAAGACTCAAACTAACCTAAAAATAAAAGAAAAAACACACGACTGAAGACTAAAGACGTAGTCTTCCCATCCCCACACTTAAATGACACATTGTCCCCAATGTGTGATGGGAAAAAAATCAGAATAAAAATAAACACACTAAAAAGAAAGAGAAAAAGAAAAATAAAAATGCACCAAATAGTAAAAAAAAATCGGAACAAACTCCCCTGATTGTTGATTTGGATGAATGACAGGCGAGTTCGATCCCAGGTTCTCTATTAAATCTTCATGAGCATCTCAACGCGAACATCATCGAACCTGTAAAGAAAGACACAAAACAAAAACACTCGACCAAAAACAAATAAGCACGAAAAAGAAAAATAAATAAGAACACAAATAAAATAAAAACTAAGAATTGCAAAAATTAAAGACAAATTTACAAACTATACAACCTGGGCACTATGTCAATTCAGCTCTTAATCACTATCCAACCTCCAAATGGACTATCAGGAGGTTTGGATTTCACATCCTTCAGCACTAATTTACCGGTAATTACCCGGTTTCTACATTTAAGCTCCAATCCTTTAACTTTCCAATGCTTAAATTGACCCGACCGAAACCTAATTGGCACTAAATAACTCATTGTCGGGTCATGGATACACAATCTTAGCTTAGGGATCCCCACACTTGGACTAAACACTAAATTTTCATCAAACACTCCTAAATCACCAAGTGTGGCTTTTCTATATACCCTAGCAACCACCAACTCATTTTCTACACTAACCAACTCCCCGGGTTCAACATGTGGGTTTTCTAAAACCTCATTGACATTCTTAACTACCCCGGTATCCTCCCCACACTTATTCTCTACCTTAACATCCAACTCACTCTCCACAACCTCAGTCTCAACTTTCACATCACCAGGATCACCTATTGGGTCATCTAATTCAACTATGTCCACTAGATCATCTAACCCCCCGAAATCCTCATCTTCTAACCTATTTCCAACCACTACCAGATCTATGAAGGATATAAAAGAATCAAGGAATTTCATAGTGGTCGAAAGTTCAAATGGTTTTTGTGAGTGGATATGTGGCATAAACAAAATAAAAATAATTAAGAAATATAAAACCTAAATTCTAGACTCAAGAAAAATAAAATAATAAAAAAAACTAAAATACTAGACACGAAAATAAATCCTAAAACTCTAGACACAAAAACCTAGAAAAGACTCAAATTTCCTAGTCACGACTTAAGTTAATCTTGCTATTGCCAAGTGTCCCCGGGAACGGCGCCAAAAACTTGATGTGCTCGGAACGTACCTAAAAATGCTATTAAAACCTAGACCTAAACCTAGACCTAGACACACCTAATTTTACCGAAACTACCTAAACTAAACCGAACCCTAAGGCAAGTGTACCTGTCGGTGGCAGTATAGCTTATGTAAGACCGGATATCGAACCTAGGACACTACGAAAACAAGAATTAACCTACACCTAAGAAATGGAAATACTGAGTAATTTGGGTTTATTTATTAATTAACTAAATTAACTATTCTAACTACCTGACTTATCAACTAGCAACCGACTCAGAACACTTTAGGCAAAAATCAATGATAGAGAGGCACCACCTAGACCTAGAATCCCAACTAATACATACAACTCTACTTAGCTTTGGCAATTCTGATGGAGCCTAATTCACCTTTTAAGTCCTTCTTAGCAAATGATCCTAACGCTCGAACAAGGGTTCACCTTTTAAGTTCGTCCCACTTCAACTAAGCCTAATTACCCTCGAAACAATCTAAGGCACCCTAGACCTAATAGGAGCTACCACTGATTTTCTACAACTGACACGAGTAACAAATTAGCCAATTCCCTAGGACACTTCCTTTTGAGATAATGCTACCCTAGTTCGTTAACCAACCCAACTACCCGACAACTATCATCCTTTTAAGCTTATTTAGAAGGCAGCACACAAAACTCAAGGTAATAATTGATATTCAACCCTATGGTCAATCAGATTTAACTAACCACATTAATTTGCAAACACACAGTCACACGAATTAATTACCCAACCCAAACCGAAAGACATCCGCAGATCAAGCAAGTATCGTTTATCAATTGAAACCCTAAACTAAGCACACAGACGCATCAATTACAGAAAATCTATGGAGTTTAAAGAATCATCACATCAATCAAATTGTCATCACCAAAATAAAGTCATAAATATTAAAAAGTCATCATACGGTCTAGGTAGCAACAAAGGTTTAGCCAAACATAGTCAAGAACACAAAATTCATCATCATAGTTAGGAACATCATGGTGTAAATAAAAATTAAAACTATGAAAAGTAGAGTTCAAGAACTAAAATAACTAAACCGAATGCTCCTCGTGCTTCCTTTGTTCGCTCCTTTATTCTGCAAAATTACTTCCGAAGCCTTCTCCTTCTGCTCACAATCGCCTTTTCTTCTTTTCTTCTCTAGTTTCTGCCTTTCGAAAAATATCTTTCACGTAGGGTTTTCTTTTTGCGACCTCCCCAAAAAATAATTGCCGTAGGTTCTCTATTTATATTTTAAGATGCACCCTCTATTTCCTTTGTTGCCTACGCCAGCCCATGTCCACTTATTATTTTCTTTTTGATCTAATTCTTTCTTTTGGGACTAGGAAGTGCACGTGGGCATCCATTACATCATATGGACCATAAAAATTAATTTCCCTTTGTTCCTTCCTGCGCATTCACATTTAATCAGCACGAATTTTCACAAATGTTTCACTTCAGCCTCCTGACTTATTCTAAATGCAAGCCGGTCCTTTAAACTTATTATTTTATTTTCTTCCAGCCCTTGACTTAGATGAATTGTTATACCAGCCTCCTGAACTCCTATGTCAACCTACAACAAATATATTTTGAATATTTTGAGCACAATTGAATCACATTCAACCTAATTAAACGCGAGACTCAAATATTTAACTAAACTCACACAAAAATATACAAAAATAACTCAATAGCATATTAAGACTCAAATAACTAAAATATATAAAATACTAAATAAAAATGACTTAAAACCGACTCAAACACTATACAAATTACACCGAAATATAGGATGTGTTTAGAAGACATCAGTGTACTACTGATTTTCTGAACCAAGCATACTTTACGTATCACAGACCATTTGGAGAGTCGAAATCGCAAAGGCCGGACTTGTGACACCCGGTCGGGGGACGATGCATGATCCAAAAGGTGACTTCGCGCCCCATGCTACATGATACGTTCGAGGTCCTTATGTCTACGTAAGCAAACTCGGCTGACCACGCAAGTGCGGGCCTGAAAGAATTTGGTTGGGAATGGGGGTTGGTAATATTTTGTCAGCTTTTACGGACGCCGAGATGGTACGTGTTTGTGAACTTGGCTATGGTTACGCCAGACGTGCATTCACGAGAGCGGTGCATGGAAGAAACGGATCTTAGTCCCTTAAAAAGATAATTTTTATAGAAAAATAATCCGGCACGCAGGGTTGTTGCCCTGCTGGTTCATGACGGCGTGTCGAGTACAGTAAGTCAGCCGGTTTGAGGGACCCCGTAAGTAAGTGGCATTATACCACTTCGTTTGTTTATCAGTGGCACCGTCCCACGACGTTCGTTATCCTCGTAGACAATTAATCGTGGATATGGTGAATCAGCCTAAGATTCTGAAAGGCGGTTGGTCTTCTGCTGATAAACAATCTTAAAGCGGTTGGTTTTAGAAACCCATTATATATATATAGGGTTAGGCTCAAATGAGAACCAATTGGTTTTGAGAACTTTGAGAACCATTCTGATCCACTAATTTTCAAGGGGGGACCAATCAAATTAATGGGGGAGATTTCCTTATATATAACTAGTGACTCAGAATGGTTTTTAAAACCATTTGGTTCTCAAATGATCCTCTCCTTATATATATATATATATATATATATATATATATATATATATATATATATATAGGGTTAGGTTCAAATGAGAACTTTTTGTTTTGAGAACTTTTAAGAACTAAATCTCAACCACAAATTTCATGGGAGGGGGGATACATGTAATAAACTTGTGGCTCAAATTAGTTCTTTTTAGTTCTCAAACCCAATTGGTTCTCAAATCGATCCTCTCCCTATATATATATATATATATATATATATATATATATATATATATATATATATATAGTGAAAAGTTCATTGTAGACACCCCCATAAGTGTAGACAGGTAGACACCCTTTTTCACCATTAGATCTTTTGATCTAATGGTTGTGGTTAATTTTCTTTTTTCTTTTTTTCTTTTTTCTCATTAATTAGAAACTTTCATATGTGAAAAGAGCTATTTCACATGCGAAAGTGTCTACAATGAACCTCACAATATATATATATATATATATATATATATATATATATATATATATATATCTTTCATCCTAATAAAACAATAAAAATGTGTCCACATGTCACTTTACTAGAGTGTCCACATCATCCTCCACCTCAATAATCGCACTTGTCAATCCCTTATTTAATTTCAAAAAAAATCCGCAGTCCCTTTCGAACCCGACTTCTAATTCGACCCGATTCACGCGAATTCACTTTCCTAACCCTAATCTCTCATTCTCTCACCCTAATCTCTCATTCTGTCGCTCCACTTCACAGATTCACGCCCCTTTCCATCTCTACTCTCCGATCTACACTCTCCACTCTCCGGTCACTCTCCGATCTCCAGTTTCCGTCGGTCTCCGGTCTCCGTAGGTATATAGTATCTGATATCCGATATCCGTTATCCGATCTCCGATCTTTCACTGTCTTCCTCTCCACTCTCTGATCAGACACATGGAGAAAGATATGGAGAAAACATCGCACACATGAAGAAAGATATATCATCGATTGTTATCTCCATCTGAACTCTTCGATTGGAGAAAACCAGGTATTACTTTATATTTTGGTTATAAATCATCGATTGCTACCTCCGTCTGAACTCTTTGATTGGACTTTGGAGATTGGTTCCTACCTTGATTGGAGATCTAACCAGGTATTACTTTGATTGGACTTTGCAGGCCCTAAATATGTTTATCTTTGTTGCCATTGTTTGAAAATTTAGCATGTATTAGGTTGTTGAAAAATTGAATTAAACGTGTGATCTTCGGTCTCAGATGTTTTTTCGTTTGTAAATCATGCTTACACTTTCGTGTTTCTCGGTTTTAATTTTCTGAATCATGCTTACACTTTGGAGTTTATCGGTTTTAATATTTCTGAATTACGTGACAAAATGGTTAAAAGCTTTATAAAGGTATTTCTTTAGTCTGAAATGATTTATTCATAGTTGAAGAGGCAAATTCCATTCATAGTTGTAATATTGCCTGAACTGACTTATTCATAGTTTTAGGGGCAAACTATGAAGTGACTTATTCAAAGTTTCATTACTTTGACATGTTTTTTGAAACAATTTGCAGCTTTATGTGCTTGAGGAGGCAAATTTCATTTATAGTTGTAGTCTTTGTTCATATATTCTGTTTTTGGGTATGGGTTCACACTTGAAGTAGCAAATTTCATTTCATAAACAGTTATAGTATTTGCTCATATCTACAAGTTATAGTATTTAGATTGTATCTTATGTGAAGTTGTTGTCTACTGAAAAGTTTTACTGAAAAGCTTTTGGGTATGGCTTCTTATATTTTGTTTAGGTTTTGTATTGTTGTTGTCTACTGAAAAGTTTTACAGTTTACTATATATACCTTTCTTTGGCTCATACTAGATTCTTATAAATCAATATGTATAGTTGAATATCTTCCCTTGCATTCATATTACAACCATAGTATCTGGCTCTCTAACTGTATTCACATTATACCGACACAATGACATTCTTTTTCAATCAAATTTTCACCCGGTTCAAAAGAGGCCCGTTTTCATCTGGTTCATTTTAATGCTCAATTATTACGTCTCATCTTCCAAACACTTTTCTATGTGGTTTATTTTCATACACAATTTTATTATAAAAAAATTGCATTTAATGAAAATACTTCTCATTTAATGAAAAATAATTTCCAAATACTTTTCATTAAATGAAAATACTTTTCAAATACCTTTCATTTAATTAAAACACTTTCCATGTATTTAGTTTTGAAATACTGTCCATATTGACCTCCAAAATTCAAATTTCGTAGGCAATAATCAATCAAATCTTTTATTTTTGGTATATTTATATTTGGTGATTGTTTATCCCGTTTTATATAATGACCATGAATAATTCGGTTCAATCACTTTCAAAACACATCGAAATGGAGCCACCAGCTTTAACAATTACAATGTTAAACGAATTGGACATTTCGAAGAGAGACCAGTTCATTAAGGTTAAGATATTGAGGAAATGGGGTCAACCAGACCGTAAGTAACCAAATGAAAACTTCTCTATCGAAATGATTATCATGGATGAACAGGTATCCTGTATATTACTAATATATATATATATATATATATATATATATATATATATATATATTATTTTCAATTCTATTAAAGATGTAAAATGTATTATATTCTTATTGCTTTCAACTGTTATACGCAGGGTAATAGAATGCAGGCCAATGTGTTGAAGAGATGGTTTTGGAGGTTTGAGCAGTATCTAGAGGAGAATAAAAAAAATCATATTGTCATAACTTTTAAATTTAAACGAACTCAAACTTGGTTTAACATAGTCAAAATTGATAACGAATTAAGTCGTTCTTGATTTTCAAACCTCTGATATTTTTTTTATCTCATCTTATGAACCTAATATTCAACCCGTGTATTACACGGGTAACTAACCTAGTATATATATATATACTACTAATCAATTTTCTAAACAAACTAAAAGATAGAGTCTGGTTAAACGTTAACAAAGATTGAGTATTGGGAGCTCTCATTTTCCATTATGTCCTGATCGACTCCGATTCAACTTACAACTCTATCTTGCCCACAATGGGTATACTTGCCCGTGTAATGTGGTGACATGGTTGTTGTCAAGTAAATCAGGTATTATAAATTTAAAAGCTTCGGCTGCTACACAAGTCTGAAAAACTGCCATATTTTTAGAACACCTCAGCAAACACTAAGCTGTTTGGCGCCGTTGTCGAGGACACAAATGAGGATTCCAAGAAAAATCCGCGTTAACGACTTAACCAAAATTTTACTTTTATTTCTATCTAATTATAAATAAAAATATTATATTAGTATAATTTAGTAAATTAATATATAATAATTATATATTAAAAAAAACAAGCTTTCACTTTTGGTTTTCCCACCTACACGTCACCTTCAGAAGAAATTATCCGGCCAGCAATCATTCCTCTCAGGCACAGGAAGGATCCTCAGGAAGGAACGAGTAATAAGAAAGGAAAGAAGAAATCATCAATGGCCAGGGAAGTTATTCTCGTAAATCTTTTGAAAATGATAACCCTCGGCCCAGGTAAGTGTTCTAATCTATTTCGAAAACTTGTTTTGACAATCTGAAAGATTTTTAAAAGAAAACTATTGAGATTCCCACCCGATAAAATTAAAACAAGATTTTAGTCAACTTAAGTCTAGAAATTTTTCAAAAGTGTGTTATTGGTCTTATGTTTGCGTGTTCGCACCATTCGCACGCTAAGGGTTGTTCGCATTTGATCTTCCTGGGGCGTTATTCATTTGTTCGCTTGTTATGGTGACGCGTTGTTGCGCCTTTGATGATTGTTCGTGTGTAGTTATAACTTTAAGACCAAATAACTTACAATCATCGGTTAGTTTAAGACCAAATAATACATCTAAGAAGTATAGTGATATTGTTGTGATGATTTAATTAACGCATTAGTGACATGCTAAAGAAGGAAAATAGTAAACTAAGCTGACATGTCAATGTCTCCTAAGGGTGTTGTGTCTAAACGTGCGATTTTAAGATAGAATTTTGCTATTTGAAGAATTAAAATTCATATAACAAGTTGCCTGAGAAATGAACATCCTAAAAACCCCTTAATTAGTGAAAGATAAAGTGAAGTACTACCTATTGCTTTGGCCAAACTCATACCCATAGCCAAATAATGTGATTCTCTAAAAACCCCTTGATTAGTGAAAGATAAAGTGAAGTACTACCTATTGCTTTGGCCAAAGTCATATCCATAGCCAAATAATGTGGTTCCTTTCTTGTATCCACAATTAACAAGCAGGTCAATCATGCCATGAAAATGGTACACATCCGTAATGTTTAAAAACTTTATCAACTGAGATGCCACAACAAACCAATATACAAAAATCAACCATTCTTGAATGCATCGAACAACAGACAAAAAAAAAAGAAACACACAAAACAGTAGTTTTGTATAAATTTATCTTACAAATGAGGGATCCAAAAATATCAATCGCATAAAGTCCATAATCATTTTGTGGGAACAATATCAGAGCTATCGTCCAATGCCTCAGTGTAGCATGAAACTCCCAATCACACAAACATAAATTCCCATAACCTTGATTACATCACACAAAATTCCAATAGGAGAAAAACAAAACTAATGGCAGTACAGCCATGACAACAGCACTTCAAATAGTTAATTGGTTTAGGGGGTGCTTGGATTTGGTTTTAGAATGCTATTTTCAAAATTAGAATTACATAATTAGCAATAATATAACATGGATTTGGTTTCAGGTCCCGTACCATGGTTGATGAAATTTCACCCGAAGCATACTGCAAGAACAAAATGCATAGTTTTATATAGGAGTAAAAAACTATATTATTCAAATGATATTCTATTTTTTGTTATATTAATATACCATATAGCCAGACTACTGCCGCCAATCAGCTACAACACCAACACTCCTGGCTCCAGGTCTATGACCATGAATGAAGAAAACGCAGCTATTAGCCATAATAAAAATAGAATACAGATAATCTCTTAAACAAAGCATAAGAAGTTAATAAACATGAGAAAATAGCTATCATGGGGAGAATATGTTGTTTGAAGCAAAACATAAAATATTAAGATATTAACTAATAGAATCTATGTGACACTACAATAACATGAAATCACAGACTCAAAAAATTAGCATAAAATCCAGATTATATTGCATATTAATACGCGTCTCAAAAAGAGAAAACACATTAAAACAAATGGAGCACCGCTAAGACGATCTTAAAATCATCTTAAAGGTCACCTCAATCATAACAAAGCAGATGGAAAGTATGTATCTAGGAACATGAATTCACTTCCAATGAAGAACAAAATAACTAAAGATACGATATGTGTTATAAATCAGCATAACAATGAAGATATGTGAATGCAAATACCATACGATAAGTGTTATAAATCAGCATAATAAACAAATACATGTGTGTTCCATAGTAAACCATCTGTAAGACTAATTGAGAAGTATCCTGAAAAAGACTGGCCAAAGTAGTACAATCTTGCTTCCACCCCACATCACATATCTCCCCCTTTTTCAAATCTTTCAAAAACCCACCAATCTTTATCACAAATGGTGAAGAACCCATCTCACCAAGACTTCGATTCATCAAACTATTCATCAAATTACATGACTAAATTCAAGAAATTTAAGCCCTTTAAACTGTTCGAACCCTCGGTGGGGATTCTGGGTTTTTTGTTCATAACTGTTGGTGTGATTCTTGGGTTTTTTTACTTGGATTACAGAAATGTTGTTACAGGGGGTAGTTTTAGATTCTACAAAGAGTCAGGCAGGTTTAGATGGTTGAAATTTGGAGGGTATTCTACTACTCAGAGCAGAAAAAGATTTGATTTTTTGAGTGGAGATGGAGATGGGTGTGACGTGTTTGATGGGGATTGGTCGTGGGATGAGAGGTATCCGTTGTATCAATCTAAAGATTGCAGGTTTCTTGATGAAGGTTTCAGATGTAATGAAAATGGCCGGCGAGATTTGCTCTACACCAAATGGCGATGGCAGCCTAAAGATTGTAACTTGCCCAGGTTTTTATTGTTTTCTGACATATTATTTGTTTAATTTGCTATATTTTTTGTGCAGTTGGCCTTTTAAGCAGTTCTATACTTTGCTTATTTGTTTTACATATTATGTGTTTAATTTGCTATATTTTTATGTAATTGGCCAAATGTGGATTGTATTTTTTTTCTAAATTTATAATTAAAATGATGTGGAGTGAAGAAAGATTGATATACCAATTGGTAAATCAGACATTGTGTCACATTATTGTGGAGGTCAACTCCTTTGACTTTCTTGAATTGTAGTTTGGATTGGGAGATTGGTCATCTTGGTCAAGATTGTATTTTTGATTGGCAAGAAACATTTAACATCTAGTTCTAACAAATACAAGTATACATAGGGTGGTTAGGTTGAATTTTGAAAGTGATGAATCACAATTAGAGGAAGATTAAATACCAAATAGCATTTAGTCAAAGGTATGTGTTAAATGGTGTCTCTTCCCTTTGCCTCGGGTAGGGGCGGAACTAGAAAATTTCTTAAGGGTAACACACGCACACAATTTTTTTTAGGTAGCACATGTTCATAAAAACAAAAAAAAATCCAAAATTTTTTTTCACTTCGCATACGAGTTTAAGGGGTGGCAAGTATGTTCGCCCCTGGTCGGGGGTTTGCGTCCTACTGTAGACTTCGGAGTAGAAAAAAAGTAGATTAGATGAGTGTGAGTCGCCGTTTAAAAAAGTTGAAAGAAGATAATTAAACATGGTGATGGTATTGAAATTGTCATCACTTTTGATGGTGTATTGGTGTTTTGTTTTGCATCAAATTTTGATAAAAATTGCATATATCCCCTTACTTTGGATAAAAGTTTGCATATTTCCTCAAAATACAAGTTTCTAATGCTTAATGTACAATGTTCGTAAAACATGATTTGGGGAAATATGCAATTTCTCAACTTTAGAGGGGGATATATGCAAACTCGACCGTTTGATTCCCACAGTATTACCTAAACCTTAAACCCTAAACCTAAGTGCTTATATGATCTTTACGGTGAATCTCACATCCCTGTGCCGGGCAATGTTGGTTGGTGAATCAAGTCTTACATATATTACTTGTTTTTGGTGAAAACAGATTTAACGCAAAACGGATGTTGGAAAACTTGAGGGACAAGCGGGTAGCTTTCGTGGGAGATTCAATCGGAAGAAACCAGTGGGAATCCTTCCTCTGCATGTTATCCTCTGCAGTTACTTCTAATACAAGCAACGATTCAATATACGAGGTAAATGGCAATCCAATCACTAAACATAAAGGTTTCTTGGTGTTCAAGTTTAGGGACTACAATTGCACTATCGAGTACTACCGGGCTCCTTTCCTCGTGCTACAAAGTCGACCACCTCCAAATTCTTTATCAGAAATAAAGACTACCCTTAAATTGGACCAAATGGATTGGACCTCATGGAAATGGAGAGATGCTGATGTTCTTGTTTTTAACACAGGGCACTGGTGGAACAATGAAAAGACAATAAATCTGTATGTCACACTGTTACTTATCTCTTTAATACTCTTCATTTCATTTGTACCAAAATTGGGGCATGTTTGACTTTGGAGGTCAAACCTCCTAACTTACTAAATTCATTAATGATATGATTCTGTTTACAAATCTTGCAAAAATTCCTTTAAATGTGTTTTTTCTCACTTTTTGTTATAATATAGCTGGCAAAATGTTTTTCTTGATTTTGGTTTTGAACTCTTAAACATTTATCGTAGTTGACCTCAAAAGTCAAATAGGTTATGTGGGTGTAATTTTTGACCAATTTATTTATAGATGAACTCTTTCAAACTGTGTTACTCCTCATTTTTAGTTTTGTTATACTTGGGAACTTTTTTTAAATGCTATTTCTTGATTATGGTTTGAATTCTTGAACATTTAGCGTAGTTGAATTCTAGTTTTGTTATACTTTGCAAATTTTTTCTTGAACATTTATCATAGTTGACTCCCAAAGTCAAACGGATTATTGTTGGTAGTTTTGACCAATCTATGACTTTGAATTTAAATTTATAAGTTTATGATTCAGTTTTGTTCTTGTTCAGAGGCTGTTATTTCCAAGAAGGAGCCCAAGTGAATCTGGAAATGAAAGTAGAAACTGCATACAGAAAGGCGTTAGAAACTGTTATATCTTGGATCAATGCCGAAGTAAATAAAACAAGAACACAAGTTTTCTTCCGTACATACGCCCCTGTACATTTCAGGTTCGTTTTTTCTACAGGCTTTTATCCTTTTGGGTTATTTGGTTATGGTTTTTACTTGGTTTTCTTTAACCTCAAAATAACTTGTTCTCTTTTTGTTATAATCCACCAGTTTTATATAAAAGTAAGTTAATTTGGTACAACTTTTTTTGTTAATTACTACTATAACCCGTATATATACCGCTTTTTTCTAAATTTTTTATAAAACATTGGGTAAACAGTTGATGCGAGTTAGAGCATTCACAGCAGGATCTTTAAACCCAGCTTTATCCTTAAATTTTAAATTTTTTTTTGTATATTTATCATTGTATCAGGATCTTTATCCTTATCCATTATCTTTATATTTTATCAATATACTAAATAAATCCTTATATTTACCAAATCCTTATATGAAAATAAGGATAAAGAACCTATTATATGAGTTTTTATAAAGTGGAAGTTAAATTTAAAAAATAAGAGTTTTAGGTAAATTATAAAGATAAAGATAAAGATCCTGCTGTGAATGCTCTTATGCAGTTATAACTTAATTCAAAATATGTATAACCAACAACCAATTTGGTTATTCGATTATGGTTACAAACCGAATAGTGAACACCTCTGGTTTTTTACAGAGGCGGAAATTGGAGAGCAGGTGGAAATTGCCACCTAGAAACGCTACCGAATTTACGTTCCACACCGTTCCAATCATCTCCAACTTGGCCGCAATATCGCATATTCAGAGACGTAATTTCAAACCCATCAAAAACCTTATCAATCAACGCTACGAAAGTGATGAACATACTCAACACCACCATTATGTCGTCAATGAGAAAAGACGGGCACCCTTCTTTGTATTATCTCGGGCCGAAACTCAGCCCTGCAGCCGCACACAGACAGGACTGCAGCCATTGGTGTCTTCCCGGAGTTCCTGATGCATGGAATGAGATACTTTATGCCTTCATTTTGAAAAAGGCAACTGATTCACATGTGAAATGAGTGGTATTTATTTGTTGGTGAATGGGTGGAGGCAGAGTGTGTGTATATATGGTTTTTTAGGATTATACCAACCAATGCATTCTGCGGATTTTCGCGTTGCGAATTCGGAGTTTTGAAATCGGGGAAGATGATGGTTCAGTTCAATAGGCAACTGTATATTTAGGTTGCATGTTTTTGGCTTAGAAAGCTAGAAGCCCCATTTATACTTTGAATTAAAGATCATAATTTCTCATTTGTTTTAATTTACATGTATCTAAATAGTGTTAGATGAGATTTGTAAAAGTTATTATTGATCCTTAGGTGGGAGGGTGAGACATTGAGAACTGGTGACTTCTATGTGAGCCGAGTGGTGTAATTAAATATTTTCACTTCTAGTATCGAGTGATAGAGTGATCCATTATGATGGTTGAGTGAAGTGGAATGGAATCTTATATGGCATTGAGTGAAAGAGTTAGGGTTGGGCACGGTCATCGCTAAGGTGGACGACCGGTTAGAGTTCACTCTCCCATGAAGGTTTGAAATTGTTAATTTTTAAATTTTTATACTTTTTTTTCTATATGTGTGATGGAGTTAAATTTTTAGATGAGTTAGGTGGTGTGATGAGAAAATGCATCCGATAAAACCCTAGGCGCCAAGTTCAATTCTCGCATCACAATATTCACAATTATCGTTTACATTTCGGTTTTTCCTAATATCTTTTCATTTTGTAAACTTTTTTTTTGTTTTTGTTTTCTCTTTCTTATTTTTTTTTGTTTTTTTGTTTTTTTTTATTTCTATTTTTTTAGTTTTAGTTTAATATATTTGTGTTACGTATTGTTTATTACGTTTTCATTTTGTTTGTTATTTTTGTTTAATGCTGACACATTTATGTGCACATTCTTATTTTATTAAAATTGGATTATCTTCTTGCTAAGATGTTGGGAGTTTCGATATCATTCTTTAATTTGCAGTTTTATATTTTAGGTGGTGTCGCAGCCGCAACAAGCAGCTATCACCTTCACTTAGACTAGGTGTTTATTATGTAAATCATATTTAGTTTAGGATATGTGAGAAGTATTGTACCTATAAATATTTATGATTAATGAGAATGAGACAAGAGATTGAGTTCTGTCAATATTTTAGTCATTACATAACATAATTAAAAATAGAGTGAATATAATCGAGCCATTGAGCGAGTTAACGAGTGAGCCACTCTTGGCTTGGGCCCGACTCATTTACAAACCAATCGAGTTGATTCGGCTTGGCTCGCTCGGTTACAAACTGAGCCACCTATCGAGTGAGTTGTTTCCTAGCTTTTTGTAAACAAGCTTCAAACGAGCTCCGAGTCACGAGCTTTTTGAATAGCCCTAAATCGAAATCAATGGGGAATCGACTTACTTTTTTCAATCATATTTTTAATGCCGATTCAATGCACCAACAATAAGGCTATTCGTAATGGGGCGTTACTGGGCCCTTTAACGCCCTATAACGCCCCTTATAACGCCCCGCCCCACTACGCTTAGGCGTTATGGGGCGTTATGGACGAAAAAAAATTCTTGGGCGTTAGCCAGGTAACGCCGAGAGAGGGGAGAAATCAAATGATTGTGGGGCGTTATGGGGGCATTATCCAATACACCATAAAGTCCCATAAAGCCCATTGTCCAGTCACCGTCCACATGACGGATAATGCCCCATTCGGAGCCTTATGGGGTCTTATCCATTACGGGTAGCCTAAGCGGTTCACACCCATTGTTACGGTTAATGTTCTCGGCACAACTTGTGTAATTAAATACTAGTTACTATATATTTTGAACTCGTTTTTATGGCATTTTATATGTAGAATTTGTGTGTGTGAGAAAGATGAAATTGGAAAGGAAATAGGAATCCTATCCTATCCTACATCCTAATAAAGCAATAAAAAGTCTCCACATGTCACTTTACTAGGGTGTCCACATCATCCTCCACCTCAACATCCACTTGTCAATCCCTTAATCAATTAAAAAAAACATTTAATGATAATATTTTCCAAATACTTTTTATTTAATTAAAATACTTTCCAATTGTATAATTTTAAAATACATTCCAGATAACCTCCAATATTTAAAATTCGTAATCAATTAAATCTTTTATTTTTGGTATATTTATGTTTGGTAAATACCCCAACCCTTCGGGTTAGGTTATTTGCAACTTTTTACCCCTAATTTTCTTATTTTATATACACAAAATATGTGTTGGTCTTCGATACTAAGTTTAACCTTATCTAACATTGTTATTGATTTAAATTCATGTTAACTTTTCAATAACATCACAATATTTTACCGATTTCCTATTGAATAATGATTTAACACAACGTCAGATCACTGACAAAATATTTATGGACCAAAAAGTAGTCTACGTACGATTTTTCCTTCAATTTACATTTGTATAAGTTTCCAATTACTTTTCATTTATGGACCAAAATATTTATGGACGAAAAATATATTCTATGGAAAAATTTGCCCTTCAATTTACAAATGTATAAGTTTCCTAATACTTAATGAAAAAATATATTCTATGGAAAAAATATGGAAAAAACTTTTTATTTAATAAAAATACTTTCCAAATAGTTTTCATTTTAATGAAAAATACTCCGAAAATTTAAACAAGCTCTGTTTGGGTTCAGAAACTTTTATAAAAAAATGTCATGATTTTGAGGGACCCGAACATGGTTTTTTCTTTACTTCGTTTGGATCCATTATTGATTTTCAAACCTCTCATATATATTTTTTTAATTTAACTCATCTTATGAACCTAATATTCAACTCGTGTATTACACGGATTACTAAACTAGTGGAATAATATAGGTTTTGGGATTTGAAATCTTAAGGCAGATCTATATATATTCCAATGTTTATTTAGATTTTGTTTCGATTTAAGAACATGGAGTATGTAGTATGTACTATGAGCCCCAACTTGAAGGGAATAAAGAATGAGTTAGATCCACATAAATTTAGTTTATGTGTATTTGATTCCTTCTATCCATTTTCCATTTTCCATTTTCGAAGTGTATATGAATAATGTAATAATGTAACAGTGTTTTCTTTTTTTTCTTTTTTTTAATCTATGTCCTTTTGAGCATCGATTTTCTTTCCTTTTTTTACTAGCAGGTGGTTTAATAGATATACTCTAATAATATAATCTTTACTAGCAGGTGGTTTAAGGGCTTGTTTAGGATTGTTTAAGGTGATAAAGTGCTTTGAGAGAAAAGTGTTTATTGCTTTGTAACTTTAAAAAAAAAATTAAAAATGTTTGAATTAGTTTTTGTAGTGAAAAAGTCAATAAGACAATAAGTTATTTTTTAGAAAGTGTTTGGTTTAGTTTTTGTATGTAAAATAACAAAAATGGGGTGAGGGACTTGGGGTATGGTTTTAGGCAAACTTTTTGACCAATAGGATGATGATACTATGAGTTAAAAAAATATACATTTGATGTTTTGTGGAGGGTATGGTTTTAGGCAAAGTTTTTAGGCAAACTTTTTAAATTTGTGGAAGAGTTTTGAACACACCTCACACAATATCTTCGACAAGTATCAGTAAAGATTTGCCGAAAATGGGTTTGGTTTTTGCCTAAATGAAGTTGCCGAAGGGGGTGGGTATGGTTGCCACCAAGTTGCCGATATTTTTGGTTGTTGCCAAGGGGTGTTGCCGAGAGCATACCGCTTACGTTAAGTGGGTATAAGGTCAGGTGAATATAAAGTTAAAATAAGGGTATTATGGTAATTTATCACTCAAAAAGCTATAAGCAGATTTGAAAATCCAGAAAATCCCGGCATATTAAAAACTGATTTATTAGCTTTTTGAAAAACCAAAAGTAAAGATGTTTATTAAGTTACCAAACATTCAAAAGTGCTCACTAGTTTTTCAAAAAACTAATAAGTTAATAAGGACTTTTTTAAAGCAATCCCAAACAAGCGCTAAGTCTTAAATTCAATAGTAATTTTTATTTTTTATTAAAACATAATCTTTAAATTCAAACCCAACGAATTTAACACATTAGTCAATTGTGTAACGAGTCCAATCATGTAACATAATTTTTAGGTCAAAAGTTCAATAGTCAATACTTTGGACATTTAGCTTCCAATTTTAATGTCGTTATATACTCTTTTTGTATTTTCGTTATCTTTAATTATATTGCGTTATAGTAACGCAAATGTTTTGTATACCCATAATATTTTCGTATCAACTAGCGGTTACAAATATAGTTTTAAACAAAATAAAAATGGTTGTCTATAATGTAAAGGATAGCTTAGAAGCTTGATTATTCTATTCAGCGTCACTGTCTTCTACCACAACTGCGATATATTGCCGACAGGACCACCGTCGGCACCACCGACATGTAGTGACATCCACCGCTTCATCATGTGTTACAAAATTTAAATTGTTTTAAGTCCAAAAAATTTGGAAAACTTAGTGTTATATATCATTAGGGCGGGGACATAAAATATATTAAAAGACACTTTTCATAACAAAAGTTGATAAATTTACATTATGGTGTAAAATAATAGAATACTTGAATGATCGGGGTACGGTACATATATATAGAGAAGGAACTCTAAACTTTAGATACCTAATAGGCTTGCGGACTCTTTCTAATATCTAATACTCTAATGGCTCATACCTAATAGGTCTGTCCGTCTGTGCTCATACTAATTAACCATAATAAACCTTAAAAATGAAGCTTTAAGTTTTTTAAAAGGGTTATTTTCGATTTTCAGGGTTTTATTAAAAGATGTTGTAAAATGACGGGATCACCCTGACTTAATGGATAATTTTAACCTCGTTAGTGACAAATGACGTTTTTTTATAACAAATATAAAACATAAAGGATGTCTGGTGTGATTACTTTAGTTAAATGACATAATCCAAAATTTGGGTAAAACATAAACGAGGTTTTGTATAATATACTATATTATTAATTAGGTTAGTAACTCGTGTACTACACGGGTTGAATTTAGGTTCATAGTATTAGATAGATATAAAAAAACGGTTAAGAGATTTGAAAATTATAAATGACATAGTTCATTATAAAACATTAATTGATAATTTAATATATTAAGGAAATTTATTATGTTTCATAAATTGTTTAGTATTCTTAAAAAGACTTAAATTATTGAGTAAATATATCAAATCAACATTAAGTTTGTCAATTTTTTGAAATGAAAATTTAGTTTGGTCAAATTTGGTAATTAGTCTAAAATGGTAATTTAATAAATTGATAATTCAATGTGGTTTTGACATGTGTCAGTGTTGATGTAGACGCCCTAGAGAGAAGACACGTGACAATCATTTTAGTGGTTTATTAGAAAAAAGATGAAATACATGTATTTTGTTTTTATATTTTTATTAATAATGAAATATATTTTAGATATTAATTTTAAAAAAAAGTTTAGAGAAGTTAAAAGTGCAAGATACGAGACTGTTGCTCTAAGAAGGAAAGAAAAAAATAATTAAAAGTGCAATTAATTAATATGAAAGGAATGCTAATTTTTATATTTATCTTTAATTCTAATAAAACAATAAAATGGTGTCACATTTTATTTTTAAAATGTCTACATCAGCACTCTGTCTAATGTCAAAGTCATAATCAATTACCATTACTAAATTAGTAACTAATACTAATTATCAATTTCATCCAAAGTAAAATTTTATCTAAAAACATCGTAAAATTAATGTAGCTTTGATAAGTTTACTCAATAATTTGAACCTTTTTAAGCAAACCAATCAACAATTGTCAAACATAATCAATTTCTTTAATGTGTTAAATTATCAAATAAAGTTTTATAAAGATTTTACGTCAATTATAATTTTCAAATCTGTTAACTGCTTTTTTATTTATCTAATATTCTGAATCTAAATTCAACTCAACCCGTGTATTAGACGAGTTACTAATCTAGTTAATAATATGGTAGGAGAGTTGCATAGATACCATTTTGTAAGCTTATTGTGTGGTTCATCTTCAAGATCCTATAAAAACACAAGACATAAATGAAAAGAACAAAAGTGCAAGACATAGATGTAGAAAAAGCACCATAATTGACAGCAACCAACTCAGAAAAGCTTAAATCAACCACAAGAAATTAAATCAGATTTATAAAGCCTGCTCCAAAAGATTAATATATTCACAATATATTCTCCAACCCATGCACACATGTGTGTGACACCTAGTTTTTTTTGTAGCTTTTTGTTACAGTGGATTGAACCATAACTAATTGTTGTGTCATGTCCTTGTTCATGTGCAAGTGTATGCAAGTAAGAGAGTAGATCAGAATTGAATGAGAACCAAGTATATTCTAAAGATTGATGTGGATGAGAGAAATCTGTGTGTGGGTTGTGCCTTGGCTATTGTTGCTATAATCTATCTTCTTTTCCCACAACTGGATAGAATCATAAACACACTTCATGATCCTCTTGTGGGTCATAAATTGACAGATTGGCCAAATGGGTCCCACTACCTCACATGTCCAGCCCCTTGTGAGAATTGAGCACCCCACCCCTAGCCAACACATATTCTTTCATTCTTTATACTCACTATACCATACTTTTTCTTTCCCTATTTATTGTGCTCAAACAACCAAAGAAAGTAGGAGAAAGAGAAAGAAACACTTGAAGTAGCTAGCTACTAGTTAAGTAAGTAGGTTCTTTGGAAGTTGGGACAGTTATTGAAAAGCTTAGTGAAAGCAAGATGGAAATTGTTGAAGATGATGTGTTCTTTGCAGACTTGAGTAAGAGGATCTCTCTTTTGATTATGGATGATGATGAAGACCCTACTCTTCACTGCCCTCCTGTTTCTTTTCAGGTAATTTACATCTCTCTCTCTCTTTCTAATATGATTGAATGGAAGAAAGGGTAATTGAGAGGCGGGGCCTCCGGCTTCACACCATCGAATTTAATCTCGTACTACCCTTAAAGAACAAATCAAACTCAAACGACCGTTCAAAATTGGGGTATGGCACAATTAAGTCCCACATGCAAACAATCATTCGACAAAAAAACCTGAAATACTTGTTTAGAAGTAGAGCGTTATGTTATGACGCAAACACCAACTTCTAGATCAATGACCGTTTAATGCGATCTTAAACGGTCATTTTTAATAAAGATGTATGAGATGGTAAGAATAAGATCATAGTTGACCCTTAAGTGGAAACATGGGCTTTCTAGATATAACCATATCTTGAATATAAGCAGAAAGGGAACCTTACTTATTTTGTTAAGTTTCTATATAAGGGGTAACCCTAGTTTCTTTTCCTTTAGTAAACTAACATGTTATATTGTTTTCTCTTCTAGGTTATCTCTCAAACAATCCATCCAATTCATAACCAAATGCCAAGTTTTCATGATCAAAATGGTAGAAGAGAAATCAAAGGAACCGGAGTATTCATCCCACGATCTTCGACTAATCCAAGAAGAAGTAAGCAATCAAGATCCAAGTCTTCGAACACGAAGGTTCAAACTCAAAGGCATCTTGATACTTCAAATGGAGAATACTTTTCTCAAGAACCCTACCATAATCAGAGTGCTAATAACATTTCTTACAATTCTTTGAATAAGAAAAGATGCTACTAATATCAAATAAGTAGCTAGAACAATAAGTTCCTATACAATTGGATGTATAAGCTAAATTCATCTAATGTGCAAGTGTGTATTTTATTTGTTGCATCTATTTTATTATTATTAAAAAAATGTATAACCTCATATCTTAGAAGAATATCAAATATTTATGTTATTTCAATTCAAAGGATCTAATTAAGAAATCTTGTACACGATGATAAGTTTTCTATAAAGAATGTTTATAAATTCAAACAATATATAATGTCGAACGCGTAATATATATAACTTTTCGTTTTCTATGTCGAACGCGTAATAAGCTTCAATTATTTGTTAGTCCAGCTTAAAGATTTTTAATTATATAGCTAGTGAAAATATCTTCTTTTCCTATAAATTTGTCACTTCAAGTTCTCAATATAAATCTTATATATGTGAGTGTAAGTGAGTCGGATTATGTCTAATTAAGCTAGTCAGATTATTTATAAGTTATTTGAAACACCACAAGAAATAACCCTTTAACAACGATACTTTTCACAACAACTATCGTCGTCATCGGTATAGACCAATCTATGACGATGACAAATCATCGCTATAGCTTTTTATGGATTTTTATTAGTTAATGGTTTTGGCTAGAACAAATTCTCACTAAAAAGGTGAGCATGAGAGGAGAAACGACGCGCCACTTTTCAAACTTGTAACGGCTATTGATAAAATTTATATATATATATATATATTTTTTTTTATAAAATTTTTCATTTTATATATTTTTTTATAAAATTTATATTAGTTTTTAATTTTCTTTCAAACAAAATAATAATAATAATAATAATAATAATAATAATAATAATAATAATAATAATAATAATAATAATAAAAATAATTTAACCCCTTGGAGACAATAATTCTCTACTAAAGGTTGATATGTAAAAAGTTATTTTAAATTTTAACCTATGAAGGCGACTTGTCATCATTATAGGCTTTCGAAAACTCAATGTATATAATTAAACGCAGCGCTGCTTTGTTATTATATACCCCAATCTCTCATTCTTGAATCTTCCCTGGGATCTGAAACACCCCCCCCCCAACCTTAGTACGTTACCAAAATATGTCGTCGCTCCTCCTTCGGCCACGACCTTACTACCACCATCGAACTCTCCCTGGAATCCACCTATTTATTTATTGTTTGTTTTTTTATATATTTAAAAAAACTAGAAAAACTAAATAAAAAAAATAATGACATATAGCAAGGACATGCCATCACTATAGATAATTCTAATTTGCTAAATTATTTAATTAATTAAAACCTTTAGCGGGGGACATGTCCCCGCCAAAAGCTAAATTATTTTTAGAATAAATAATTTACAGACACCTATAGCGAGGACATGTTCTTTCTAAATGCGAAGTTATTTTTTTAAATAAATAATTAACACCTATGGTGAGGACATGTTCTCGTGGTAGGGTGAATATTAATTAAATAAATTGTTTTTTTTTCTTAAAAAAATGCATTTGACAGAAAGTTATAGTGACAACTTGTCGTACCTATACGCCAACGACACTTTTGGTGGTGACATAATTAATTAACATACTTGGACGAAGTTTTGGTCACGATACCTTTAGCGATGACATGTCATCGTCAAAGTTCAAAACAACCTATGCAACTACTTGTCCTCGCTAAAGCCCTTCTATATTTTGTCACGAAAGGCTTGCTCTATTGTAGTGAGATAGGTTCTTTAAATCAAACCGACCTAATCAACATAAAGTCTAAATTGATTAGGACTTGTTTAATTAACGAGCTCAAACTTGAATTTAATACATTGTTAACTTATGTGTACGCCTAAACATGTCAAAGTGTTCTTGTCATCATTTTAATACAAATATTATTCCAAATCGACCTAAATACAACTCTCTAAGTATACTCTAAGCATAACGTTAACTCCTCAAAGCTACTATTATTTTAATAATATAATTTGAACGTATTTCCTTTTTCTCTTGTAATTAAATTATAAAACACCGACTGAAACCACCGACTCACCGCTGAAACCACCGACTCACGGCCGGATTCAGCAAACAATCGAATTCTTCTCCGCTGAAACCACCGACTCACGGCCGTCGTCCGGCGGCGATCCACCTCCACACCTGAATTCGTAAGTTCCATTCACTGATCTCGGCTTGGTTTCGAGATAGTTCTTCAATTTCTGCGCGCACCCCCTGTTCCATACCCCACCCACCGGCGCCTCTCAATCCTCCACCCCCCGCCACCATACGCACCACCGTCCTATTCCCTCTGCCGCCTAACCCTACTCTTGCCTCCTTGCACCCCTCTGTTGCCCCGCCTTCTCAGATCCACCTTCGTCGGATTTCTGGGTGGTCCGCCGGACGCCGTACCATTCGTCTTGGTGCGCCGGTTTTCAAAGTGGTCCGCCGGGAGCTTTTCTAACGGGCCGCCGTACCAACGGCTCCCGGTGGTACGCGGGTCTCCCTCTTGGTCCGCCGGCAGCTCTCCTGTTGGTACGCCGGTTTTCTTTTGGCACCTCTCCGTTGTTTTCATGTGAAAGTAAATTCACAAGTAATTTGCAAAACAAAAATATATTATATATATCAAAAAGAAAGGGATTCATTTGGTGCGCCGTTTTTCATCCCATGACTAGTTCATGGGCCTTTAACTTGAGGATGTAGTTTCATTGAGGGTTGGCCCTCGGTGATAGCCAACTCTTTGTTGGTCTATCGTGGTGTTGTTTTTAGGTACTTTTGGGTTGGTTTCGCGCTTCATCTCGAACCGCGATTTCTATTTCCTTTTCCTTTCTTTTGTTCTGTTATGGCTGGCCTCCTTTTGCCGCCAGGTAGCTCATGGCCGTGTCCCTTCCGAAATTTTCACTGTTGTACTGATGGGGAAATTGGTGCTAAAGGGCTCTCGAGGCTTATCTCGCATATCAAAAGTTTACACCTGTTTAGCGATGATCGTCGTAATGTGTTGCGGGGGGTTATTTCTTTGGACCCTGGCGTGTTCATGGCGATGGAGAACACCTTAAGGACTTTTGGATATTGGATGTGTGGGAAGTGCATGAAAATCCATGCTCTGAGCCGTGGCTGCCATCACCCTGATGGTGTCACTAAGTTTTCGTTGGCTGAGCCCGGCACGGTGAGCCACATTATGGGAATCCCGAAACCTGCCAATGTTGTCGAAGTGGCCATCACCAATAACTCGTTTGTTTTGGATGGGGAGCTCCTAGACAGGGTGTTCAAAGTGCGTGTCACGACTGTCAAAAGCATTCCCCCTAGTTGCAGGTTGGCGTTCTCTCATGCTTTAAAGTCTGCTCTCCTCAGGGTGGTAGCTCAACCCGGGTCTGTGGACGCCTGGGTGAGGTTGCTGCTACTCCCTCGTTGTACGTTACGGGTTTTCAGACCTCAAAGCCGACAAGAATGTAGGTCCGGGAATAGAAAAGCCTTGCAATGCCAACTTATAATGACCTCCTTAGCCACCTGGGGGACGGAGGATGGTATTAAATCTCTTGTTAAAAGCATTTTCGACTGCTCTATGGAGGGGGGCGGTGGTCAGCAGCGTGGTGGTTCTGATAAAGACACATCTGCTAGCACGAACATCAAGCAGTGTCTTCGGAAGATTGCGGATGGCCACTTCACTGCGGCGGTGAAAGTGCTTTGTTCGTCCGGTGTTGCGCCTTATAATGGAGATACCACGCTCGCCCTTGAGGCCAAGCATCCCCACGTGCCGCCTCCATCCTTGCCGACCGTTGCCTATTCAGAGCCCCCCATGGTGACGAATGTTGATTGTGTTATGGGGTGCATTAAATCGTTTCCTAAAGGGACATCGTGTGGGAGGGATGGCCTGAGGGCGCAACACATTCTTGATGCCCTGTGTGGGGAGGGCTCCGCCATTGCCAACGACCTTCTCGAGGCCATTACTTCGGTGGTTAATTTGTGGCTTGGGGGGAGATGCCCGGGTTGCCTGGCGGAGTTTGTTGCTTCTGCTCCCCTTACACCGCTTTTAAAACCCGATAATGGGATCCGCCCAATTGCGGTTGGTACTATTTGGAGACGTCTGGTTTCCAAGGTTGCTATGAAAGGGGTTGGTAAGGTTATGGCGCAGTACCTCTTTGATTTTCAATTCGGGGTTGGTGTGTCGGGAGGGGCGGAGGCCATTTTGCACAGTGTTAACCGTGTTTTAGGAGGTCGTCACGGGGATGGGTCCCTGGCCATGCTTACCGTTGATTTTTCTAATGCCTTTAACCTGGTTGACAGATCATCTTTGCTTCATGAGGTCAGGGTGAGGTGCCCTTCTATTTCGCCCTGGGTTGAGTTTTTATATGGGCAACCTGCTAGACTGTATCTCGGGGATAATCATATCTGGTCCGCTACGGGGGTTCAACAAGGTGATCCTTTGGGGCCTCTCCTCTTCGCACTTGTTTTGCACCCCCTGGTTCACCAGATCAGGGACAATTGCAAACTTCTCCTTCATGCTTGGTACCTCGATGATGGTACTGTTATTGGGGATGTTGGGGAGGTTGCCAAAGTACTGGATATCATCAAAGATAGGGGGCCTTCCTTGGGGCTTGTGCTCAACATTGGAAAGACTGAGCTCTTTTGGCCTTCTTGTGACGGTAGGAAACCTCGCGCGGGTCTCTTCCCAGAGAACATTGGCCGGCCTGGCCTAGGGGTGAAACTCTTAGGGGGAGCGGTTAGTCGGAATGCTGATTTCATCCAAAGGTTGGCTACGAAAAGAGCTTCCAACGCTGTTGATCTGATCCGCCTCCTCCCCAAGCTGGGGGATCCGCAGAGTGAACTTCTTTTGTTGCGCTCGTGTATGGGTATAGCCAAACTTTTCTTTGGGTTAAGGACATGTCCCCCTTTACACATGTTAGGGGCTGCCTCCTTTTTTGATAAAGAACTGCGCTCGGCTATCGAGAATTTGGTGGTTTGTGGGGGGGCCTTCTTTGGGGATCTCCAATGGCGGCTTGCCTCATTACCCATCAGGTGTGGGGGGCTTGGATTATATTCTGCGGTGGAGGCTTCCTCGTTTGCCTTTGTGGCATCAAGGGCGCAATCTTGGGTGCTTCAAGATCATATTTTGAGGGAAAGTGGGATATATGGCATGGACGCGGAGTATGCGGGCGCGTTGGACCGTCTTCGGGATGTCACTCCAGACTTTGACTTGAGCGGGTTCACTGACAAGGACACCGCCCCCCCTAAAGCCCAAAAAGTTTTGGCGAGTGCCCTTTTTGGTAAAATCATGCAAGAGATGGAAGTGAAGTTTGACATGACCGTAAGACAAAAAGCCGTGTTCGGATGTTTACAAGCGCCACATGCCCAAGATTTTCTCCGGATTATCCCTATCGATGGGTTAGGCCAGCACATGTCCCCGGTGGAATATCGTGCCATTCTTAAATACCGCCTCATGATTCCCATTTTCCCGTCAGACGAGAGGTGTCCCGTTTGTCGTAAGGCTTGTTTGGATTCGTTTGGGGAACATGCTGTCCATTGCAAAGAACTCCCGGGGTTTAAATATCGACATGATTTGGTTAGGGATGTTCTATTTGACATATTTAAGCGCGCGGGGATTTCGGTGAAGAAGGAAGCTCCGGTCAACTTCCTAACGGACCCGTCTGATGGGCGATCGACTCTTAGACCGGCAGACATCTTGGTCTTTGGGTGGATAGGGGGGAAACATGCTTGCCTGGATCTCACTGGGGTCTCCCCTCTGGTAGGATTGGGGCCTGGGGAGTTCAAAGTGGGGCAGGCGGCTTCTAAGGCTGCGATGGGAAAAGTAAACAAGCACGAGAAAGCATGCATTGAAAATCAACACGTGTTTGTTCCTTTTGCCTTTGACACTTTTGGGGGCCTCGCCTCTGAGGCCGTGGAAACTCTAAGTAGAGTTCAACGGGTCATGCATGGTAATGTGGTGGCCTCTGGAGCTAGGGATATTGTTTTTACGAGGCTTAGCTTTGCTATTCAGAAGGGCTTGGCGGCGCAGCTTGTTGCCCGCCTCCCTTGCCCGCCGGGGTGATTGTCCACTTGTATTTGTCTTGTTGATTGTTAATTATCACTAATCTAAGTTGATTTATCTTTAAAAAAAAAAAAAATGTTTTATAGAATTATGAATTTATATAGTTTTGATATAAATTTATTAATAATAACAATTAAACTGGATTAAATCTAATATTATTTTTAAATTGTTCCACACCAATAATGTTTTATAATTCATAATATAGGAAGAGGTTCAAATGAGAAGTTTGTTTTGGGTAAGAATGATAAAAGGTAATTTCAGGCATTGGATCTTGATCTAATAAAAAAGGAAGGAGAGCTATTTTATCTACTTCTCCCATTTTTTTAAACAATCATAACTTTCACATGGGACATTATTTTTTTTTTTAAATTACACCATAAAAACGAGCATTTTTTAATCTTTAAAACGCGTATAGTGTTGCTATATAAAAAATGAAAAAGAAAAACACTACTCTTTCGATTTTTGACACAATGTTCAGATCATTATGTCATTCTGTCAAAATGCTCAGATTATTGTGTCATTGTGTCAAAAGTATATATAGTGTTACTATATATAAAATTGAATACTCTTTCGGTTTTTGACACCATATGAAACAATGATATGAACATTTTAACACAATATGACACAATGATCTGAATATTTTTGACACAATATGACACAATAATCTAAACACTTTGACACAAAAACACAATTTTTTTTGAACAGCCAATGACACAATGACAATGATCTGAACATTTTGATACAATCGAAAGAGTAAAAAAATAATTTTATATATAACAACACTGTACTCGTTTTAAAGATAAAAAACGTTCATTTTTATGGTGTAATTTTTTTAAAAAAATGATGCCGTATCTAAGAGTTATGAAGGTTTAAAAAATGGGGGGGGGGGGGGGGGGGGGATTTGATAAAAAGTCAAAAATACCATTCCATCTATTGTTTTCTTTAGTTTTTTTCTCTCTAATTTTACCCAGAAAAATTTTGGGTCATAGATCTTCATTTAATAGAAGATCTAATGACTATGATTCCTTCTTATCCAAACTAAACTTTTCACAATAACCCCACCCTCATAATATATTATCATGACTTACGTGTTTAATTCTTACATAAACTTCTATATATATGTTGTTCACATGTGGGCTCCACGGTACTATCATCATAAATCATAAATACTATAATATATTATTAGTCAAATTGGATTTTAATAATTCAAACTATTACTTATTGGCCGATAATAATCCGGACTATTAATTTGGCAGCAATAGTTCTAACTTTCATTTTTGTTATCAGGAGCAATCTCAGTAGCATAATCCTCATACATTTACACTTGATTTTTGTCTCATAAAACAATATAGGAAGCATAAAAGCAAAAGCAAACGAAAATCAAGTGTAAATCATGTGTAAATGTATGATGTTTCAGGACGGAAATTATTGCTAATAACGAAAATAAAAGTTGAGACTGATGCTGGTCAAACTAATAGTTTGGACTACTATCGACCAATAAGTCATAATTTGGATTATTAAAAATTAATTTGTCATCTTATCTTATTATGATTGAAAAAATTGCTAATTTACCTCAACTCTTTTTATTTAGGGTTATTGGATTTTATTAATTTAAGTTATTACCAATTGGCCAATATTAATCCCAATTTAAAAAATGGTGCACATTAATCCCAGTTATTAAGGTGTTGGATCTCATTAGACCCCTTTGGAATTTTTTGAGTAAAATTTCAAACGGGGTTAAGAAAAATATAAAGAGGGTTCAATGAAATCCAACACCTTAATAATTAAGATTAATGTAAGTCATTTTTGAAATTGAGATTAATATTGACCAATTGGTAATAACTTGGATTAATAAAATCCAATAAAACTTTTATTTAAACCAGAATAAATCTATTATTCTAAAAATAAAAAAATAAAAAGGATAGATCATGGGAGTGAAACAATCCAAGCGAGTGGCATGTGCATTGTAGGACATGGTCCGTGTCACGTGTTTTGCCCGATCAAGGTCGGATAGATGTAGACATAACAAATGGGGCATTTACACCTAATCTACTCTACTCTTGTTTTCTTATATGTGTTCACTTCATCATTACTTCCAAATTAAGACACCACGTCATCTAATTTCATTATTTATTTTTTTGAACAGCTGAAGAATTTATTAACAACCTAGCAAGAAGCTAGCCAAAATACAAGGGGAACTTAAAAATACACCAACTAGACCAATCGAGAGCCGGGTTTTTCCCACGAATCTTGGCCCAAGTAAAAGACCAAAACTTAATTTCACCGATGATTTCGTCCACTCTTTTGAACCGATTGTTGAAATGTCTTTCATTACGCGTTTTCCAAATGATCCAAAGCGTAGTGATGAAGATGCAATGGAGGGAACGACTTAGGAAATTGGAGTTAGCCCATGAGTTATGCATCGAAAGGACCTCACCAATAGAGGCGGGAAGATTCGGAGGGGCTTTACACCAAAGTAAGACGGCTTCCCAAATTGGTTTCACGCGGGGGCAACCAAGGAGAATGTGATCCGTAGTCTCGGGGAGAGCATTGTTAACCGAATAATATCTTTGGATATTATTGGTTTGTATTTTGTATTAATGTACCAATATTCTCTAGTTTTATGTTGATTAGGTTTCCTTTTATTATCTCTTGTATGTTATATATGGGGTGTATTATTCTAATGAAATCAAGCAATTCAGTATTCTGATTCTTCACATGGTATCATTGCCAAGAACCCTAATGCGCATGATCTAGATCATCCGCCGTTCTTGTGTAGGTTTTGATTTCGATCAAAGCCTTCTCCCTCTCATCTTCGATCCTGTGATCCGAAGTCTCCACCATGACCACCGAAAAAGCTCCCTCCTCTTCCACACCCCAAAAGCCGATCCACCTAGCCTACACCGTACCCAACATTGTTCACCGTGTTCGCGTTCTCGACGGCGTGAAGGTGACCTACGCTACGTGGGTTCGCCTCTTCAAACTACATGTCCAATCTGTCGATGTTTACAATCACATCGATGGCACCCCACCGCCTGAGAAAACCGCCCCGGAGTACACCGACTGGGTCAAACTTGATGCTTTGGTCCTTCAGTGGATCTATGGGACGCTATCTGACGATCTCCTCGGTCGTGTTTTGGTTGATGAATCAACCGCCGTTGCTGCCTGGAAACGGGTTCAGGACCTATTCCTGAACAACAAGGGCGCCCGCGCTGCAGCGTTGGAACAGGAGTTTTCCAACCTCACCCTCAAGGACTTACCCTCCCTGGAGGCGTACTGTCAAAGGCTCAAGGAGATTGCCGATCAGTTGAGTGATGTCGACTCCCCTGTCTCCAACCAACGTCGGGTACTTCAATTGGTTCGTGGCCTCCCACCGGAATACGATAGTGTGGCGGCCTATATAAATCAAACCATTCCTTCATGGGAGACCGCATGCAACATGTTACATCACGAACTCCTCCGCCAAAATGCCCGAGACAAACCACCACCGGCTCCACCGGTGGTCGCCGCCGCCTCTTCCGAGCCTCCTGCTCAGTCCGGCTCCTCCTCTCGGGGCTCGTGGCAGCCTCGTCGGCAGAACAACAGCCGCCGTGACCAGCCGTCACGCCAAGGACAGCGACCCAACTCGCAACAGCAACAGCGGGCTGGCCCCTCTTCTCAGCGCCAGACTCCAGCCCAGCAGCCCTATCCGACACCGTTTTGGGCTCCTGGCCCATATTGGGCGCCACCCCCTTGTCCGTTCCCAGCCCAACCCGGCTGGGCCTATCCTTGGCAGCCCCCTTCGCAGCCCACTATGCAGCGCTCCAGCAGAAACGGCCCACCTGGTCCTCAGGCCCATCTTCTTGACGCTGACCCGCTCGAGCCCACTCAGCTTGCGGGTGCTATGGAGACTTTAACTATGGATCAAAATGACGGACAAAATGATGGACAGGATCAATGGTATATGGACACGGGTGCCTCCAATCATGTCGCCAATGACGCAGGTAAACTTGACAATTTTTCCACGTATTCTCCTATAACGTCAATATTTGTAGGTAATGGCAACAAAATTCCAATTCTTGGATCAGGTACCTCAACCATCCCCGCACCTACTAAACCGCTCAATCTTCGTACCGTGTTATATAACCCTTCCATTATTAAAAATCTTGTCTCGGTTCGTCAGTTTAATATTGATAACTTTACTTCAATAGAATTTGATCCTTTTGGTTTCTCTGTGAAGGACTTCAAGGATGGCACTATCCTGAGCCGCCACAATAGCTCGAGCCACCTCTACCCGGTCACCAAGAACACCTTGTCTTCCGCTTTGCTTGCTTCCACCAATGGCTCCCGTTTTTGGCATAATCGGCTTGGTCACCCGGGCAAGCCTGTTATGGATTTTTTGCGTTCGCATAATTTTATTTCTTGCAATAAGTCTACTTTAGACACACTTTGTCATTCTTGTCAATTGTCGAAACATAAACGGTTACCGTTTTCGGATTCCATTTCTCGTACTTTGGTACCTTTTGCTATTATACATTGTGATTTGTGGACTTCACCAATTTTAAGCCATGCGGGTTACAAATATTATATGGTACTTGTTGATGATTTTAGCCAATACACGTGGGTTTATCCCCTAAAATATAAATCCGAAACCATTGGTAAATTCACCCAATTTCACCAATTTGTCAAAACTCAATTTCGTCTAAACATTCAAACGTTTCAATGTGACATGGGCGGCGAATTCAATAATAATTCTTTCAAAACTTTTGCCGGCAACAACGGAATTCAATTCCGTTTTTCATGTCCACACACTTCCCAACAAAATGGGAAATCCGAACGCATGATTCGTCGCTTGAACGACATCATGTTCACTCTCCTCACCCATTCCTCTTTACCAAGTTCGTATTGGGTGGAAGCGCTTCATACAGCCGCCTATCTCCACAATATACTACCCACCCCACTCCTCAAACATCATACCCCCATGTCCTATCTTTATCACCGCCACCCAACCTACGACCATTTACGGGTTTTCGGTTGTGTGTGTTATCCCAACACCGCCTCTACGCGACCTCATAAACTTGAACCACGCTCCACTCGTTGCGTGTTTCTTGGTTACCCCTCCAACTACCGGGGTTACCGATGTCTTGACCTCTCCTCCGGCAAGACGATTTTCTCCCGACATGTCACCTTTGACGAAACCCTTTTCCCATATCTCCAATCCGAAATCACCCCCACCTTCCCATACATTCCTGGACCCCTCACCCCTCCTTTTCACGCACCCCATCACACCTTCAAGCCCACCGCAACATGCTCCACAGCCTTCTCCGCCAACCACCCCACCACCGTCGCCAACCCCGTCCCACCCGACCTCCACTTCTTCGTCTCCCTCCACCACACCCGACACCACCCCCCCCGTCCCCTCCCTCTTCTCAATCGTCACCCCCCACTGCTACTTCACAGCCCCCGACACCGCCACCACCTCCACCTCTCATTCCGACCTCCCATCCCATGACAACCCGATCTCGCTCCGGTATCTTTAAACCCCGGGCTCCATTCAACCTCCACCTCTCCTCCTCACCATCTCTTTCTCCACTACCAAAATCCCATCTCGCGGCCCTTAACGATCCAAATTGGAAGCTTGCCATGGCTAACGAATATGAAGCTTTATTGGAAAATAATACGTGGGAACTTGTCCCTCGACCTGCTAATGCACCCATTATTCGTTGCATGTGGTTATTTAAACACAAATTTCGTTCGGATGGTACATTGGAACGATATAAAGCTCGTTTGGTGGTGAATGGTAAAAGCCAAACAGTCGGCATCGATTGTGATGATACCTTTAGCCCAGTGGTGAAACCCACTACTATCAGAACGGTGCTCAGTCTCGCTGTTTCCAGATCATGGCCCATTCATCAACTTGACGTGAAGAACGCCTTCTTACATGGCCATCTCAAGGAAACCGTTTACATGTTTCAACCACCGGGCTTCACCAGCACGTCACATCCAGGTCATGTATGTAAGCTTAATAAATCTCTTTATGGCCTTAAACAAGCCCCTAGGGCTTGGTATCATCGTTTTGCAGGATATATAACGAAGTGTGGCTTCAAGAGCAGCCTTAGTGACACATCCTTATTTGTTTATCGTCAAGGAGCGGACATGGCCTACCTTCTTCTTTACGTTGATGACATCATTCTTACAGCCTCTTCTGATTTGCTGCTTCAACGTCTCATCAAATTACTGTCACAGGAATTCAAGATGTCCGATCTGGGTCGACTTCACCATTTCCTTGGTATTACAGTTAAGCAGAGCAGCAATGGTCTCTTTTTGTCTCAATCTCAATATGCTGCTGACATTCTTGCCCGTGCCAACATGTCTAATTGTAAACCATGCTCTACACCTGTCGAAATTGGATCGAAATTACAGGCTAGTACGGGGCCGGCCTTCCCTGATGGTGTTCTTTATCGCAGCTTGGCCGGTGCGCTCCAGTATCTTACTATTACCCGGCCGGATATTACATACGCGGTTCAACAGATTTGTCTTTTTATGCATGACCCGCGTGATCAGCACTATCAGTTTCTCAAACGAATACTCCGATATCTGAAAGGTACACTTGACTTTGGCCTTACTATCTCTCCATCCAAGTCCACACACTTGACAGCTTATTCTGATGCGGACTGGGGCGGATGTCCCGATTCTCGGCGTTCGACTTCCGGGTATTGCGTATATTTCGGTGACAACTTAATTTCCTGGTCTTCGAAGCGGCAACCGACTATTTCCCGATCCAGTGCGGAGGCAGAGTACCGTGGCGTTGCCAACGCGGTTGCCGAGACTAGTTGGATTCGCAATCTCCTTCTCGAGTTGCATGTCCCCGTCCGTCGAGCAACACTTGTGTATTGCGACAATGTAAGTGCTGTCTACCTGTCCGAGAACCCTGTGCAGCACCAACGTACTAAGCATGTTGAGCTCGATATTCATTTTGTACGTGAGAAAGTTCGGATCGGCCAAGTCAAGGTTTTACACGTCCCCGCCGAATTCCAGTATGCCGACATCTTTACAAAGGGGTTGCCGAAGCATCTTTTCGTCCGGTTCAGATCCAGTTTATGCCTTCGTCCAACTCCGGCTCAAACTGCGGGGGACTGTTAACCGAATAATATCTTTGGATATTATTGGTTTGTATTTTGTATTAATGTACCAATATTCTCTAGTTTTATGTTGATTAGGTTTCCTTTTATTATCTCTTGTATTGTTATATATGGGGTGTATTATTCTAATGAAATCAAGCAATTCAGTATTCTGATTGTTCACAAGCATTACATCCCTCACAAAAGGTAGTCAAGTTGACTCCTCTATACGAGAGGTTAACTTTAGAAGCGATTTTGTCCATCCCTGCACGCCAAGCGAAGGCGTTGACTTTGAACGGAAGCCAATGAGACCAAGGAAAACTGATGGCCGACGAACCAAGGAGGGAATTCTCAGCCTCCCTACGGACCTTTTTCACCTCGAAATCCATGCGAACACCCTCGTCCCATCCCCAAAAGTCCTGAGCGGCTGAAATTTTGAAGGAAGCCAAGGATTGTTCACAAGCACTCACCTGATCGAGAGCAAAGGAAGGCAGCGCCTCCTCCCTCCAGGCCCAACGAAAGGGTATGTTCATTTATAATCATATCTAATTTCATTATTGTCATCCCTATAAAATAAATATTTAATGCAAGTAGAATTTAGTCGAGATTACTTTTACCTTTTAGTTAGAGGTCTATAGTTCAAATCGTAACATAAAAGGTTTAACTATAATTATAATTTTACCTTTTAGTTAGACTTCTATAATTCAAATCGTAACATAAAAGGTTTAACTGTAATTAAAGTAGTTTAAAAGTAGTGTGGTTAAATATGATTATAAATGAACATATTAGCTTAACAAACTTAGCATTAAAGTAGTTTAAAAAGTAGTGTGGTTAAATATGATTATTAAGGGTGGGAGGTATGGTTGCCTAAGACAATCATTTGAAACATAATTATGATCAATCATGAGGTGTCATCAGGAGAGAGAAAATTTATGTAGAATTGTTGTTTTGGTGGTGGGTATGGTTGCCTAAATCATGTTTTAGGCAAACTTTTTATTCTTTTTTTAAACAAAAACAATTACAAAAAATAAAATAAAAACATAAAATTCATTAATTTAAAAATAAAAGTTACAAAGTCCTGAAATAAAATAAAAAAATTACCAAAATATAGCTCAATCAATCGATCATGACTCGCCCTACGATTCCGGTAAATAGTCGTCCTTGTATTCGTCTCTCGAGCTTCTTCGTCTAAGACAACGCGATAACAACTCCTCATGAACTCCATCGCATCCTTGTCCGAACCACTCGAACTACTAGATAAAGTCATAAGTTCGGGTGGGAGTATATATTTTGGGCGAGGACGAACCATGTTTGGGAGAAAAATATAGAGGGTTTTTGTGGTAATTGAAGAATAAGAGGTATAAAAATAGGAGATATAGTGAGGTTTATATAATATTTGAATTGATAAAAAAAAAAGGTAACGGTCGGATTTTTGACCGTTCAACGGTCTAAAAAGGTGGGTTGTTTCTCGGCAACTAGTCGCCGAAAAGGGGTGAGATGGACGCCGAAGGAGGGATGCCGAGAGGGGGAGGGGGGGTATGGTCGTCGCTGGGATGCCGCAAGGTTGCCGAGGGTATGCCGAGACATACCCCCCACCCTAAATGAACATATTAGCTTAACAAACTTAGCAAAATTAACAGATTATTTCATTACTTGAATTGTTCTCTATTATGAATAGGTTAGTAACCCGTGTACTATACGGGTTGAAAAATACTAAACTTATTGAGTAAATTAATCAGATCTACATTAATTTTATCAAAATTATAAAATAAAATTTTAGTTTTGACAAAATTGGTAATTAATCTTAATTAATGATTTACTAAATTGGTAATTAATTGTGAGCTTGACATGTGACGATGGTGATGTGGATCCTTTATAAATGAGACATGTGACACAAATTTTAATGCTTTATTAGATTATAAGATTTTCAAACAATATTTTTCGGTTACTTATGCTAGTACTTTTATTTAATGATATGGAGAGTCTGTGAGTTGCTATGGTCATATATACTTTTATATAAAAACATCGTGTGCATATAATCACAAAGCGTTGAATACGTAGTTAGAGATAAGAGAGAATATAGTTAGATTAAAATGAAGTCGTATTAAGTAACATTATAAGCGGCACAAATTTGTAAAACGAAAATCACACATCCATCATGGCTGCTAATGAAAATTGTCTCGTCAATACGCATATTATCATGAATTTTTACAATAATAATCATCACATTCATTTACCCCATCAAAATTTACAACTCAATTTACAATTCAGTATACAACAAGCTGGATACCCCCGCGCGTTGCTGCGAGGGGCTTGTTCTTAAAAATGTAAAATTGCTTCTACCATCACAACAACATTAAACTAACATCCCTGCATTATTAAAGTAGTAAAATGAACCATGACAGCAGCATCAAACGAAAGCAAAAGAAAACCAACTTACAAACACCACAATTACAAACTACATAAACAACTATGAAACTTAAAGAAAAATACAATACAATAGGACCACTTTCTATAGAATTACTAAAACAACAATCAAATTCTATAGAATGATTACAACAACATTTATATAAGATGAAACAAATATTAAGAAAACACATATTAGGAAAACACATCTTAACTAACTTCTTTAACGTCATTAAGAAAAACTAATTTCTTTAACAACACAAAGTCAAAAAAACCATGATATGATCGTTGTAGGTGCTGTGAACCCATCTTAGGTGTTTTGAAGAACTTTAAGTCTCAGATTTGTCAACGAACTATAGAGTCTCCAGGAATGCCCATGGCTGCAATAACATACATGTCTTTTTGCCTCGCCAAGATGCAATCCGGCATCTCTAAATTCATCTATTTGACATGTAATCATCATCGACATTCCATCTGCATAATCAGATTACCGTATCCAAGCATCTAGAAGCAACATTTCAAACAGAAACAATGTAATCATCATCGACATTCTACCAGCATAATCAGATTACTGTATCCAAGCATCAAGAAGCAACAACTCAAACAGAAGCAATAACCCAAGGCCAGACACCAATCCAAAACACATATAAGTTGGGCCAGACACATACACATGTATAAACTTGATCGGTAGCCAGAATATTTGTCTAAACTCCATTAGACAGATCGTTGTACAGTAACTCAGCACACAAACAAAGCAATTGAAAATGTTATATTTAAATAAATATCAATACAATCTCGGAGGCTCAGATCTGATTGACGGTTGCGTTGTAAACGCCTTCCAGTCACTAGACAAACATCATAGCCACATATACAACGAAATCCTAACCAATAAGTCTCAGAAAGTTATAGCAGGCTTGCTACACAAATGCACAACGAAACCAAATAATCGCCATCAAGAAACATTAACTATGCCATTAACCTTCGATCATCACTGTCTAAGGCTTTGATGTAGTGGCTGACATAAATCCAGCCAGCGGATGTGCCAAAGCAACATGCCGCAGCCATAAACAAAATGACAGACAAAATACACAATCATCGCCTCTAAGGCTCATCGGAAACTTCATCATCACCGCCGTAAGGCCTCGATGAAGTGGCGTACTCAGAATCAGCCGACATCATTCATCATCGCCGTCGTAAGGCTCCTACGAAGCAGCGTACGCAGATTCAGCCGGCGACTGTGCACTAAGCACCACGTCGCAACCGAAACCATCAGACTGGAGAAGAAATAAAGATGAACAGAAACAAACGCATCATCACCGCTGTAAGGCCCCGGTGAAGTGACGTACGAAGAATCAGGCGACAACCTTCATCATCACCGCCGTAGGCTCCGACGAAGTGGTCCGGCGGCTGCGCCTAAGCACCACGCTGTAGCTAAAACGATCGGATCGAAGAAGAAATCAAGATGAACAGAAGCAAGGAAGTAATCGACGGCTTCATATGAGAGAGAGAGGGATCACCGACGGTACATATGAGAGAAAGAGGGATCACCAATTTAAGCCCTAAAACTAAAAATGGACTGGGCCACACACCAACCCAAAACACATATAAGCTGGGCCAGACACCAACCCCAAAACACATATAAACTGGGTCAGACACTG
>JBCNJP010000006.1:61303354-61326354 GCA_039602395.1 Deinandra increscens subsp. villosa
TGTATTGGTTGAATGTAAGACTGATGTACAACTTTCCCCATAGGGACGTGCCAATCTCTGTCATCTCAGGAGCGGGGATAATTGGTTGGGTGGTGTAATACCACCGTCAGTGATCTGAAATCACCGTTAAAAAAAATATATATTTGCATTAAATTAAAAACTATATATCAAACGTCTATGTATAAATGTTAAAGTCTTCTCAAATTTTTTGATTCCTCATCTTCTAGCCGATTTATAAATGTCTTCACACATTCCCATTGTATCCTACATACCTACCGCGAACGAAAAGATAAGGCTGAGCAGAAGTTCAGTGAAAGAATAAAAAAAAGTAACATACATCCATTCATTTAACAACATATCGACTTACCAATTTGCATGTATCCAAAAATAGTCTCCATATTCAGATTAAAAGGTTTTTAGAAATAAAATAACATACTTGAGAGTTGCGTATTACACAACTTACAGATTAACACATTAACAGAATACCATACATACCAATGACATCTAGTGGAGTTGGTTGAGGCTTTGGCTTATGTTCCTAGAGACTCAAGTTCTATCCTCACTAATGACATTATTTGTCCATTGGTATGGAGGCCAATGATAGGAGATCCGGGGAGACCCGGATTCGATCCTTGAGGCGACCGGGTTTTACCGTTAATTCGCCGTCGTGCCTACGGGCGGGCGGGTTAGCGGGTTTTACCCTGGAACTGGAGTCACATGGACGCTTAAGGGCTCTGTACGGCTGGGTTGGGCCAGCTGGCGGTGGCCTTTAGCCATTGGGTCACCCCGTACGAAGTACCTGGGTTTATTCTATTCGTTGGCCGTTAAAAAAAAACAGAATACCATACATAGTTACAATCTATTATCATGCAAAAAGTAACATGGTTGCGAATATGTGGTGCAGTATTCTTTTAGAGTCGACAAAACGTGAACCCAGAGTTAGTGACTATTGTCTACGAAGTTAAGCCATTCAAGAGTTAGATCGAAAGATCATTGCATGATGAACATGTACATCAAATTAATGATATCCTAACACAAAGTGTCCAAAATCTTTTCAAAGAATACTAATACATGATCATGAGTTTTTCATTTCATCAATGTTACACTCCGTTGTTGACATGTGTGCGCTGTTTATAAAATATAACGTTAACGGGTCGTCAAACACCACTTTTTTGTGCAAGTTTAAAATTTATAATACATGATAACTAGACGATCACCATACACCACACGTTCGGGCAAGTGTATCCATCATAGGTATAGTATAGTGGGGGTAAGATACCGAGATTGTCCAAGGATACAAGATCTTTGTACTCAAAATCTTCGTAAACGTCTAACCAGATCTATAAGTTGGGAAAATGGTTTTTTAAAGAAGAATACAAATAAGATAAAAGGAAAATAAAGTGAAGATAGTAAACTCTCACGCAAAAATAACATCACTTTGGATGACTCGCTAATGGTAAAATTTGTAATAATATTGTACATAACCCCTCCCTTAAGATTGATCTTTCGCAAATATAGTGTGTTATCAATGTTGTTTAGTCGCAGGACCATGACCATCTTAGCCAAACTTTGTCAGTACGGTCGGATTTACCGGTTTGCTGTATTGAATAAAAATATATTAAAAGGAGTAATAGTCTGTTTCTACCTACATACCGCTCTTGCGAAGTACTCATTTAGTCGTTACCAAAACAAAGTCCACAAACATAGCGCTCTCTTGATGTATGAAGTGGCAAAATATTACCAACCCAAATATCTTTATGTTGCTCTCGATACGTATCCCATGTTTGTTTACATAGACATAACCACACGAATGCATCACTTTCCATGAGGTGTGATTCGTTGTCAAAACAATTCCTCATCCCCTAACCGGTTATCACCTACTGATTATTATGGTCATGTTGCTAACCCCCCAAAAGTTTGTTTCCCCCAAGTGAGTGTAAAGTTTAGCCAATCATGACTTTAAATATTTGCTTAAACAAAGAAGAGAAGTTCGTAGACAAACATAGACTAATTTGATTAAGTTGAATTCTTATAAACTTGAAATAAATGACCAAATCTTCAAAGGGAAGTGGCTCAAAAACAAAAATTAGAGAGAAGATGAAAGAACTGAGCAAGATGAAATGAAGGAGAATTAGGGCTTTTATAGGCAAAATTCGAGACTAGACACGACTCGTGCTTGTTTTGGCACGACCCGTGCTTGTCCGTGGTGTCGAAAAGCGAATGTCAACGGGCGATTTTGTCTTGTTTTCAAGTGAGACACGGCATGTGCTTTTCAGGGGTGTCAGAATCGAATGTTAACAAAGCTCTTTGTCATTTTCTAGGGGAGGCACGACCCGTGCTTTTTGAGGCACGGCTCGTGCTTCTTTCAAAACCTCATAATTGGCTTCTTCTCATCGAGATACTTAAATTCATATATATAGGCCGGATAACTAATTTTCTAGCCCGAGATATGCTTCCGTGAAGTTTTAGGCGTTTTCCAGCTGAATTGTTGTCTTCCAGCTATTGTGCTCCGGGGTGTGGTTATGTTTGGGGGTCATCACTTTGTCTTGACTCGAGAGAGATGCATGAGGTCATTTTGTCTTTATTGGTGTGTGGCATGGGTCGTGTCAGCTGGGCATGACCGGTGTTTAGTCTCAAAATGTAGGTTTTCATCATTTTTCTTCGTTTGCTTTCATTTTGCATTTTGACCCTCGATTTCCTGAAAATCAAATATGAAACAATGTTATACTGTTTTATAAATAATATATCATAAAACGAATCGAAAGTGAGGAATATTTTATATAAAACATGTATACTTTTACGCATATCATATATCCCAACACTTGAACTTTTGTTTGTCCTCAAGCAAAACTCTAAATGTGGTCCGGCATTCCCCAAAGAGCGGGCAGACTCCGAGTTTTCTCAAAGCCTTCCAACTTTTTATTTCCATTGATTTTATTTTATTTTTCTTTAATATATTTACAAGTACGACAAGCCTACTAAAAAGTTTAGATTTATACAACCTCACACACCTCACAATTGGTCACTTGACACTCGGGTTACTATAAGTATGATTTTTGAGTGAAGGCCCGTGCCAAAGTGAAAACAATTAGCAAATAACGTAGGCTTGACAAGAAATCAAACCTCCACGATCTCACTGGAATTCACATAATTATCAAGAGGGATTTAAAAAGGTTGTAGGGTAGACTTGGAGTTAGGGTTTGGATGTTTTGTATAAAGGTGGCAAAACGTGCAAAAACGTTGGTCTTTTTATAAATTTTTATTTTTGCGACTTTGAAATAAGAATCATATTCTAAGAGCTTTTTAACTTTGCTCTTTTTATTTATTCTACAAAGCGATATATATATATATATATATATATATATATATATATATATATATATATTTTTGACAGACTTCCATATTGGAAGTAAATGCTAAATTACTATAAGAAAAGTCATTTCTTGAGTATTTTAATAAAAGAGTTAATTGTCATTTTCGTCCATGAGGTTTATAAGTTTTAGCCATTTCTGTATTAATTTTTTTTCATCTTAACTTCCCTCACGTTTGTATTTTCTGCCATTTTCATCCATATCACTAACTGTTGTTAAAAACTAACTAGAAATCAGGGGTATTTTCGTAAAATCATATTATCTATTTATTTTTTTCTTATATATGACTTTTATTCCAAAAATAAAAAAAAATATCGCAAAGACGTTTAGTGTTAGAAACATGAATACTATGAACGAGATTAATTTGTGTAATGTATGGAATTGAAATCATATGGTTGAATTTTTTCTTTTGAACGACTTTATTCTTAAAAACCAAAAGTTTTAAAGTGTCATAAACATGGTTATGCTTTTTAACGGGTCAAAAACTCAGTTTTAATGTGTCAATTTTAACGGGTCAAAAACTCAGTTTTAACGTCTTTGTGATCTTTTTTGTTCTTGGAATAAAAGTCGTTCAAAAGAAAAAAAAATAAATAGATAATACGGATTTACGAAAATACTTCTGGTTTCCAGTTAGTTTTTAACAGCAGTTAGTGATATGGACGAAAATGGCAGATAATATAAACATGAGGGAAGCTGAGGAGAAAAAAAAATTTATACTGAAATGGCTAAAACTTATAAAACTCAGGGACGAAAATGACAATTAACTCTTTATAAAAAGATGACATTTTGCAAAAAGCGGTTTAAGAATTAAAAATAAATAAAAAAAACTTTTGGCTGAGGGGGTAACTTGCAATAATTATTGCATGTAATTGAATAAAAATAGATATTAGGTTCAAAGTGGTTAACTAAGAAAAAGTTTCAGGGTTGGGAACATAAAATAGGTTAAGGAAAAACATAATGGGGGTGTGAAATCCTAGTTGACTCTATTACGCGTTTCTAGTTTTATCAATTTTGGCATAAATTAACTTTGCAAGTTCTGCATTTGTTGTATCACTTAGCTTTACATAGTGTTTCAACAAGAGAAAGAGCATATGCTAGTATATGTACATGATGTTAGGCTCAAACTCTCACTGAAAACGTGGGAAAATGGTTAAATGCGATTTTATATAAAAATAAACTTATTTTCTACTTGTCAAAATTAGAAATATTTCATTTTTGTTTTGAAATATTATCAATGGATTTTTAGTTGTCGTACTTAGAGAGGTAATCGTTATTTACAAGGTTTTGAAACAAACAACGGATTTTATTAAAATAATTTTGAATTTTTGAAAAATTTTGGGGTTATACATGGATTATTTTTCCGAACGAGTTTTGTGTAATTCGGCTTGAATGGTGGACGAATTTGTGATAGCTACTTTTTTTTATGTCTAAGAGCACTCACGAGAGGTTCCAAAAAAAATATGTGAGTGTAAATCTGTAAAATTTGAGGTTTGGTTGTGAGTAGAGGAGAGAGAGAAAGTTTAGCAAATCTGCATATTTGATAAAAAAAAACTGGTGATATGCTAAAATTTGGGGATTGAAAGAGAGAAAAGGTAATGATAAATGTATAAAAAGTATTATTTAATTATGGATGTGAGTGAAAGAGTGAGAAAACGTAATAATAAAAGTATAAATTATAGATCGAGATGAAGATGGAAAATCTGTTGTGAATGCTCTAACAGTATTATTAACCACTTGTTGGATTTATTCAGGTCATTTCTCACTAAGTGATTTATATGAATCATTCATTTTTCTTTCATGGAGTTTTTCCCTTATTCATATAGTGCCTTATTTCAAAAAAAGAAAAAAAATATTTTACCACAATAACTACCTCGAGTACTATTTTTAGCCAAGACTTTGCTACTTCGGGTCTTTTAAATGAAGTACACAAACCCACAATATTAGTACCTGCTCTACAATCGGAGTGATTAATTAATAATGCACATGAGTATGATGATATTGATCTATGTGGCTCTTCTTTTCGGATCATTATTATCAGTAGCACTTCTAGTCATTACATTTATTTTTTATAGTTTTAAAAGTACTAATTTATTAAAATTAAATGAGTCATTTTCATTTGGTGAAATCCAATACAAGAGTGAAAGAACAATATATTTTTCAAAAAACTTTATTTTTTCTGATAAGAATTATTACAAGGCCCATTTAATCAACAACTGGATTATTGGAGTTATCGTGTGATTAGCCTAGGATTTATCTTTTTAACCATATGTATTCTTTTAGGAGCAGGGGCGAATCTTTGTTAACCCCAGCAGTGACCTCGGTCACTGCTGGTTTTTTGTCTAAAGGTACCGAGTATACGTGTTTTACGAAGAAAATTTTTATATATACGCGTTTTATGAAGAAAATTTGTATATATATCGTGTCGGTCACCACTAATTTTTTTTTATATATTGATTCGGTCACCACAAATTTTCGGTCACCCACGAAAAAAAATTCAAGATCCGCCAATTAGGAGTAGTATGGACTAACGAAGCATGGAGATCATATTGGAGTTGGGATCTAAAGGAAACTTAGGCCTTTATTACTTGGATCGTATTTGAAAATTGAAGGTACTAAAGAAACAAGAACAACAACTACTAATTCATCGGCTAATGTATTCCCGAAAGTCGAAAACTAAGTGATAGGGGCTTTGTGAAATCTTCTAAGATGTTAATAGATAAAAGAATTGGAGTTGGTTGAATATATTTCCCAAAATAACCTAATTCTTTTTTGGTAAGACCTACATAGAAGTATGCCACTGACGTGAAGGCCAAAGCAACAGTAGTATTTATATCATTCTTGTATGATTTAAAAGTAATAATTTATTAAAATTAAATGAGTCATTTTCATTTGGTGAAATCCAATACAAGAGTGAAAGAACAATATTTTCAAAAAACTTTATTTTTTCCTGATAAGAATTATTACAAGGCCCATTTAATCAACAATTGGATTATTGGAGTTATCGTGTGATTAGCCTAGGATTTATCTTTTTAACCATATGTATTCTTTTAGGAGTAGTATGGACTAACGAAGCATGGAGATCATATTGGAGTTGGGATCCAAAGGAAACTTAGGCCTTTATTACTTGGATCGTATATGAAAATTGAAGGTACTAAAGAAACAAGAACAACAACTACTAATTCATCAGCTAATATATTCTCGAAAGTCGAAAACTAAGTGATAGGGGCTTTGTGAAATCTTCTAAGATGTTAATAGATAAAAGAATTGGAGTTGGTTGAATATATTTCCCAAAATAACCTAATTCTTTTTTGGTAAGATCTACATAGAAGTATGCCACTGACGTGAAGGCCAAAGCAACAGTAGTATTTATATCATTCTTGGGTGCGGCAAACTCCCCATGAGGTAATTGTATGATTTTCCAAGGTAAAAGAGCGCATACCCAATTAGAAATAAATATAAATAGAAACATAGTTTCAATAAAAGGAATCCAAGTACCATATTCTTCTCCAATTTAAGTTTTACTCACATCTCGAATAAATTCAAGGACATATTCGAAGAAATTCTGACCGCCGGTCGGAAGGTTTGTGGGTTCCAAACAGCTAATGTGGTTGAACCTTATAAGATAGCAATTACAATCCAAGAAGTAATAAGTACTTCGGCGTGGATTTGGAAACCCCCGATTTTCCAATAAAAATGTTGGCTGGAATACATTCATGAAGTTAAAAGTACTAGAAATTCCTAGAGGCATAACATCATAAAAGCTTCCTTGAACAATTTGGTAGATCATGAAAACAGCAATCGCAACTGTAACAGAGCTGAATATGCAACAGCAATCCAAGTTCGCATACCCAGACGGAAACTAAGCTCTCACTCACATCACATGTAACAAGCTACACCAACTAAGAAGTGTAGAACTATTGGTTCATAAGGACCACCATTGTATAACCATTCATCAACAGATGCTGCTTCCCATATTGGATAAAAAATTTCTTAATTGATTTGCCGAAAAATAAGTTTTAAATCCATTGGATTTTTTCGTCATTATTTTAGAAAGGGCCGAAAATTGGTTTTGATTTTTTAGGACAATTCATATATTTGGAATCCCCATAGATTCAGAGCTTGTTGTCTCGGGTCAGAACAAGTTGACATGATCCCCCTTTTTACGTCCCCAAATCCATTGGATTTTTTCGTCATTATTTTAGAAAAGGGCCGAAAATTGGTTTTGATTTTTTTAGGACAATTCATATATTTGGAATCCGCATAGATTCAGAGCTTGTTGTCTCTGGTCAGAACAAGTTGATATGATCCCCCTTTTTACGTCCCCATGCCGCCTATGTGGTGACATGGGACCGAAAAAAGGAAAGAGAGGGATGTGGTTTCTCTCACTTTTGGCATAGTGGGCCCCCGATAGGGGGCTTGCATGACGGGCTATTAGCTCAACGGTAGAGCGTGCCCCTGATAATTGCAACTTACAAAACTTTTAATCTTTTAAATGGAGTTGGTTCCATGCATGTATATAAATCAAAGAGTACGAGTACTGTAAAAATTAACGAGAAAATCCTCTAAATGGCCATTGACCACCATTGATTTGACAAAATGACCATTGACTTTTCATTTTTTTCAAAACAGTAGACCAATTGCATAGCGCCACGCCATCATTTTTTGTGTGTGTACGCTCATGTCATACGTCATTTTTATGTTTCATACGACATTTTAGTCATGCGTACGCTACCCTAACACACACTCACCTGGCGCATAATAATAAAAAGAAAAAAAGTGTAACTTTGAAAATGGCGTACGGAGGTAGCGTATAACCTAAATGTGGCGTATGAAACATGAGACTGGATTTTTTAAGCACCTTAATATGTTTTTTGTTAATAATTTATGTTTAATAACTTTCTATTAAAAATATAATAGTTTATGATTAATTTTTTCTAAACATTTTGACCTAAGTTTAATTAAAAACATAGTGTTTTTAAAAAATCAATTAAGTTTTATATATAACTTATCGTGTCTGTATGTATTTGATTGTTCTATAATACGGAATTTTATATATAACTTCTGTTAGTATAAAAAAATTTAAGTTCAATAATCAACATTATATAACTCTTAAAAAATAACGAGAGTCGAAGATAATATGTAAACTGAATGGATAAATTTTTTATACGAAGACGAGTCCAAATAAATATAGTATTCTAGTTGAAGAGAAAGTGTTAGGAATCATATAAATTTTAAAAAGTGAGTTTAAAAAAAATAGAAGTATTAAAATTTTAAAAGTCTTCAAACTTGTAAAAGTTATGGTAATTTTTAAAATAAGGTTTAAATTATTTTTTTCGGAAAAAAAGTTTTACATTAAATTTTATAAGTTTACAAGTGTTGGAGACAGGGGCGGACCTATGCCCATGGCAGGGGTATCGCCCGCTACCCCTGAACTTTTACCTCGATGTGAATTTTTCTATAGGTTTTTGGTATTTCGCTACTTCTGAAATGAACTTGCTGCCCCTGTAAATATATTACGCTACCACTCGAACAATTTATGGTTTTTTTCTCTCTGTTGTTATAGGTTTTATGTTCTCAGAAAAAAAGAAGAAAGTATATGTTCTCAGGAATAAGAAGAAGAAAGGACTCGTGACTCGTGGATTTGGAATTTAGATGGCGATTCATGTTTCTCGGCCAAAGCTATTCGCAATAGGATCGATCGTTTTTATCTTCCGGTTGGCGACTTAACAACACCATCTTGTCGAATTCTCGTGACTCGTGGATTTGGAATTTAGATGGCGATTCATGTTTCTCGGCCAAAGCTATTCGCAATAGGATCGATCGTTTTTATCTTCCGGTTGGCGACTTTGAGACTAAATGGCTAAGGTATGTGCCTAAAAAAGTTAACATTCATGTATGGAGACTTCTTTTAGATCGATTACCTACCCGCCTCAACTTATCATATAGGGGGGTGGATATTCCCATTATTTCTTGTCCCCTCTGTCCATTTAACGTAGAGACGGTGAGGCATCTCTTTGGTAGTTGTAATGTGATCTCCAAAATTTATGATCGTATTTCGGCTTGGCTTGAGGTGGATTTCTTAGTTCCGGATACGCCTTTGAGGATTTTGAATTCGGTTGAAGATAGTAGATTATCGCGGTTGAAGAAAGATTTGATTCTTTCGGTTATTTACACTTCTTGGTGGGTTGTTTGGAGAGCCCGGAACATGAATATCTTTCAACCAAATAAAGCTCGGAACGACGAACTATTTGATAGCATCGTTTTCTATTCATATATTTGGTTTGTTAATAGGAATAATAAAGCCACTATGGCTTGGGATGAGTGGATTCTCAATCCTTTCCACTCGATGTAATTAGTACTTTTTCTAACTTCCTTGAGTTAGTTTTTTTTTTCTTTTGGTTTTTTAATATATTCCGCCGTTCAAAAAAAAAAAAAAGAAGAAGAAAGGACGAGAAGAAAGAAGAAAAAGAGAAAAATAAAATAACTCTTTTTTACCACCCAATGACACTGTGTAGTTTAAATCTTAATATCTCATTATGACTCTGACATAAAAAAGAACATTAACTTTTAATTTCAAAAAAAAAAAGAAAACTAAATATGACAATTTGAGTAGAGAATTTAACCATAGTTACTTAAATCTATATTTTATATAAGTTAATGGAGCTTTTTATCTTTTTTTTTAAATCTTTTCGTGAAGTGGTTGTGGGAATAATTATATAGTTTCTATTAAGTTGAAGTTTTAATTATTTTAGTTTTCATTACACTAACAACTTTAGAAATATATTTTATTTTTTAACTTACTAAATTTAATATCACTACTTTATGTGTATTTTTAACATTTTTATATGACACAATTTACTGCTATATTTTAAAAGATTTTCTAAATATAAAAACTAAGTAATTTTATTATACAATTTACGATACTATTTCAGGACATGAAACTCTATGACCCTCTAGATGAGAAGCTCTGGAGCCCGTTAATTAATTAAAATCAAACAACTATCAGGTTTGTGCAATTGAAAAATACAAGTTGTAAGTTTAGGGAATGAAGTGAAACATGACTACATCAACCTTTGGAAGCAATTTAAAATAAAAGTTGTAAGTTTAGGGAATGAAGTGAAACATGACTACATCGACCTTTGGAAACTGATACATTTTAGCCCCTCAAATTTTACTTATTTTTGGATAAAAAATTATGATGCGTTTTTAATGAAGGACTTTTGTCTAAAATTAAAAAATTCTGCGCTGACGACCCCAGCTAGGGGCTGCCGCCCCTTGAACCCCGCTTTTCTCGAGGGCGCTGCCCCCGAAAACAATTTTTTTTGGAACGCTACCCCTGAAATTTTTTTCCTGGATCCGCCCCCTAGTTGGAGATAATATGTAAGCTGATTGTTTAATTTTTTTTATTTATAAAAAGCGGTGTCGTTGAAGAGATAGTATAAGTAATTATATAAAATTTTAAAGAGTGTAAGTTTAAAAAATATATTTTTTGATAATTATATAAAAAAATTATACATAAACCTTTCTTTAGAAAAACTTGAATATAGTTTAAATTTCCTTTTTAATTTTTAAAATGCATCATACTTGCCATTTTTTTGTAAAATAAAATTTTAAAATAAATTTTACAAGTGTAAAGACTTTCAGAAATTTTAATACTAATTTTTTAACTTACACCATTTACAATTTATATAATTCCTTACACATTCTCTTTAACTACAAGACTCTACATATTTGAACTTGTCCTTTTATAAAAAAATTCAATAATTCGTTTTATATTTTTATCTTCAACTCTTATTCTAAAAATTTATAAAAAGTTGTGTACGAGAATTAATTGTTTTTTAAAAAATAACTCAGTTTTTAATAAAACTTAGGTCTTCAAAGATTATGAAGTACTGTGTGTTTAGATTTTTATAGAAGACTATTAGTTCTAAATTATTAATTAGAAACATATTAATGTGCTTAACTAATTAAAAAGAATGAAAACTAAAATATCAAAAATAAATTAGATATGGTACATACGCTGTGATTTAAACTCTTCATAAAATTCATGTATAACATACGTTATGTCCATACGTTTAAAATACGGTCACTGACCATTTTAGAAAAGTGGAAAGTTAATGGCTATTTTATCAAAATAATAATGCTCAATAACCATTTAGGGGATTAATTTTTCAAAACTAACAAATGAGTCCAGGAATTAACTCTCACGTCCATAGCTTGTTGTTTGTGAGTTATGACACATGATTAGACTATGACTTCATACTTAGACCCGATAACATACGGTTTTAAATCAAAACAAATGTAATTTTTCAAGTATTCATAATTTCATTTTGAAATAGTCAAAGTCGTCGTCTTTCATAAGTAGAAGATGCTTCATAGTAACTCATGATATTTATACATTAAATGACATCAAAATATATATAATATAAAAGTCAATGGAGTCTAAAACTAACTCAGTTAACATCTACTTTCAACCACTAGGACTTGTCCTAGTGGTTACCCCCTTGGCTCTTAGGGCTTTGGTTACTATGTGACCCAGGTTCTAATCCAAGGGGAGGCAGTTTTACCCCATGTGGTCCCAGGAGGGGGTTTCTGCCAGGAGAAAGCTTCAGGAGGGGGTGTCTTGGTTCTCACGGAGGTCCGAGTAATCGACCTTGGACATAGCCCCGCAAGGGTAGGTTTACACGTGAGACCAAAGTCGCCTGATCGATGCCGTTCCAAAAAAAAAAGTTAACATCTACTTTCTAATATTAGCTTGCTTCAGTAGTGGAAACTCAAGAATATTTTGTCGAGTAGTTCGCCCATTCTGATAAGCATGTGCGTGGAATTTTTTATTGGGTACATGATTTTTTTCCTGATAAATTAATCATATTTTTTATTGGGTACATGATTTTTTTCCTGATAAATTGATGGTTGTAGAATTTTTAATTATTTAACAAACAAAACTATCTATTAAACTTTATGAATTGGACACGTAAAGTGTTCCACCTTGACCACATCTTGCTTCCGATATACCATTCTATGTCCTCGACTATAACACCATATATCGTAATTATCTGGTGTCTTTAAGGGTGTGCAGGATGAGTAATCGCAAATAACATATGTTTTTAAAGGGAGCATAAGAAAATTATTCTTTATATATTAAATATCATATGTTATTTAATATTTATTTTTCTATTTTTATTAAGTTCATACTCATATTTAAAGTAACTAAAGAAGCAATTATGTAGAAATATACGGAAGTCCAATAGATAACAAGGGATGAGACCCTCTTAGCCAACATAAAGTGTACAGAAAGAATTTAAAAACATATATTAACTAATCGCTCAAAATGAAAATATTTGGGCATGATATTAATCAAATTATGGGCCCGATGTATAAAAAGATTAATTGTATTTTACATTTGCAGTTAAAAAGTTGAAACACTAAATTGTTAAACTCAAGTTCACAAAACTTACGGCAATGAAATGTTGTTTGAAAAATTAGAATTTGAGACAAATTGGAGTTTGAGGCTCTGATTCACTCAACATCACTACTTTTCTTAGTGGTAAGTTTTCTTTTTCTAGTATTTTGAGTTCGTTTTAAATTTTGTATTTTGTTTATTTGCTATCACTCTATGTTTAGTACGTATATAGAAAATAGATCATAGGCGTAATTAAACTAGTGACGAGAACTTGATCGATAGTTATATGATTTTTAGAAGTACCTCTCAAACAAGCAACCGCTAGTCAAAATCATAAAAAGAGAAAAGTTATTGTAGAATTAAAAAAAAATTCAAGCCGGGGTTCTAGATAAGTATATCGAAAATTTAGAACTCAAGATTCTTTTCATAGGGTAAAGTTATAGTACAAACCAATATTACTGTAAGAATTTAAAAACTTATGTAAAAACAATTAAATTTCAATTGAATGAAGGTTATTTATATAATTTGTGTGCTTCTTCTTCATTTTTCTTTCGTATCTATACACATGATGGTAACTTAACGACCTAAAAAAACAAAAAACTAAACAAAAATCATTTTTTTTTGTATGTCCGACTATGTTGCATATATGTAACATATGAAACATATAATATTGCATATATGAAACATGGTATGTTGTAAAACATATGAAACATACCATGTTGCATATATGCAACATTGTATGTTTCATATGTTGCATATATGCAACATATTCGGACATGCAAAAAAAAAAAACTTTTTTTTAAGTCATCGGGTGGATATGGGTGGATATACGTGAAATTAAATTAAAAAAATATCAAATTACTCAAAAAAAAAAACTTCATTTGAAATAATTTTCCTTTGTTCTTACAAGTTTGTACAATAAAAATATGATATTTACCATAAATGTAATGGATGAATTTAAAAAAAATGACAAAATTACTTAACTATCCCTCTTTTCATAATCAATACGTTCATAATTTTTTTTTATATATAAGTGCACATTTTTTAACTTGCACCGGCACCGAAATCTGAGATACGCGCGCCCATTACAAACTCTTGATGCCCAAATAAATTTCAATTTTTTCATCGGAAATTTAAGAAATTTCATTATTATTCGAAAATAAATAATAATAATTAAGAAAACTCAAAAAACAGCAAAGTAAATTAAATTTATAGTTTATAAATGTTCGTGAACTTAATTATTTGTCAATTACGTTATGCATTTAAACACTTTATTTTCTTTAAAGTATAAACACAAAAACAAACTACACCCCTATATAAATCGGTTGGATGCTCTTTCCAAAACTACACCAAGCAAGAGAGTTTGAACAATAAAACTTATATAATTATGTATTTGCTACTACAACTACTACTTATCATTCTAGCCTTCATCTCCGGTGAACATGAAGCTATTGCTGCATATGTGCCCCCGTACACATCCGTAGTAGCCCCGATTAACAAACATACAGATGCCGCCAAGCCTCTATATAGTGTTCAGATCATGACATCTTGGGTAAACATGCAATACCTGCATGCAAACTTCCTTATAGACATCGATGCTCCCTTCATATGGCACGACTGCATCGTGCAATGGAATACATATCCCGGTAGTTGCCCCTCCAACACGCTTTGCACAGGTCCGGTTTCTTGTGAAGAATATCAATGCACAGATGTACGAACTTCATATTCCTATAAAAATCCTTCTTGCGCTCCAGAAACAAACAGTTCTACGTTGCCTGGTTGGGGATTCTGTACATGCCCGGTCAATGTGGTTAACCCTGTGACTGGTTCATGTAGCCAAGCCCTTCTCAATTATGATGACTTCACAATGAGCGTAAGTAATGGTAGAAATGTTGGTATAGACCTTTTTAATCAGTACTATGGTGCATACCCTAATGCGGCATGTGCTCCTTCCTCCTCATTTACATCATTTCCTACAAATGTTTCTGGTGTCATGGCGTTTTCATCCTCGCCTTATGCCCTCCCGGCTTACTTATATCAACCTCTTAAGAAAACATTAGCTCTGTGTTTTCCAAGCAATTCATCTGCCCCTGGAGTTCTATTCTTCGGAACCGGTCCTTATTATCTTCTTCCTCAATCTAATGTCGATGTAAGAACCTATCTTTCTTATACTCCATTGTTAAACCATCAAGATTCTTTTGGATACTTCATTAGTGTCAATGGAATTGTAATTAAAAAGAGATCCGTCAATGTTCCCGCGAATACGACTACCAAGCTTAGTACAATTGACCCTTACACCACACTTAGAACAGACATTTATAACGATGTCGTCAGGAGGTTTTCAAAAGTGGTTACAAAACGAATCCCTCCTGCAAAACCAGTCGCCCCCTTTGGCCTTTGTTTCACCACCTCCACTGTGGGGTTAAAAGTTCCTGATATTGATTTCATCCTCCCGGATGGGAAGAAGTGGAGTGTATCTGTAGCTAACTCCATGAAGCAAGTAACAAACGAGGTGGCGTGTCTGGCATTTGTTGACGGTGGTGCAACGAGTGAACCTGCGATCGTGATCGGGACGTTTCAGTTTGAGGACAACTTTTTAGAATTTGATTTGGAGAATTCGACTTTTGGGTTTAGTTCATCGTTGCTACGTAAGCAGACTTCTTGTTCAAACTTCAACTTCACGATTAGCCCATGAACATAAAGCCCGAACAACATGTATTGCTCAACAATCTGCTTCCGGAATAAGAATGTTGTTTTGTTATGATATCCATGAATTCAAGAAATAAATAACCCTTAAGTTGAATTATCATTGTGTCTTAATTTAGTTCACACTTCCTCTTTACTCCACTTTCTATTCTCGTAAAGATTAATCACCATAACACCCTGCTTTTTAGGGCTGACGTGTCATATAATACAATAATCAACGAAACTAATATATGTAACCATTAAATAAAACAAAAAATTATATTTGTACATTCAATTAAATACTAAATATCAAACGTCTAAGTATAAATCTTAAAGTTATGCGATATCCATTACCTATTGACAAAGTTACATTGTCGCGAATATGTGGTGCGGTAAGACATTCATTAGACAGACCCAAAGATCATGGTATGATAAAGATGTAGATCAGTTTGATGATATGCTAACACAAAGTGTCAAAAACCTTTTCAAAGCAATTCCAAACCATTATCGTGACTTTTCCATTTCATCAGTACCTAAACGGTGTTGAAACTGTTTAAATAAAGTTGGTGGTGATTGGAATCCTCACACGATCCGATTAAGAAGCCATCTTCTAATATAATATTTAGTATTTATTTATATAGAAAGTATCGCAGCATATCCACCACATTTGATTTGTATAGCTTTATAAAAAAAATTGGTTTGATTTTACAAAGTTTACTATTTAGCCACTTCACTTTTTTTAGATAAAAAATTGACCAATATTGTGATAGCTAGGTGAAGTGAGGTGGGAGTAAGTTATCCTTATACATTGGTTCAAATGGTCGAAAGTTGTTATTCCGAAAAGTAAGAGTGGGCTAGGGGTGGGTACACTAATGACTGCCATGTTGGAAATTATCCACATAATTGTGGCCTTAGGACCATCTCGTAGTAATTAATTAACTATACCAATATGACACTAATGGTCCCCAACATTTATTTGATGGAAGTAAATGTAAATATTAACAAGTTAAGGGGGCAATTAAGATTTCCTATTAGATACCTATTATTAAGGAAGAAATACAGGGATTTTGGATATGCGATCATTAGAACATACGATCAAGAAACTGACGATCCAACACAATCCTCTCTCAAGAACACCACTAAGGATCTCTTCCAAATCATCCATCGATTCAAGGTATCATAACGGGAATCATCTAATGACTTCTTCATCATCAAAGATTGTATGCCCTACTACAAGTAAGTTTTATGATTCATGTTGAATTAGATGATTACATGATTGAATTGATGTTTAGGATTCTGGGATAATTGATTTATAAACAAGAATTAATCTACATGTGGCATCAGAGCCACGTTAATGATATCGATTCAATGTCCAAAAATCGTTTTGATTACTTGATAACAAATGAACAAGTCGTGCGAAACCCACATGCACTTTTGAAAAAATTCTTAAAGTCAATATTATCGAATGATTTGAATTTCGTAAATAAATAAAATTGATGTTTTGTGATTTTAATCAAATTAATAAAATAATTCTTCCCTTCATTTAATTCGATTGTTGTCTGACACACCAATTATGAATCAAATCAATATATCAAATTTCAAAGTATGTTAATTCTTGATTCTACGGATAAATTTTCAAATACTACGATGATTCACTGTGATGTAAGTATGTAAGTCACAAATTAATTGTTTGCATTTGAAACTTTCTCTGTGTGTTCGAAGTTAAAATTGGTGTAAATCGATTGGAGATCGCTATCTCTATTAAAATTTATTCAAATTTGTTAATAATTGTTAGACTTAATTTTTTTTTACATGGCATACAGTAACATATAATTGATTTGTAATGGTTCTCTCATCAATCATAATTGGACAAATCTGTTTGCAAACTTCAAACTTACCATTACTCGCTTGCAAATGAATTTAAACTTTGCATATAAATACATAATGGTAACTTCAATGGAAAGTTAGATGATTACACCCAACGGTAAATCATTTGATTTAACGTTGAAGTTTAAATGATTCCATTTTATCTAATTATGTGTGTTGTCAAACAATGAACCCAACGGCCAATTGTTTGATGATACATATAGTGAAATATTGGCCTAATATACATAAATATGTCATTTCTGCCCAAAGGTGATATGTTGTATTTATGTGCCTTAATTTACTTTTTATGAATGTTCATAACACTTGAACTTTGGATATAGCCAACGCGAAACCAACTTTCATTTAGAACTTTAGTATAGTCTATTATTTGGTGTTATAATAGGCTTAATCTTCAATGTGCTAAATCTTGCTTATTTTATGTGATTACCCTGTATGCTTTAGTTCACTTTTGTTCTTCTAAAAATATATGTTATAATTGTATCAATCCAGCCACCACTATGAATCCTAACTATGGAATTGAACCCTTGACTGGCACTAACTTTGCGTCATGGCGAGATGCTGTCAAACTAACTCTTGGAATGATGGATTTGGACTATGCTTTAAGGCATGACCCTCCCGCTGCACTTACTGCTGAAAGCACTGCAGATCAGAAACAAGTGTATGAAAAGTGGGAGAGGTCTAACAGAATGTCTCTCATGGTTATAAAGAACTCCATCTCGGTTGCCATTCGCGGAGCCATCCCTGACTCTGAAAGCGCGAAAACTTACTTAGACTCCGTAGAGGAGCAATTCAAAGGCACCTCCAAGGCACATGCAAGTACTTTGATCCTGAAGATGTTGACTACAAAGTATGATGGTGTGAGTGGTGTGCGTGAGCACATCATGATGATGAGCGACATGGCCCATAAATTGAAGGGTATGAACATGGAAATTAGCGAGGGTTTTCTAGTACACTTTATAATGACATCTCTTCCTGCACAATTTGATGCCTTTAAGATAAACTATAATACTCAAAAGGACAAATGGCAAATGAGTGAACTCATTGCCATGTGCGTACAAGAGGAAGAGCGTTTAAAAGTAGAAAAACCCGATGTTGCTCATGTCACTACCACAAACACCAAGAAGAGGAAAGGTAACTTCCATAAAGGAGAAAGCTCAAAGGTCCAGAAACCGAATGCAAGTACATCATCTGGCTCAACCACTCCTAATGGTCCTATTCGTTGTAAATTCTGCCATAAGAAAGGGCATCGCCAACGAGATTGCCCAAAATTCAAGGAATGGTTAGCAAAGAAAGGTGATCATTTACTTATGATTTATGAGTCCTTTAATATTGATGTTCCTATAAACACATGGTGGATTGATTCTGGTTCCATGGTTCATGTTACAAATACCTTACAGGGATTCCTTACAATCCAGAAGCTGGAAAGAAACCAAAGGACAATTAAAGTCGGGAGCGGTGATGCCCTAAATGTTGAAGCCGTAGGAACTTTGCAATTAGTTATGCAAGGTGGTCATTGTATTAACTTATTAGATACTCTTTATGTACCTAAAATTACTCGAAATCTAGTATCTGTACGAAAGTTAGACAATGATGGTTTTCATGTAGCATTTGGTAATGGTAAAGTCACTATTAGTTTAAATTCTCGTGTTCTTGGTAATGGTTATTTAGATGGAAATCTCTATAAATTGAACTTGGATGACCAATTTTCAAAATCTTTGTTGTCATATAATGTGAATGAAAACATAAAGAAACGAAAACGAGAAATGGAAACTTCATCTATGTTGTGGCATCAACGCTTGGGCCACATCTCACGAGATCGAATGGTACGTCTAGTGAAAGATGGCATACTGCCAAATCTCGATTTTAGTGATTTTGAAACATGTGTAAAATGCCTTAAAGGGAAAATGGCGAAAGGAAATAAAAGAGGTGCCACAAGAAGTTCCAATTTATTGGAACTCATACACACTGATATTTGTGGACCTTTTCCTGAGGGGATATCAGGACATAAGTCATTTATCACTTTTATAGATGACCATTCACGGTATATGTACTTATATTTAATTAAAGAGAAATCTGAATCACTTGACACGTTTAAAATTTTTAAGGCTGAAGTTGAAAATCAACTCGACCGTAAGATAAAGGTAGTGAGATCAGATAGAGGAGGTGAGTATTATGGTCGACATACAGATATTGGTCAAGCTCCCGGTCCTTTCTTTGAGTTTTGTAGGGAACACGGGATTGTGAACCAATTTACCATGCCGGGTACTCCTCAGCAGAATGGTGTTGCTGAGAGAAGAAATAGAACCCTTATGGATATGGTAAGGAGTATGTTAGCAAACACGAACCTACCTCAATTTTTATGGACCGAGGCACTAAAGACGGCAGTCCATATACTCAATAGGGTTCCTTCTAAATCCGTTCCTAAAACACCATTTGAAATTTGGACGGGAAGGAAACCAAGTATGAGATATATGAAAGTGTGGGGCTGCCCTGCCGAAGCTAAACTTTATAACCCTCAACAGAGAAAGCTTGACATGAAAACAGTCAGCTGTTTCTTCATAGGGTATCCTGAACGATCAAAGGGATTTAGGTTCTATTGCCCTTCTCACTGTACTCGCATAGTTGAAACTCGTCATGCTAAGTTCCTAGAAAACTCTAATGTTAGTGGGAGCAATGTACATCAAGATCTTATTTTACAAGAAGTGCAAGAAGGAGGGGAGAAAACTGTACACTTTCCTTCTATTTCACCTCTTGCGCATGACATTGTCCCACCTAGTGTCTCTCTCGAGGATAATATCACTCCTAATATGCCATCAAATGAAGGCACATCAAATTCTCAAGAACAAAATCCTGCCATTGTCACTCAACCCCAAGAACCTGATGCTCCATTAAGAAGGTCATCAAGGTCTAAAAGACCTGTTAATTTTGATGATTACGTAACCTATCTTAATGAAGCAGACCTGGACATAGGAAAGTACAACGATCCGACCTCCTATAATGAAGCCATTAGTAGTGACCAATCGTCTAAGTGGAATGAAGCTATGATTGATGAGCTTGATTCCATGAGTAAAAATAACGTTTGGGAACTGGTTGAACTACCTAAGGGGGTGAAGCCCATAGGATGCAAGTGGGTTTATAAAACCAAGTTGGACCCAAACGGAAACATCGAACGACATAAAGCACGTTTGGTTGCAAAAGGTTATAACCAAAAGGAAGGAATTGATTACCAGGAGACATTTTCTCCTGTATCTCGAAAGGATTCCTTAAGGATCGTTATGGCCTTAGTAGCTCATTTTGATTTGGAGCTACATCAAATGGATGTTAAAACAGCTTTCCTTAATGGTGATTTACATGAAGATGTGTTCATGACCCAACCGGAAGGTTTTAAGTCTGAAGGTCAAGAACACCTAGTATGTAAGTTGAAAAAGTCCATATATGGTCTAAAACAAGCATCACGACAATGGTATTTGAAATTTGATGAAGTTATGAAAAGGAATGATTTCATTAAAAATCAAGTGGACCAATGTACCTACCTTAAAATGAGTGGGAGCAATTTTGTCATACTTGTCCTTTATGTAGATGACATTCTTTTGGCAAGTAACAATTTGGATTTGTTGCATGAGTCAAAGCGATTACTTTCGCATCATTTTGACATGAAAGATCTCGGGGAAGCATCTTATGTGATCGGCATTGAAATTCACCGAGATCGAGCTAATGGGACATTAGGGTTGTCTCAAAAGGCTTATATTGATCGTGTGCTTACGCGTTATAACATGCAACATTGCTCTCCCTCAGTTGCTCCTGTAGTTAAAGGAGATGTTTTCGGTTCTTTTCAATGTCCGAAAACAGAGGTAGAAAAGGAACAAATGAGATTGATACCTTATGCTTCTGTAGTAGGAAGTCTAATGTATGCTCAAGTTTGTACTCGTCCTGATATTGCTTATATTGCTGGAATGCTAGGCCGTTATCAATCTAATCCTGGCCTAGATCACTGGAAGGCAGCAAAGAAAGTGTTGCGATATCTTCAAGGAACCAAGGACTACAAACTAACTTATAGAAGGACAAATAACTTAGAAGTGATTGGCTATTCTGATTCCGACTTTGCCAAGTGCAAAGATGACAAAAAGTCAACTTCGGGGTATATCTTTATGTTAGCAGGTGGGCCTATCTCGTGGAGAAGTCATAAACAACAATTAACGACGACTTCGACAATGATGGCAGAGTATGTTGCCGTTTATAATGCAACTTGCCATGGAATGTTGTTGAGGAACCTAATAAGTGGACTTAAAGTTGTAAACTCCATATCAAGACCATTGAAGATTTACTGTGACAATTCTGCTGCTGTTAGTTTTTCGAATAGTAATAGTTCGAGCGGGGCAGGATTATATCTTGATACAAAGTTTTTGTTCGTACGAGAACGAGTAGAGGAAAATAACCTTTGTATCGAGTACATTAGCACTCACAATATGCTTGCGGATCCGATGACGAAAGGTCTACCACCCAAAATCTTTCAAGAGCTCGTAACAAAGATGGGTTTTACTAGAGATCTTGTATGATATCATAATATTCTAATGAATCATTTACTAAAATTTCCTCGAATGTATAATTTCATTGTCTATAATAATGTATGCATGCACTTATTTTTACATAGACATACCTATACAATTAGATGTTGTATATTTAAGTCATTTTGGTTTTAAAGTTTTTCTAAGTGTTTTATGTTGAGACTTTAGTATGATTGATGGGGGTCCTCGTGTTGAAACAACTCGAATGACTGTATCTTTTTGCTAAGATCTTAACATGAAACATTATGGGTATTATCTTGGCCAAACTTACTAATACTCATTATGAATGGTCACTCGGCCAAGTGGGAGAATGTTGGAAATTATCCACATAATTGTGGCCTTAGGACCATCTCGTAGTAATTAATTAACTATACCAATATGACACTAATGGTCCCCAACATTTATTTGATGGAAGTAAATGTAAATATTAACAAGTTAAGGGGGCAATTAAGATTTCCTATTAGATACCTATTATTAAGGAAGAAATACAGGGATTTTGGATATGCGATCATTAGAACATACGATCAAGAAACTGACGATCAAAAATCCTCTCTCAAGAACACCACTAAGGATTCTTCCAAATCATCCATCGATTTTTGGTATCATAACGGGAATCATCTAATGACTTCTTCATCATCAAAGATTGTATGCCCTACTACAAGTAAGTTTTATGATTCATGTTGAATTAGATGATTACATGATTGAATTGATGTTTAGGATTCTGGGATAATTGATTCATAAACAACCAATCTTGCATTACTAGCAAAGTGGACGTGGCCGGAGATTTAACCAGGAACCAAATTGTCTTTGGAGAAAGGTTATCGTGGCTATCCATTCACAACAAAGGGTGCATATGCTAGACGTCATTCCTATTAAAGCATCACAAGCTGGCACGTGGAAAGCAATTAGCAAAGATGTAGTTGCTCTCAAATCCGCTAACATCAATATGAAACAATTCACGGAAAGCAATACAATTTTTTAGACAAGAATCATTCGTAGATCCATGGAGGAATAATTGGATCCGGCCCCATAAATATTAACATCTTCATGTGGAGGACTTCTCTGGATAGACTACCTACATTCACCTAA
>JBCNJP010000006.1:61326854-61351308 GCA_039602395.1 Deinandra increscens subsp. villosa
AGCTAAACATTAAGTGTTTTTTAGTAAATTGCCTAACTACATACCTATTTTATCATTTAGCCCATTATTACTCATTTAAAAAAACCAATTACCTAACTAAATCCCCTTATAACCATTTAAAAAAAAAACACTATTCGAATCTTGATCACCGATCGAAAATCTGAATACCCAGTACCCTTATACTTTAATACCTCTTTCAGTGCTCCATCGCTCCACGTCTCACGGAATCTTGATCGCCGATCGGAAATGAAAACTGGTCAGTCACAAGTGGACGAACTTGACTATCGGCATTAATGCAACTTTACGTTATTTTGTAGTTATTTAATAAAATCGTAATTTTAGCTTTTTTTATCTTATATATCAATGTTCGAAAAAAAAATTATAAACCTCCTGCAATATTTTTCAAGTTTCGCATCTATCACGACACAACTTCCTTCTCTTTCGTGTGTAATTAAATTAATGTTGCTACAGGGATATTATGTGTTGGAGCATTTAGGGGATGCTAGAGGGTCATATAACAGTATTGATCATGATATTCTTAAGTTCCTAGCTTTCAACGTTGCATTATAGGTTCATGGCCATCGGAAGTGACAACACACAATACACAAAGGATGCAGAAAATATAAGCGATACAAGATTTAACGTGCTTCGGTCGGTGTAACCTACGTTCACGGGTTACAACTAGGGAATTCTTATTAAGCTTATAGTGCGCAAAAGTACAATACACGACATGATTATATATTGTAAATAAGATTAGGACAACAACTTATGAACCAAAAAGGCCGCTAAATAAAAAAAATCAACCCAAAGACTTTCACACCCAACTATAAGCTTCCATGTAGAATACTATGTTTAAGAGGAGTGTCATCTATGAAATTTTAAATGTTCATGGAAATAGTAAAATATAGGCTCTTATATGTAAGAAATCGGGTATCAAAGAAAATTGTGATTTATGAATCTGCAATTTTGATACTACAATATTTCTAGTTGCTACATGCAAACATAGAACATTTTTTTTTTTTGGAACGGCAGAAAATTAAATTAAAACAAGCTCAAAATTAGAGCAAAATTACAAAGAAAGCAAGGGATTTATCATCCAATCAGTCCAAGGAATCACGACCTTACTGTTTCTAGAGGAAAACCATGAAAATGAATACATAACAATAGAATCAAACAAACTACCGTTCCAATTTTTGCTAGGTTGAAAAATGATCGTGTTACGAGTCTTCCAAATGAGCCACCAAGAAGTGTAAATAATTGTTTGTATCACATTTTTTTTCAACCTTGATCCTTTGAAGTCTTCAATATCCTTGAACAAAGCATGAGGAGTAGCCGGAGAAAGACAATCAACATTCAACCAATCCTTAATACGAGCCATAATTTTGGTGAAAAGATTACAATCTCCGAACACATGGTTAACAGTTTCCGGACGGTCATTACAAATGGGGCACATAATAGAATCAAGCTCCATCCCACGTTTAGATAGATTAAATCTAGTGGCATACGGGCAAGAAGAATTCTCCACACCACAATATTGACCTTTTTCGGGACGTACCTTAATCAACGGGTTTCAAAGTTGATAACGGTTTGTCAGGCCGTTTCAAATCCCCAACTTAGATTGATTATGTAGTAGTGGAAGCTAGGGTTATCGAACCAAGGGAATATGTGGAAATTGATTAATTGATTGATTACCTTATTAACTAAATTAACTAAATTACCAATTAACCTAAAATCATACTAAATTGCCACTTGGCTGTTTTGAGTTGATTGGGGTGAATTAACTACTAAAGTAACTAACTTTAAGCTAATGAAATACTTGAACTATCAATTAAACGAAGCTAACCACTTTTGGATCCTGGTTGGCTACCGATCTAGGCAAAACCTAATTACTTAACTGTGACACATAGACATGCCCCCCAATTGCTTCCTTGACCTAATAACCTAAATTTTTAATGGGCTGATTAGTCCTGCCGCAAGAAAGTGCTAGATCATTAAACAGTGGACCACTAAAACCCTAGGTTACTAGTTAGATTAAACAATTTAGCATGCGGGTGTTCAACGGTAGCAAGTATTCCGGAACAACTAGTTAAGCAATTGATTAGGAATAGAACGATTTTACCAACCAATCACCAAAAGCGGTTAGTGGTGATTAGCCGGACATGGCGAACAAAACTAACATGATCACAATTAAAGATTGCATAAAAAACGTTACCGGATGATTGCAAGAACTCCAATATCTTTAAACAAGGTGAAAAATTCGTAATTCTTACCACCAAAACGGCTGGGGATGATTAGGGTTCGAACTAGATCCTAAACACCCTTTAAATAGGTTTAGAAAAATAAAACAATTAATTTTCTGCCGACTCGGCCCGTGGGCGTACCGCCCTAATTTTCTCCAACTCCGGCGTACCGCCCGAGTTTCTGACTTGCGAACTCTCGGATTTCAATTGCTGCTCCGTTTTTTCATTCACATTATGGTGACTTGATTTATTTAATTCATGCTCAAATCACGTGCTTCGTATCTAAATACATTTGTCGGTTCCTATTTCACATTTGCATCAATCTCCTTTAAATTCCCCTGGCCACGTGAGCTTCAAGCCTTTATAATTACTTGCAAACTTCATTTTCTCTATGCTGTTCATGCAAAATATAACAAAACATGATTATTAGATTTTATTATTATTTTCATGTTTTTGTATTTCTAATTAATTAAAAACAACATTTAGAAACGATGATATAAAAGTTGACCAGTTTAAAATGTTATGGCTCAGATTCAACTTAATTATATAACTTAAGCTCATTTACCTTCTCAACACCTTAAACACCAAAACTAACTAAAATAATATCTTTTAGACCCAACTTGGTATGTATAGAGAGTGATTAATATAAAAATAAAGTGTACATTTTAACCTCTCATCACATCCCCACACTTATCTTTTTCCGTCTCGAAAAACTGCCATGGAATCATAATTGGGAAATCAACTTCAAAATTATTCAACATTTTAATTTATCAACCAATTCAATTCCACATTCCAAAATGTATTCACATATACTAATTGCAATTGTCGATATTTCGGTCCGACTAAACCCAACCACTGATCTTTGAGCCCCCAAGGTGTTTATATAAATTACCAATCAGTTGTATCAATCTGCCTATGTGTCCCACATTCAGAAAGTCCTAGCTTAATCTAATCCCGACTCAAATTCGGTCAAAGTAAAGGGTAATAAAGATGGATTATTTATATTTTCCCCACCCTAGTTAAACTAGATACTCATATATCTCAAGAATGATGGATTTGAATGGATAGTGAAGTTGCTTGAGCATTTATCTGACTACTATTGCTTTCTATTTTTTTTTCATTTTCTTTTCTTTTTTTTCATTTTTTCAAATTTTTTTTTTCATTTTTTCAAATTTTTTTTTTCATTTTTTCAAATTTTTTTTTCATAGATGGTTAATTTTAACTATACTTACCAACGGACATCATCAGAGGCATTCTTTCACAAGGTCTTACCCCCGAAATCATACGTGAGTGTTTTGCCCGCGAGATCCAGAACATCATCAGAGGCACTTACCACGGGATACTATCCTTAGTTCGTACGTGAGTATTTTGCCCCTTCACTCTAATTCATTAACCAATTTATAACCTAATATGCTCAAAAGATGGAAAGATGGGGCGCCGTTATTTCTCGGATTTGCTTTCGCAAAAAGATCATAACGTGCCAGTTATTCTGAGGATATATAAGTCTCTAATTTAAAAAGGTCTTTTTCCTCCTAATCATCAGTTTCAACATCACTCTAACTCCTAAAATGGGAACCCACTAGCAAGCTAATTATTTACATATTTATACACAAATAAACACCAAGGGATAATTAAGCTTTACTAGATCAGTTGGGCCTACCGACACATCACAAATTAGATATATTTTCCATTCTCTCCTTTTCTTACCACTTTCCCTTTCTTTCTTGATTTTTATTTTTGAAAATCGACTCCCAATTGTACTATCATTTTCCATGTACCGGCAATTTTCCAAAAACAGATTTGACTCAAACACTTAAAACTAAAAATGACTCAAAAATTGCAAAATCTTTTTGGATTTTTTTATGTTTTTCAAATTTTTTTTTCTTTTCTCGAAATAAACACAACTACCTAAAAATTCAAAAACTTTAAAATTAAAAATAAAACTGACGTCCTGTCTCCCTCCCCACACTTAAGATCGACATTTCCCTCAATGTGATAGGAAACACGCACATAACGAATATACAGACACGAACGGTGAAAATAAAAATAAAAGAGGAATGCAAAAATAAAAAGAAAAATAAAAAAGAACAAGTTGGAACACACTCCCCTGATATCATCGTGAAAAGCTCCTCGGAAGTCGTCCAACACCCTCTCACACAGATCGTGAATTCCAGAAATCTCGATGGAAAGTTTATCGGAGGTGGATGTGAGTGAGTGCGAACGAGACAACGGTGGTGGGGTGTTTGGAAATGGTGGTGATGAGTGGTGATTGCGAAGAACCGACCCGTTTAAGGATTTTGATTTTTTAGAAATTTTTTGAATTTTTTTTTTTTTTTTGATGAATTTTGGGGCGTACCTCCCAGAATTGTAACATTCTGGGCGTACCGTCCAGACCCATTTTTGGCAGAAAGTTTCGAAAATTTTTGGGGACTCAAATTTTTTCTATCTCTTGGAAAAACACTTGTTTTGCACCACCAAACGTCTCTACTGCAACATTTTTTATAAAACATACCTGAAACGCGGTAAACAACACAATTTCATTCCCGAGCTTCCCGATTTCCTGAAATCACACCAAAAATGTAAAATCTAACAAAAACTACGAACACACACGAAAATCAAAAGAAAAACAAACCGCTGGGTTGCCTCCCAGTTAGCGCTAAGTTTTTAAGGTCTTCAGCCAGACCGTACTTCCCTTTCACGGAGGCTTAAAAACATGATTCTCTCCAATTTTCAGCTCAGTGAACTGATTCTTTGTAAACTCGAACTTGCCATCTCGAATCCATCCACTAACTTCACCATTTTCCTCATCCTTCATTTTCACTGCACCTCGACCATCTTCATTTTTTATATCAGCTTTTCCTTCACCCCCAATCTGAGCCTTCGATCTCATCACTTTCTCTCGTGGTTTGTGCCCGTTTTTAGCATCCTTCAGCTCCCCCGAATCAATGTCTACCGGGTCACCGGTATCCCCACACTTGAGTTCATCAACCTCCACTTGCAACCTGTCAACCACAAAATCACCTTCCACAAAATCACCTTCCATTGTATCCTTCTCTATTTTACTAGGAGGACACTTGTCAGTAGCAAACAGTTTTGGAATAGTATTAATAACCGAATATTTAAAAACATGATTAAATAAATTTAAAGATAATACCCGGCTGCCAAACTGCATTGTACATGTACTCGCTCTGCAATCAATTTGTGTGTTTGCGGTGGACAAGAATGGTCTTCCAAGTATGATCCTTGGTTGATGTCCCGTATCCTCATAATCAATTACCAAGAAGTCCTCGGGATAGTAAAATTCACCAACTTGAACAACCACACCCCTCAACATACCTCGTGGTTTCTTTGATGATCCATCCGCAAATACCACCTTTGTTTTAACCTCTTGCACGTCACCCAAACGAAATTGCTCACAGATGTTACTTGGAAGAACACTCACTGATGCTCCAAAATCCAACAGTGCCTTGTTGGTTGAGAACTCTCCAATCTTAACCGGAATCAATGGTGTCTTCAACTCTTCGAACTCTTCCTCAACATCACTTGAGTCATCATCTACCAACGTGTTGATTGCACTAATAGGAACTCCTCGGACAGTCTTGACACCTGAAGTAGAAGCTTGGTGAGCTGGATTAATGTTAGTATCACTAGGTAACTTACCTGGCTCTCTTCTTGAATTTTCAGCAGCTAGTTGACCCAATTGTTTCTGCACAGCTCCCATTGTCTTATCTTGGAGCTCGAACCTCCTATCGAACCCTTGAACTTTGTCGGTTAACTGTCTGTGGCTGGCGGATAACTGTCTTTGCTCATCGAATAGCTGCTTTTGACCATCTACGAGTGAGTTCATTTTCTCCATCAAGGCGGCAAATTGCGCTTGCATCCCATCTTCCGGATTCGGTTGAGCTTGTTGGTAGCTCCTTTGGGGCGGATTTCCACCTGGAGTGTAGGTGTTCCGTTGGTAGCCCCCTTGATTATACCCGGATTGTAGGCCTTGATATTGCGTTGGAGCTCCACCCTGCACATTGGAACCTTGAAAGTCAGGATTCAATTGATTATTAGCATTACCATACCTGAAATTTGGATGATTGCGAAGGTTAGGATGGTAGGCGTTGGAGTTCATGGCTCCTTGCACATAGTTGACATCTTCACTCTGCTGCACCATGATGGAACATGAATCAACAAGATGGCCCAAATCACCACAACCCGTGCACACCGGAATTTGTGCACTTGCCTTTACCTCTTCTGATGCTCCCCCCAACTTCATTTGCGCTACCTGTTTCTCCAATAGAAGCGTCTGCTGGCGGAGTTTCTCTATTCGTTCTTCTGCCTCATAGTCGATAGATTTAACCGAGGCGGATCTCGATCGTCTTCCATTCTGAGCAAGCCTCTTGGAGGTGGCACTCAATCTTTCCATGTGCCCCCAATCTACCTCTTCCGTGTTAGTTAAGAAAGTTCCATTGCTGATGGAGTTCAAATCTCGGATGTCTTCTGGAAGGAGGCCATCATAGAAGGACTTGATTAGATTCCATGTGTCAATCCCATGATGTGGGCACTTGCGTAACAAATCCTTGAACCGGTTGAAGGCCTCATGAAATGGTTCCCCGGTATGTTGCTGGAAGGATCGGATCTCCTCTTTGACTTCACTTGTCTTGCTCATTGGGTAATACTCTTCAAGGAATGCTTCCTGCATTTGCTCCCACGTGTAGATGCTACTGGCAGGTAGGCTCTCAAACCATCTTCTTGCCCGATCCTTTAGAGTATACGGGAAGAGCATCAACTTAACATCTTGCGTGGTGAACCCCGTTGCCCCAATGGGAATGCAGATTGACTCAAAGGAGTGTATATGGTGGTAAGGTTCCTCGGTTCTCTTCCCGTAGAATTCTGGCAAGTGGCTCAAATATTGAGGTCGGACCTCAAATGCTCTTCTGTTAGTGCCAATTGGGGTGACCACCGCAGATGCGCTCGGGACTACTACCGGTTTAAAGTGGCTGGCCACACCCTGAACCTGTGGGTTTGCTACCAGTCGTGGAACTCCTCCTTCGACTTGAATGCGCGCTCCCCCATTGTTTGGTTGATTAAATTGTGGGACTCCTCTTGGGGGAGGAGCGCGTGGCACTAGTGGTGCAACATTTGGTTGTGGAGCTCGTGCACGGTTCCTCGGAGCTTCATTTGGTGGCTCCACTCCATATCCATACCCGTCGTCCTCCTCATCTTGGTCGTACCAGTCTTGCCCCCACTGCTCTTCCTGTCTCAGCCAGTCTGGATCTTCAAACACTGGGTTTTGTCGAAATTGGGGTCGGTTTGCATTTCTGAAAAGTGGTGGTGGAGGTTGTTGTTCTGGGGCGCGGCGAAATCGAGGCTGTTGTGGTTGGGGTGGTGGAATTGGTTGCTGGCCCCGGTAGTGGTAGTCTCCCTCATCATGTTGTGAGGATTTGGGAGATAGTGACGGGAGGGAATTGTGCCCGTGCACCCTAAATGGTGGGGTTTGTAGCGGAGGGATGTTTTGTGGCATGGCGGGGTTCTCGGGTGCATTTTGGGGTTGGTTTTGTGGTTGGTGGTCTTGATTGAGGTTTTCATTTGAGTTCGGGTTTTGGTTGATGTTGGGATTTGGGTTGATGTTGGGGTTCGGATTTTGGCCCTCCATTGCCTTTCTGTTTCTCTGCTCTGCTCGGTTCTGCCGAGCTGTTCTTTCAATCTCCGGATTGTAAATCAGCGGGGATGTCTTGCGGGAATGCCGCGTATGCATGCACAATCACCTAAAACCTGCAAAAACGGTCACAAAAGAGCAAACGAATTACGCAGCACTGTTCCAGGGGGTGTAAATAATGCAATAGAACAGAAAAAACTGAAACTTGGATGGTCAAAAATTTGAAAACTTTCTGTGATATTTAGCCCCAAGGCGTACCGCCCCAGAATATGGATTCCCAGGCGTACCGCCCAAAAAATGAAATTCGACAAAATTAAATTTTTTTTTTTTAGATGCAGAAATTAATTACTGGAATAAAAAGACACTATTTTTTTAGATTTTTTGATTATTTTTTTGAAAAATGAAACAAAAAATGCAAATTAAACGAAAATCAACTAATCAAAAAGCGCACTAATTCCCCGGCAACGGCGCCAATTTGATAACGGTTTGTCAGGCCGTTTCAAATCCCCAACTTAGATTGATTATGTAGTAGTGGAAGCTAGGGTTATCGAACCAAGGGAATATGTGGAAATTGATTAATTGATTGATTACCTTATTAACTAAATTAACTAAATTACCAATTAACCTAAAATTATACTAAATTGCCACTTGGCTGTTTTGAGTGATTGAGGTGAATTAACTACTAAAGTAACTAACTTTAAGCTAATGAAATACTTGAACTATCAATTAAACGAAGCTAACCACTTTTGGATCCTAGTTGGCTACCGATCTAGGCAAAACCTAATTACTTAAATGTGACACATAGACATGCCCCCCAATTGCTTCCTTGACCTAATAACCTAAATTTCTAATGGGCTGATTAGTCCTGCCGCAAGAAAGTGCTAGATCATTAAACAGTGGACCACTAAAACCCTAGGTTACTAGCTAGATTAAACAATTTAGCATGCGGGTGTTCAACGGTAGCAAGTATTCCGGAACAACTAGTTAAGCAATTGATTAGGAACAGAACGATTTTACCAACCAATCACCAAAAGCGGTTAGTGGTGATTAGCCGGACATGGCGAACAAAACAAACATGATCACAATTAAAGATTGCATAAAAAACGTTACCGGATGATTGCAAGAACTCCAATATCTTAAAACAAGGTGAAAAATTCGTAATTCTCACCCCAAAAACGGCTGGGGATGATTAGGGTTCGAACTAGATCCTAAACACCCTTTAAATAGGTTTAGAAAAATAAAACAATTAATTTTCTGCCGACTCGGCCCGTGGGCGTACCGCCCTAATTTTCTCCAACTCCGGCGTACCGCCTGAGTTTCTGACTTGCGAACTCTCGGATTTCAATTGCTGCTCCGTTTTTTCATTCACATTATGGTGACTTGATTTATTTAATTCATGCTCAAATCACGTGCTTCGTATCTAAATACATTTGTCGGTTCCTATTTCACATTTGCATCAATCTCCTTTAAATTCCCCTGGCCACGTGAGCTTCAAGCCTTTATAATTACTTGCAAACTTCATTTTCTCTATGCTGTTCATGCAAAATATAACAAAACATGATTATTAGATTTTATTATTATTTTCATGTTTTTGTATTTCTAATTAATTAAAAACAACATTTATAAACGATGATATAAAAGTTGACCAGTTTAAAATGTTATGGCTCAGATTCAACTTAATTATATAACTTAAGCTCATTTACCTTCTCAACACCTTAAACACCAAAACTAACTAAAATAATATCTTTTAGACCCAACTTGGTATGTATAGAGAGTGATTAATATAAAAATAAAGTGTACATTTTAACCTCTCATCAAAAGTCACCCACCGGAAGATGAATACTATCGATGTAGTTCCTAACCGATTTGACAGAATATTCTGTTTCGCCATCCAAGCTCCATGACCATGCGTCGCAACCATTATTTAGAGAAACTTTTGAAATCTGCTCCATGAACGTGTCAAATTGATCTGATTCCGCTCTACCACGGATGTCTCTCCGCCAAGACCATGTCCATCCATCCCCATCTCTAAAATCACACACTAGACCATCTTTGTTGAGAGTAAGGGCAAAGAGACGAGGAAAACGAACTAATAAAGGACGATCATCAATCCAAATATCTTTCCAGAATCTCGTATCATTACCAAAACCGACCTTTTTTCTAATCACATTATCGGGAAGGAGGTTCGTGTTATGACACGAATCACAAGCTTTAATGATGTGAGTCCAAGTACTAGAAAAATTTCCTCCATGAGAGTCTCCCAAGTTGTTACCGTGAATAGCTCTAATTATCCGAGCCCACAAAGCCTCACTGCAATTAACAAATCTCCAACGCCATTTATATAAAAGCGCCATATTCATAGCGTAGAGACTTCCAAAACCGAGCCCACCATGCTCCTTTTTGGCGATGACTTGATCCCATTTGATCCAAGGAATTTTTCGATCATTATCATTAAAGCCCCAAAAGAATCTTGAACGAATCATTTCCAACATTTTAATCACTTTTTTAGGGACCGGGAACATAGAGAAAAAATATGATCCTAAAGACCCCAGAACCGAAGTAACAAGAGTGGCCCTTCCTCCTATGGATAAGAGATTTCTTTTCCATTTGTTGAGACGTTTATTAAATTTATCAAAAATAGTTTCCCAATTTGCAATACCTGACATCTTTTTACCAACAGGAAGACCAAGATAAGAAAATGGTAATCTATCTGACTTACATCCTGCAATTTTCGCCATCCGAGAGGATTCTTCATGAGAAACCCCAATCCCGAAGATAGAAGATTTCTGAAAATTTATAGAAAGCCCCGAAACTCTATGAAATATCTTTAGGATCTCAACGATGTTAGACACATTGTCCTTCGACCAATGACCAACAATCATAGCATCATCCGCGTAAAAAAGGTGTGATAAGTTCACATTATTAATCTGGATACCTTTATAAAGACCCGCATCAACCGCATCTTCAATGAAAAAGTGCAGGCCTTCCATGACAAGAATGAATAAAAACGGAGCCATAGGATCTCCTTGACGAAGACCCCTACCAATATTAAATTCCGCAGACGGACTGTCGTTAACCAAAACAGAAGATCTTGTCGATGAAAGACACGATCTCACCCAACCTCTCCATTTATTACCAAAACCCATAAAGTTTAACATCGTATCAAGATAATCCCAAGAGACCGAATCATAGGCTTTAGCGAAATCAATTTTAAAAAGAAGGAGACTTTTTTTCTTGTACTTGAACCAGTCAATAATTTCATTAACCATTAAAGGACCGTCCAAAATTTGACGCCCTCTAATGAATGCAGATTGCTCCTGACTGACTACTTGATCCACCACTCTGGCCATCCGGTTCGCCATAATCTTAGAAATAATTTTGTACTGTAAGCCCACCAGACTAATGGGCCTATAATCCGAAAAAGAAACCGGGCTATGGATCTTGGGGAGTAACGAAATAAACGAGGCATTACACCCCAATGGGATTTGAGCCGATTCAAAGAATTCGAGTACGAAAGCCTTAATATCATCTTTTAATATTTCCCAATATTTCTTAACAAACCCAAAAGAAAAGCCATCCGGACCCGGGGCTTTTTCAGAACCACAATCCCAAATAGCCTCCTTAATCTCAACAAGAGATGGAATTGATTCTAATGCAATCTTAGACTGATTGGAGATGGACCGAAATCTAACACTTCTGTTGACCACCTTTAGCTCATTACCCTTTCTGAATTTATCAGCAAAATAAGAAACAAAAGCATTTTTAATCTCATCCGGATTATCTAACCATGCACCGTTCACTTTTAACCCGTTAATGGCCATTTGACGTCTCTTGTAATTGATCACACCATGAAAAAACTTTGAATTTTCATCGCCAAATTTACCCCATTTTATCTTTGCCTTTTGAGCCAAATCCTCCAACAAAGGTTTTTCAATCTCATCAACTTTCATTAAAAGCTCGGAACGCCAATTAATCAAATCATCATTGCCTTTCCCATCATCCACAAGAGATTCTATTTTCATAATTTCAGAATGTAAGATCGATATGTTAGAGGCTGGATCCGGACGAAGTTTGCGCCACTCTTTGATTCTTTCTTTGAGACGTTTGAGTTTAACTTTGAATTGAATGAATTTAGAAGCGTGAACAAATGGTTCGGACCACGCCTTTTTAACCACATCATCGAACTCACTAACCAACATCCAAGAATTGAAAAACTTAAAAGGAGACGGACCAAAACCCCGAATGGATTGTCTAAACAAAATCGGGCGGTGATCCACAATCGTTTTATCAAGAGCCAATACCTCGATATTTTTAACCAACTCAAAAAGATTAGGAGTCACAAGGAATCGGTCCAATTTACTAGCATTGCGGCCTCTAGCATCAACTCGAGTAAAGTTGTACCCACCCATAGGCAAGTCAATTAGAGCTCCTTCTTGAATGAATGAATTAAAGTTGTTGACATTGCTTCTAGAAAAAGAAATGCCAACTTTCTCCGACTCGGTACGAATGGAATTAAAATCCCCAAAAATAATATAAACACCCGAGTTACTATTCATAAAATCAAGAACAGATAGCCAAAGTGCTTTTTTGTGTGACTCCATGTGAGGGGCATAAACGTTAATTTAATCCAAAACTAAAACCTTCACTATAACACAATATGACCAAATTTAAACATTCAAATAGGAAAGCTTCAACCTTTAATTTTGGATTTTTAAATTAAAATCCAAACCTTATTACTCAAAACAATCTTCTATTTTTATATGGATCTTTCTCTATCCTATGTATGAATTATTAGTTTATACATATAACATTTTAATTTCTTTTATTTATCAGACCCCTTTAAAACTTATAATTATTATATATAACAATGAAAATTAGAAAGGCATAGTGATCTTTTTGGTTTTCATACATTGGCCACAAGAGTTTAGAACTTTGGCATTTTCTACCCTTAAACTTTTACATTCTTTTTTTTAAACGGAATTGTAAACTTTAGGTTTTGATAGTTTAGTCACATATGTTTCATACTTTTACGTTTTCTACCCTCTAACTTTTAGACTTTTATTTTAAGTTTCGTGGTCTTCTAATTTGGCATGAAACTTTCATAATTTTCCTTTTTTCAACTTTCGTTTTTAGTATACTTTTAGATAAGTTTTGTGGTCATCTAATTTGGCATGAAACTTTCATAATTTTCCATTTTTCAACTTTCGTTTTTAGTATACTTTAAAGTTTTCGGCTTTGACCACGACTTTTATTTTATAGTTTTATTAGACTTTTACATTTATACCTCTTAACTTTTCTACTTTCGTTTTTAGTATACTTTTATAGTTTTATACTTTCACTACGAGACTTTTAAGATTTTATGTTTTATACCCCTTAACTTTTTTACTTTTGTTTTTATTGGACTTTTAGAGTTTTCTACATTGGCCTCGAATTTTTTATAGTTTTATATTTTGACCACATTAGAACTTAATTTTCTTACTTTACTTTTGTTTTTTAGTATGATTTTATACTTTTACCCTTTGAATACGAAACTTTTAGACTTTTACGTTTTATACTACTTAAGTTTTCTAATTTAGTTTTAGTTTTTAGTATACTTTCAGAGTTTCTGACTTTTTGCCTTAAACTGACAGATAAATGGATGGCCGTCGCGAAGCAAGGGCGGATCACCAACTTGTTATTAATAAGTTTATAATTTTTCTTATATATACTTCTTCCCTATTCCCTATATATACAAAGTTTATATATATAAAGTTGGGATTTTAGGTTTATATTACTTTATTATGATTGCATTAAATTGAATTATTTTAATGCTTTTATTAATATTTTAATATTACAAGATATACCTAATTATTTTATTCAATTTATATATAATTGTTAAGATAATAGTTTTTTATTTCATATGCTATTATTTTATTATTTTTTAATTTTTTCCCCTTTTTCATTGTTTTTATTGTTTTCTCATTTTTTATTCTTTTATTCTTATTATTATTAAATAATTATTATTATTTAATACTTTTTTTTGCTTTTTATTTTTGTTTTATTCGAACTATTTCCGTAAAGCGATTGGTGTTTTGTTTGTGGTGTAACAAAGTTTTTGATTTTAAGCATTTTGGTCATTATACATTCATTTATTTTCATCTTCTTTACGTAGTGTTATAGCAATTCAACTGTCTTTTGTACTCGCGATATCCCCGCAACAACTGGTTTTTTGGTTTTCCTTTTCCCGATTGATACAATGATTTGAAGCGTTGTGACAATTCCAAAACTGTAGCGTTTGTTATTGTTTGTTGATAGACAGCACAGTGCGTCTGCTCGACCCAATAACTATGAGTCTACGGCCCAACCAAATGACACAATGTTTAAACCCATTACAAAAATAATGACCCACTAAAGTTGTTCATCATTTTCTAAAATAGTATATTAGTATAAAGTATTCATTTTTTTTCAATTGAAAATTTGAATTACTGATGGACCACTAATCCACCGATCATCTTTATAAAATGGTATTCATGCTACTAGAATGATTTGTAAATGTCTATTCACATAACATAGCATCAACAAATTTAGAACACTGGGAATGCATCAAACAAAGACATGGTTTGCCAAAAACCACCGCATCACTTGATCCTTTCGAACACATTTCACTTCTTTCATGCTGTTGATTGGAAACCTTGTAAACCACTCACAAAAACTTGACTAGAATCTTGAGTAAGAGTGAATTGATTGCCGAAGTCTGAAAAACACAATGAAAATAGCATTGTGTTGACTAGATGGGTGGAATTCCCGACATATATCCCCTCTTTGGGATTAGAGGGGTTAAGCTTTTCCTCCTATATGCATGTGCTAAAGACTTGATGGTCTTCCACTCTGTTAGAGAGAGATTATATTGCATCTTTCTCAACTAGAATGTTTAGATTTACATCATAGGGATTAAACTATTTGCAGAAGAATGATGAAACTCATCATAGTATATAACAGTTTCTTTGAATTGTGGTTCATTAAGTTCCTTTCTTTTGTTTGATGGTTTTGCCTTTGTGATCAATTGAAACAACAGCTAATTAAACAACACCATCTGAATCTAATTGAAAATAAAGTAGTGAAAGAAAGTCTTGCTCCTTTAATAAAAAGAGAACTCCTTTATAAAATGCATCCCATTGCTCCTTTTAATAAAAAGGTCTTGGGTCCCTCCCTTATCTAAGCCCATTTGTCTATTATAAACTTCAGAACAAGTTGAAGCCATGAACTTCAATCCAAAAAAGTTAACAAAAAGTTACTTTTTATGTTAAACAAGATTTCCAACTCGTCTATTGTTGTGAGACCAAACACTTAAAGTGTTGATCTATTGCAGGGATCAAATGTTAAAACTGTTGAGCTTACTACTAAAAGTTATGTTACATGATTGTACTCTGTTACACCACAAACTTATTTGTTAAAGTCGGTTGTGTTTGTATATAAAAAAAGTGTTAGAAATTTACGAGAATAAAGAAAAAAAACTTATTTTATTGTTGTAGAAAAGGAAATAAAAACAAAGATGGACAAAATTCGTCATATTACTACAGCATATGAAAGAAAACTAACAAGGGTAGGTAGATTAGTAATTTAACTTTTAAGTTGATAAATGTATATAGGTATAGGAATTATAAAAATTAAAGTTCGAAAATTTAGAATGTTAAAGTTCGATTATTAACCATTATTAACTAGAATTCATACATCCTTTATCAGTGTATATGGATAACTATCTCTCGAGCACAGGTTTAGGTTCGGTTTCAATGGGAAAATAAAATGGAGCACCTAACAACGTATCTTCACAGACCAAGAACTACGAGATCACCCCTTTCATACCATTCGAGCCTTTTTTTTAATGCTTTTCCCCGAGGTCTGACAGAACCGGATGAAAAAATGAATACTAACCAAAACCGACCGGTTTTAGAAAACCATAAACCGAATATTGTTTCGGTTTCGATTGTGGCTAAGAACCGAACCATGATGAAAAACCGAAAACCGAACCGAACACTAACCAAAACCGATCGGTTTTAGAAAATCATAAACCGAAAAATTTGGTTTTTGTTTCGTTGTGGCTAAAAACCAAACCAAACCGAACTGTGCACACTCTTAGTGACTTGGGATCAATTCTTGTCCCTTCCTTTTCTTTTCCTCTTTCTTTCAAACCGGCTAACATTTTTCAGCTCGTTTACAAATTTCATTGTTTGTTTTCTTTTCTTTTCCTTTGTTTATTTCCTTCCGATTCACATTCTTCAACTCATTTACACATTTCTTTTTACACATTTCTTTCAACTCATTTACACATTTCTTTTTACACATTTCTTTGTATGTTCTTTTTCTTTTTCTCGGTACCTTTCCTACCAACTAAAATTCTTCGGCACATTTACAAACTTCTTTGTTTATTTTCTTCGCGTTTTATTCTTTTGGTAATAATTTAATTTTAAAAACTCCAGATAGGTCGCTGCCATGTTCATTTGCGTAGAGTTTTTTTCAATACAGAACCATTGTATGTTTTGACACCAATTTTATTTAAAACGATACTAGTCAAATGTGGTATGATTTTGCCTACTTCTTTCTGGCCTTTTCCGTGGTTTTATATTTTAGTTGTGCATTTTTTAAAATGCTTTTTCACTTTTTGTATAGCCTATTTCTACGACACCTTAAATTGTATTTGGGAACATATTTTTAATTATGTTTTACATTAATTAATTTGATCATACCATCTACGTTTCGATTTCTATTTTACTTCAAACTAAGTCTTCTAATATTTGATTTATCAGCTGTATTGTATAAACAAGATTTTCATCGTAACTTACGGTGAAAGAAAAACAAAGGGCTCAATTTTTTACTCGCCCCAGACCCTGAAAAATTAAAGGATTTCTAGAGACGACATGTATTGTTTGTAATGACATGTTTAGTGGTTGGAATATTATTTATAATGATTATTATTCATCAAATTCTTTGATTTATTTCTACATAAAGTTCCATATTTCCTTTGAAGTTCAACGCACGTCTTCTTTAATGTATTACATCCATGCATTCAGCTCGTGGCGATGTTCATCAAAAGTTTGCATTTCAAGATTGTGACTTGATTTGGTCAATAACTTCTACTTCAAGTCTCACCTTCTCAACTTTTTCCTAGCTATTTATTAGTTACCCTAAAAACATAAGATATAAAAGTGTATATATATAACTTGTTTCAGTCACAACTTAAACGTACAGTTTTCGTAACATATAGCAGAATATGATAAAATAAAACCTTACCTATATATACCCAATATAGCTTTAAATAGAAATGCGTAGAATGTGCACATTGATAATTATATGTCTATAATTATATCTCTATATAAACTCACTTAGTCCCCTTTCATAATCACACACTAATTGAGAACATATAAACTTCCAAAAATGCTTCCTCTTCTACATCTTATTCTCATGGTTCTAGCCCTCATCATCCCTCTTCAAACCATAGCACAATATGTACCACCTTACACCTCCTTTTTCGTTCCGATACACAAGCACACCGATGCGTTTAAGCCTTTCTACAGCGCTCAGATCATGACACAATACGTAGATATGCAATTCATACCTTCGAACTTCCTTATAGACACCGACGCCTCTTTGTCATGGCACGATTGCATCGTGCAATGGAACATGTATCCAGGCAGTTGCCCTGATGGCACACTTTGCACTTCGCCAGTCTCTTGTGATGAATACCAGTGTACAGAAGCGCGGACTTCTTACTCTTATAAAAGTGTTTACTGCCCTCGAGTGAGAAATACTACATCACCTGACGGATACTGCACGTGTCCGGTCAACGTTATGGACCCGATAGCCGAGCCGTATTGTAATCAACCTTTACTTAACTACGACAATTTCTTCGTGAACACAAGTAATGGTAAGAACCCTATTCCAGGTTTCTACGCTGCTTTCTCAAACGCGGCATGTGCTCCTTCTTCGTGGTTCGACTCATTCCCTGCAAGTGTTACTGGTGTCATCGCACTTTCCTCGTCCCCATACGCGTTTCCAGTTGCGTTAAATCAACAACCGCTTAACCGAACATTTTCTCTATGCTTTCCTAGCACCACTTCTGCTCCTGGGATTTTGTTCTACGGAAACGGTCCTTATTACCTTCTTCCACACTCTAGTGTTGATGTAAAAAGTTTACTTTCGTATACACCGTTACTAAACCAACCGGATTCGTTCGGGTACTTCATCCGTGTCAATTCCATTGTAATCAAAACGCGATCTATCGAAGTTCCGGGAGATGCAACCACCAAACTTAGTACCACAGAGCCTTACACCACTCTTAGAACAGACATCTATAACCCCGTGGTTCGTAGGTTTTCAATGGTTACAAAACGACTCGTTCCAGCAAACGCAATAGCGCCTTTTGGTCTTTGTTTTAACACCACCTCCACAAATGGTACAAAAGCTAATCTAAAAGTTCCTGATATTGATTTGAACCTCCAGGGTGGGAAGAAGTGGACTATATCCACTGCTAACTCCATGAAACAAATAACAGAAGATGTGGTGTGTCTCGCGTTTGTTGATGGTGGTGCGACAAGCAAACACGCAATCGTTATCGGGTCGTATCAGTTTGAGGATAACTTTCTTTCGTTCGATTTGGAGAATTCGAGCTTTGGGTTTAGTTCTTCGTTGTTACGTAAGCAGACTTCTTGTGCGAACTTCAACTTTACCATGGTTGGTTAATGTTGTTCCAGAAAACTTCTTGATGCTTTTAGCCAGATCACTTTGATCTTGTACTTGTTGCCTGCTGTCTAAATTGTAACTTTTTTTCCTTTCATGAAAAAGTGTTCATTGGCAAAATGTTAATAGCAAATTATCAGACATCTGGTGGAGTTTAAGTGAGTTCCTCTTTTATCTTTGTAATTATCCAAGATGAAAGACCGGTGCATAAAATGTTGAGATCAATTACAAGCATTCTGATCATTCTTTTAAGTGAATTTCGGCCTATTTTATCACTCACCCAATAACAGATCATTCTAAATAAATAATCCGCAAAATCTCTAAGATTAAATCAACACACAAAGTCACAAACCCTCCTAGTTTTACACATTATTTTAGTACATTTCTTCCAAAGATCATCAAACCTTATATATGTTCGATTTTTATACAAGTGGACGAGATTTACTCAAGTACATGCACCTTGCCGCAGTTTAAGCATCCTTAAATTGCTGGACGCTTCAAAATCTGTGAGAGAATCCTATCTTTTTTTTTCAAAATTTTGCTCCTCTTAAATGAGAAACTTCCACCTCCAAATTAGAAGACACTTACTTAAAATAGGCCGAAATTCACTTAAAATTGATAAAACTACGAAAGAACAAACCTAAAATTTGTTAATTTCTAGAGCAGAAGTACTGCAGATCGAGATGATCATACATATAGTATAGTTGTGAACAATAAAGAAAGGCTACAAACATATGCATAATGCATGCATGGTATGTGTGTCGCATTATCCAGGACCCATATATAAAATCATAAAAAATTTATAAAACAAAAAAAAAACAGAAATCATATGGTGGTGAAAATAGAACACATACCAGAAGGGGCATATATATAGCTAGCTGATTCCAGCCTTTTTGGAAAACACTCAGCAGCAGCTTGATTTGTGTTCACTTTCTTATAAATCAATGGAAACTAGAGGAATACAAAATGGCTGCAAGATTTCTAAAACCCACAAGAAAAAAGATTATTACAAACCCTAGAAGAAGAGAATCATGACCGAAGCATTCAGTGCCAATTAAACATACGTAATAACACACTATGTGTGGGACTGCGAAACTGAAGTAAAAGATGATACCTTAAGAATAACCTAGCTGGGGTTCACAGCATGTTGAAAATCACACAGACTTGTTCCCTATGCTTATTACTATATGACCATTCTGAAACAAGCTACGAGGACTATAACTTTTTTTAGTTTTCTTCAAATTTCCCATTAATAAGAGTTGTTAATCCGGTTTCTATTCAAAATTCAAAAATTATCCTATCTTCTCAATATATTAATTATCGCTAGTCTGATCACCTTCAACATATTCAAAGTAATCAAGCAAACAGAGAGTTAAAGGATCAACAGGTGCATTAGACTCCTAGATTTAGAAAAAAAAAATCCAGTCAGAGCCTCCATAGAAACAACGAAAAGATATGGGGACAGAAGGTCCCCTTGTCGCACACCCCTATGACATTGGAACTCCTTCGTGGGCGAGCCATTGATGAGAACGGAAGCGCGAGCCGAGGAGAGGATGTCCCGGACCCAAAGTCTCCACTTTCCGGAAACTTCATGTGACCAAGTATAGTATCTAAAAAGATCCAACCGATGGAGTCAATAGCTTTAAAAAATCCACTTTAAAAAACATGTCATCAGTCTTCGTATGTTTTTGCCAAGCAAAAACCTCGTTGATACTAAGAGGCCCTCCACAATATTTCTTTCAGTCACATACTCCATTTTGTTTCTTTAAATTGTGGCTTCTATTGAACAATATTTCGAGTTTAGTGATAGATCCGTTGGTAGAAGAGTAGCTTTGTACGGTTCTTTAAGAGATTTTAGGAGATCATGGATTGATTTCATGAGATAGGTATTTACCCAAGTTCTTTTCTTGTAAGGCTATATATAACCTCTTAATATTAAATAAAAGATTGCAGCTTTTATCACAAATACTTTATACCTACTCATCTTCTTCGAGAGTTTCCATATTCTTCATATTAGAGTTAAGGAGCTCACTTTTGTTTTGTTGATATATAAATCAGTTGGCTCGATATCCATCATTTGGTATCAGAGCCTAGGGCTCATACCGGGGAAGCGGGTTTGAAGATTGGAGGAAGCCTCCGCCACCGGCGGGGTTGTCGGTCGGTGGAGGGCAGGCTTGAAAGGGGCTGTTCGAGGCTGTCTTAGAGCAGTAGACTGAGACCGGGAGGTTGTTCGGGTCAGCCGTTGTCGAGGTGAAAGTACCGGTTGGGATGACGGGGGTGACAGGTGAACACCGGTGTGTCTCGTGGCTGTTAGTCGTCATCAAAGGAGTGGAAAAGGGCTGTTTGGGGACAGGTATTCTCGCGTGAAAAACAATGTCAAGTTGTTTGTGGGAGTGTTCTTGAAAGAAGATATTGACAAGGCCTTGATCAGCTTGTTCGTGATAAGGGGAGACCGGCGTAGTGAGTGAAAAACGAACGGAAGGAATCCGTCAAAGCAGGTGGCTTTGGATTGTGTACGTTTAGCAGGGTAAAGAAAGCGGTATAAGCGAGGTAGCTTGTTTTCTTGTCGGTGGAGAAGCCTCTTGAACAAGGGTAATCGGTAAAGGTTGCAAGCAAAAGAAAAAAAAACGGTGAGATATTATGGTGTTGGAGTTCAAATCGGTTGGCTTTGGATGTGACCGGAATGAGGTCGTTGATCCATTATAAGTCAAGATGTCAATGAACGGTTCTAGCGGGATGCCATGTAAGATGTTACAAGTGCCGTTAACGTGATTCGGGTTGAACCGCGATGACTTTAGGACGTGACCGAGGTGAAGGTCGAGTGTTCAGTAAAAGTCGAGATGGTTCGGGATCGAGAAGATGGTAATTTCGCTGCAGTGAAGAAAGGCATGAACAAACACAGATTAAGGGGATGAATGTTGGATTAATCGGTTTAATCACGGGTTACAGGTCAAGGGTCTCAATTAGAGTTTGAGTTATTTAATTAGCATGTTTTATTACGGTTAAAATGTTGTCAATTGTTGTTTAGTTTTGACCGAATTACAAGGAGAAAGTGCACGTTAGAATTGGTTAAGAGTTGGTCAATATTGTGTACCACTTCTTTAGGTGAGTAGCTTAGTGGTTAGGAGCCTTCCACGTTTCTATTATGTAAGGCTATAAAATGCCTATTTCTTTTGGTTAACGAAGAGTGCAGCTTTCCTAATTCCTATATCTTCTGCTCATATTTTTTACATATCTAAATTTGCTTATCCTCTATAAACATATACATACATTCATACGTGAATTAGTGTGTTGAGTAAGGGGCATGAACCAACACCCTCCACAATATTTCTTTCAGCCACATACACCATTTAATTTGGGTGTTAGAAATGATGTTATCTAGAACCATCTTCATACGTTCAGCAAGAACGTTAGAAATAACCTTGAAAATACATCCGATGAGACTAATCGGCCTATAATCACCCAACCGTTGAGCATCAACAATTTTTGGAATAAGACGGATAAATGAGGGAGCACACCCCTTGGAAATTTTCCCAGTTTCATATAATCTGTTAAGAACGAAGAAGAAATCATCCTCGAGATCACTCTAGAAGAATTTGAGGAAGTCGAAATTGAAACCATCTGGATCCGGAGCCTTATCGCCATCACATAACCACACAGCCCAGTGGCGGATCCAGATTTTTTTTTCAGTGGGTGCCAAAAAAAATCAGTAAAAGATTACATAAGTTAATAAAAACAACATTAAAATTAGTTATTTTTATTTAAGAAAAATTGATAACTTTTGGCATCTTGGGTGCCAAAAACAGCTAAAAAGAGCTAAAAAAGCTATTTTCACAAACCTTCGGTGTCTTAGGTGCCAAAAACAGCTAAGGCTATTCGTAATGGGGCGTTACTGGGCCCTTTAACGCCCTATAACGCCCCGCCCCACTACGCTTAGGCGTTATGGGGCGTTATGGATGGAAAAAAATTCTTGGACTTAGCCAGGTAACGCCGAGAGAGGGGAGAAGTCAAATGATTGTGGGGCGTTATGGGGGCTTTATCCACTACACCATAAAGCCCCATAAAGCTCATTGTCCAGTCACCGTCCACATGGCGGATAATGCCCCATTCGGGGCCTTATGGGGCCTTATCCATTACGGGTAGCCTAAAAAGAAGCCATTTTCAACAGTCATGGGTGCCTCGGAAAAAAAAACTTTGGATGCCTAGTCGTTCGGTTCAAGGAATTAGCACTAAAATTTTAAATTTAAGTGGGTGCCTAGGACCCCCCTGAGTCCTAGGTGGATCCGCCTATGACAAGCCTCTTTAATCTCCATTTTAGTGAAGGGCTTGATCAGGTCCTCACCTTGCTCCGTCATTATCGATCTTTTCCCTTCACAGTTCAAGGACGGACGAGATGTGGAGTTGTATTTTTGAAGAGATCCTTGAAGAAATCTCATGTTGCATCTTTGATTTTTGAAGGATCTTCAACCCATAAGTTATCAACCCACAAGGCATTGATATGAGTGTTAGGCGTGTTCGAATTGATGTAATCGTGGAAAAAAACAGTAGTATCATTCCCTCCATCACTCATTTAATACGATATTTTTTACGAATATCCGATTGCTTACAATTTTCTAACTCCATGAGACTTTTTTTTCTTATTGATCCACTCATCCACTTCAATGTCATTTAAATTTCTAACCTCACAGGTTCAGTCCATCCTGTTGCAAAAAAGTTTTAACTCATTTATTTCGTTTGTCAAAGCCTCCTTTTGCTTGAGATTCTCATCTTTGACAATCAATTTAACCCCCCTAAATTTAACTAGCACTTAAGATTTTCCTTTCAGGTGACTTCTCGCATAGATAGTGCAAAATGTATAGGTTAAAATATGCGAGAAGTCCATAATATGTGAATTGCCTATAAAGATTTTCCGCACATTATGTCTATATATATAGGTCGATCAGGTCAGTTTCTACAACTAAGGATCACAAGCGATAACAAAGCTCTGCGCAACTATAACCTCGAGTTCGGAGTGTTGTAATTGGCTTTTCAATCATTCAGTACATTTTAGGAGCTCGCATCATCATTTTTGTGATTCTATTTGCCAATATTCAATCCTTTACTGTTCCGATCTGTTCTTCACTGTGTTCGTGTGTTTTGAGCTTCGGTGAGCTCAATTGTAATCGAACCGGATCCAACTGATAGCAAAAGATCGAGAATCTGGACCTTCAGAATTACCTTGGAGTGTGGATTGAAAGATCAAAGAACGCTCTTGTTGTCAATGGGAATCATTGGATAAATAGAAATTGCGAGCAATCTCATGCTGATAACGTGTTGAATAACAACAGCTCATTAGCAATCAAATGTAATATGAACATAGAGAAATAGATAAGAGAAAATTTTGTAGAACTCATTTCAGTTTTCTCACAGAGATAGTGCGAAATGTATAGGTTAAAATCTGCAAGAAGTCCATAATGTGCGAAAAGTCTGTAAAGACTTTCCGCACATTATCTCTCTCTCTCTCTCTCTCTATATATATATATATATATATATATATATATATATATATATATATTACTTTTTACCGTATCAAGCAATTTTACCAAAAATAGCAATATTATCAAGCTCTTATAACACACTAAAATTTCTTTCTGTACTCCTTAGCAAAGGCTCCTAGTATCTGAGTTCTTCCCAAGTTCTTCATACCATATTCTCAACAAAATTTAAAAAAAAAGTCTTTTTTACCTTCTTCTACCTTCTCTGTATCAAAGTTTATCCACTATGCATACACTCATCATGCGTCCCCCTCTTACCTCTGTAAGTTTCTCTTATATATATATATATATATATATTTTTTTTTACTTTTTTACTATAA
>JBCNJP010000006.1:61351808-61369988 GCA_039602395.1 Deinandra increscens subsp. villosa
GTTCCCTCAGCAGATGTGTCACGGAATATTTTTAAAGATAATAATGGGACGCGTGAGCACGAGGTCAGAGTTTCGTCAGCAGATGTGTCACGGTCAATGGATGTATGTACCTATCTGAAATATGAAGTGTGTCTTGTGTTATATGTAGATATGATCTCATATCAAGTACTTTTCGCAAAAAATCTATAAAAACAGATAAAATTTATTTTATTTTATTTTATTTTATTTTATTTTATTTTATTTTATTTTATTTTATTTTATTTTATTTTATTTTATTTTATTTTATTTTATTTTATTTTAGTTTAGCTTATTTTTTTCAAAATTATATCTTCCACCCAGATCCAGTATCTCTTCTGATCTTTGAAAATATTTCAAGACAACGATTTTGTTTGTGAAGACTCTCATTGAATATCATCATCTTAGAGGGTATTGTTGGAATATCCAAGATATTCCAGTTTAGTCCGTTGACTAAGTGAAGACCGTTTTTTTAAGCCCTTTTCTTATTCAACCTAAACCTAAATTGTTATAAAATATTGGGTGAGCATTTGTGTGTCTGACTTGTGTTGACCTTGTTATCTAGGGTTGTATGACTAGCACCAATCATTCAATTGAGTTTAGATATTTTTATATTCTATGATTATGTAAATCATATTCTATGATTCTATGGGAATACTTTGTCATTTTATGTGATAATTATACTTATGATTTCATGTGGAATATATATATATATATATATATATATATATATATATATATATATATAGGGTTAGTTCAAATGAGAACCAATTGGTTTTGAGAACTTTTGAGAACCCATTCTGGGCCACTAAACTTCAGGGGGGGAACGCACCTCAAATTCATGGGGGGGGATTTCCTACATATATAACTAGTGGCTCAGAATAGACCTCAAAGTTCTCTAAACCAATTAGTTCTCGGTATGTATCCTCTCCCTATATATATATATATATATATATATATATATAGGGTGAGGTTCATTGTAGACAACCCCATAAGTGTAGACAGGTAGACACCCTATTTCACATGTGAAATTACTTTATTTCATATGTGTTTTCACATGTGAAATTTTCTGAACAATGAGAAAAAGGAAAAAAAAGAAAAAAGAAATTAATCATAACCATTAGATCAAGAGATCTAATGGTGAAAAAGGGTGTCTACCTGTCTATCAGTCTAACCTTTACACCATTCTTCATCATTCAAAAACTCTTTAAGAAGAAGCCCTGTCGTGAAGCTCCCGCACCGAACTTTAACACTCTATGAAATCACAGGATCCAAAAGCTTTTCCCGTCTCTGTTCCCTGCTCACAAATCGATCATCACCAGGAACTATTACTCGGAATTCATGATTACGATACCGACTCATCGTTCGATCAAGTTGTCGACCCGAAACCACCTCGAAATCACTTCGGTTGTCGTCATTTAATCAAGGTAATGATTACTAATTCATGTTTAGTTCGCGTTAAGATCGGAATAATTGGGTTCGCAAGACCTCGGGAGGTTTACTGGTTCATCAATGGTGGCCGACGGGTTTAGGGTTGGTTAATGAAGAAGATGAAGACTGGTCGTAACTCGTTAAGTATTAAATTGTCTGGATACAACTCGATCTCAGGGTCAGCCGAATGGCTAAGGCCTGTGACCTCGGTTCGAGTGGTCGCCGGTTCAAACCCCGGCCGTGTCATTTCTTTTTTTAAAACAATTTCTGTAATTAGATTCCTGGTCCATTCCGTGAATAAAAGCAATATTTTCAAAACATTAACCAAACCAGGAGCCTAGCCCGGTGGCCGGAGTGTCGACAGTAGACCTAGAGGTCACGGGTTCGAACCCGGTGACCTCCGGTTTTTAGTTTTTCGTTTTATTTTATGTTTTTATGAACTTTTCGGCCTAAAAATTTATCACCGATCGTTCTCCCATGTTATTTTGGACCGAAAGAACCCTCATAGACATTGTATCTTCGTTCTTATTTAATTGGTTTATATAAATTGATTTTCATATTTGGCTATTTGATGGTGATTTGTAAAAGAATTCATATTTGGGATATATATATAGATATATATGAATTTACGCATCTAGAAAACATAAAACGAACGTTTTGATAACCCTTATATTTGTATAAAAATCTACGTATATGGATAATGTATTTTGTCGTATCGTGCGATATAAACCTTCTAAACATTAGAATTATATATTTATTGAAATATTTAAAAGCATATATAAACATACAACTATATTTTGGAATACTCTTTATTGATGTAACTACAGTTGGTTATGAGTATATATATTTATATATATACACACATGTTTTATTTTTCGATTTTCCTGGTTGTATATTATCATTGAATAATATACTCTTCGTCGACTTTCGTAATTACCATGATTTTAGCTATTTGTCTTCCTTGACTCGTTGTGGGACCTTATGATCCTCGTCATGTCATGGTTGACGTTGTCCATCTTTCACCGTTGGTCTAGAGTAAGCTACCCTTGTTTGAACACACACTTACGTTTGTATACTCGTTAGGAGTTTGGTAGAGAACACAAGACCTACTGGTTGTTATTGGCTGTGATTAATTATCTGGAATTGCTGTGCACCCGAAGGTGAGTTTCACGGCCCCATTTTACTGTTTTAATTCTGTTGGGGGAGATTAACATGCATGAATTATACAACTGAGATAATTAGACTTTTATATATCACTTGAAGTACTTGTAGCACACTGATACAACAAAGTCCTTCTTATGGTACCGTTAGTATTAATGACGATAGCGGGAGATATATTGTAGTACTACTGGGTCTGACAAACCCTACCCGGGTTAGTCGCTCTGGCACGATTGGATATCGAACGGGTGTTATATTTGTCCTAAACACAACAAGGCAAACTATAAACAACTGTTAGCTTCGGTGACCATCAACATGCGAAGTTTCATGTATATAGTCTAGCTAGCTATTTGATATATATTAGTGATTATGCTCTTACAACTTGACTATTGTTGAACAGTCAATCTTAAACTCAACTTGACTGTTATTGAATAGTCAATCTTAAACTCAACTTGATTGTTGTTGAACAATCAATCTTAAACTGAACTTGAACTGTTTTTGAATTGATAAACCTGTGAACTCACCAACCTTTGTGTTGACACTTTTAGCATGTTATTCTCAAGTTGCAGATGATCGAGTATCACGAGTACGCATGCATGAGTCTTGAAACACTTTTAGTGTCTTTGGTCAAGTCACGTCATCTTGGGTGACACTGTTTTTACTTTAATGTTTTCATTATATTTACGCTTCCGCATTTGTAAAACTCTGAAATTATAATTTAATGAAATATGAAACGTCTTCATTAATTATTGGTCGTTTGGTGTAATTAATGGACAACGATCCTGGTTTGTCACGCTCCCTGCGGCGGTATCCCGCGCGTGGATTTTTAGGGGTGTGACAATTTAAGACATCTTTTTTGCAACAAGACCCCCTGATTTTACATAATGTAAAAAAGAAACCCTTAAATTTCAAAACTATTAAATGTGATCCTCTGAGTTCCAAAACTAATAAAATAGAACCCCTAAGTTTCAAAAATATTATGTGCAACCCACAAGACATTTTTCATTCAAAAAATGGATTTGCTAACATTGTAAAAAAACAAAATGGGAAACAAGAAACATCATGGATCCTTGATTGTGGAGCCACCGACACCATGACGTTTGAAAAATGAGACATAATCTCAACGTCACCATCACGGAAAAAACATATCGAAACCGCAAATGGGGGAGTAATGGCGGTAGAAGGAAGGGGTGTTGTTGAAATAACACCATCACTAAAACTCTCGAATTGCCTTTATGTACCCTCCCTATCACATAAACTATTATCCATTAGTCATGTAACAAAGGAGCTAAATTGCACTGTTTTGATGCACCCTACATTCTGTATCTTACAGGATATCAGGACAGGGGTGATTATAGGCCGTTGCACTGAAAGACAAGGATTATATTACGTGGAGGAAGTGACTCATGAAGGAACTGCAATGCTGGCCCACGGAACCACAGATAGAGAAGCTTGGTTATGGTATAGGCGTCTAGGACACCCATCTAGCGGTTATTTACATTTATTATTTCCAAAACTTTTTCCTCAAAACAAAGTGTTAAACTGTGAAGTGTGTGTGTTAGCCAAGAGTCACAGACATTCTTTTACACCAAATAACACTAAAGTTAGTGTGGGGACCTGCCAAGGTCATGGGTGGACAAAATTATCGCTTTTTTTAATTGTTCGTTGCTGATTGCACCCGTATAACATGGATCTATTTTTTAAAACACAAATATGAGGTTTTTGATAAATTCACAATATTTTACACAATGGTGCAAACACAATACCAGACCAACATTCAAACCCTAAGGTCTGACAATGGGGGTGAATTTGTTAATATTTCGATGATACTTTTTTGTCAAACAAAGGGAATAATCCACCAAACCTCATGTCCTCACACCCCAAGCAAAATGGAACTATTGAATGAAAAAAAACGTATCCTTCTTGAAATAACTCGTGCCCTCCTAATCGAATCCCAAACCCCCAAGTTCTTCTGGCCTGAAGCCCTTGCTACTGCTACCTATCTTATCAATAGATTACCAACCAAAGCCCTTAACCTAAAAACCCCTCTACAAACCCTATCTGAATTTACAAAAATTCCTCCAAGCCTTACCCTTCAACCACGGATCTTCGGGTGTTCTGTCTTTGTCCACATACCGAAAACCGATAGAACCAAACTCGACCCATGTGCAGAAAAATGTGTGTTTGTCGGATATGGAATTAATCAGAAAGGCTACCGATGCTACAGTCCCCGAAAAAGCCACATATACACCACCATGAATTGTGACTTCCTTGAAACAGAGTACTTTTACAAATCCCAACTTAGTGATTTCCGACATAGTGACGAAGAGCAAGAAATCAATGACACACTAAGTTGGCTTAGAAGCACACCATTAGAAGAAAAGATTGTCCACAACATCCCAAATGAGTCACCGAATCCACAACAATCTGAACCGATCAGTGTCACAGAACCAACTCCTCCTAACCTGGTATCCGAGGTAAGTACTTCTGAAACTCATGAAAATAATCAAACAAGTGAAGCTCATGAATTTGTTGATATAGCAATAGAAACTACTGAAACAAATTAAGATCAGACACAAGACAACACTACTGGAGGATATGTTCTTCCACCAAGATCCACTCGGGGGGTTCCTCCAAAACGCTATACCCCAGAAAAGCAATCTAAAAGCTCCAGGTTGCCCATCGCCAATATAGCAACAGGGAACTTAACTAGAGAAGCTAAAAATTTTGAATCTACACTTTATGATGATCAAGTTCCAAAAAATGTTGAAGAGGCCATGAAATATCAAAACTGGAGAAAAGCAACGGAACTAGAAATGGTTGCACTGATGAAGAATGACACATGGGAGAAATGTACCCTTCCGTCAGGAAAAAAACCTGTTGGATGTCGTTGGATCTTCTTCATCAAACACAGAACTGATGGAACCATCGAAAGGTATAAGGAACGCCTGGTGGCAAAGGGGTACACTCAAACATATGGAATAGATTATTCAGAGACTTTCTCCCCAGTAGCAAAGATTGACACTATCAGGGTTTTATTCTCAATAGCCGCCAATAAAGAATGGCCTCTTCATCAATTCGATGTGACGAATGCCTTTTTACATGGAGAATTAAAAAAAAGAAGTCTATATGGATGCACCGCCTGAATTTACAAAGAGTTTTAAAACAACATGAGTTTGCAAATTAAAGAAATCTCTCTATGGCCTCAAGCAATCTCCTCGGGCATGGTTTGAAAAATTCACCCTAGCCATGAAGAAATATGGGTTCAAGCAAAGCAACTTCGACCATACTCTTTTCCTCAAGCGAAGAGGTAAACTTGTAACGTGTCTAATCATATATGTTGATGATATGATCATTACAGGTGACGATGCCGAAGAAATCATAAGGCTAAGGGAGAATCTTTTCACAGATTTCAAGATGAAGGATATGGAAGACTTAAATACTTCCTAGGTATCAAAGTACTATGGTCAAAACAAGGAATCTTCATATGCCAAAAGAAGTATGTGCTAGACCTCCTAGCAGAAACAGGGATGCTCGATTGCAAACCTGCAGAAACTTTAATGGTGGTTAATCACAAGCTTCACATAGTAGAAGGAGCTAAGGCTATTGATAGAGAAAGGTACTAGAAATTGGTTGGAAAGTTAATATACCTTTCACACACCAGACCAGATATAGCCTACGCGGTTGGTATTGTCAGTCAGTTCATGCATCAACCACAAACAACACATATGGAAGCAGTGTGGAGAATCATCCCATATCTTAAGGGTACAACGAATCATGGAGTACTCTTCAAACCGAACCATCATCTTAAGATTCAAGCCTATACAGATGCAGACTGGGCGAGGGATAAAGGGAACAGGAGATCAACATCAGGTTATTTCACTCTTGTTGGTGGAAATCTGGTTACGTGGAGAAGCAAAAGCAGAAAGTCGTGGCTCTATCTAGCGCAGAAGCCTAATTCAGAGGAATTGCACGAGGCATTGCAAAAGTACTATGGATACGTAAACTCCTTACTGAAATTGGTTTTCCACCAAACCAAACTTGCAAAATAATGGGTGATAATAAAGCTTCAATCCAAATCTTAGAGAACCCCGTCCAACATGATCATACCAAACATGTGGAAATTGATAGACACTTTATCAAAGAGAAACTGGAAGCAGGGATTATTGAGCTTCCATTCATCCGATCTGAATACCAACTCGCAGATATCTTAACTAAAGCTGTAAATGGAAGAACTTTCAAAACATGTCTTGCCAAGTTAAGTATTGGAAACCCCATTACTCAACTTGAGGGGGAGTGTTAGAAAAAAATAAAGGAAATAATATTTTTGATTGAGGTAATTGAGGGATTGGCTTTACTGTCATCCATTTATCCTCCCTATTGACAGCTAGGGACAACAAGGAGTCAGCATGCAGTTTCCTTTGTTATTCTAATGTTTTGTGTATTTATATGTGTCGGTTTCTTTGTAATAAAGCACACAAAAAGTTTACTGCCTTCTTTAATCTTTTTTCTGGTATCCATAGCTAATGTACCTTCCAGCCAACATATTCTGTATATAACAAAATTTGTGAGATGTAAGACAATTGCCAGCTAAAAATATAGCATAACCTACCTTGCTTTAAATCTAAAAACAAAATCACTTTGGGATCATGTTATAACCTGCAGCAACAAACAAGTAGCTTGGTTTTGGCCTGTTATGGCCTACATAAAACACTCCATCTACAAGCGTCGTGATACAAGTATCCCCATAATTGTTTTGTGTGTCACGTCATCCCCATCCCCGCAAAAACGCTCAGGGTGGTAAAATCCACCAAAGAACTCGCGTAGCATCACTATGAGAGATGAACAGATACCTCTATTGGTACTTGCTGATTTTTTATTTGTTTGTTATATGTTCATACATGCAAGTCCTTATGTGATGATGATTCTTTGGTAAGTCTCTACACTAATCCAAGTACAATTCATGATTTCCATTCTTAATATAGTTGTCGTACATGTTTCATGCTGTATACAATGATCATGTTTTCATATTCCTTAGCCAAAGTAGCTACTCTAACTAATCAATATATTCATGGGTTTTTTTCCCACATATATAAACTAGTGGCTTAGAATGGTTCTTAAAATTCTCAAAACCAATTGGTTCTCAAATGATCCCCTCCCATATATATATAGGGTGAGGTTCATTGTAGACACTTTCGCATGTGAAATAGCTCTTTTTCACATGTGAAGTTTTCAGAATAATGAGAAAAAAGAAAGAAAGGAAAAGGGAAATTAATCACAACCATTATCTAATGGTTGTGATTAATTTTCTTTTTTTTCCTCATTATTCAGAAAACTTCACATGTGAAAAAGAGCTATTTCACATACGAAAATGTCTACAATGAACCTCCCCCTATATATATATATATATATATATATATATATATATATATATATATTGGAAAAAGAATCATTGGAAAACCTTTTTATATTGGAAAACCTGGAAAACTCTTTTCAACCAATCAAATTAATTCATTTTTTTTAATATTTCTTTATTTTAAAGGTTATAAATGTAAAATTACACAATCTGTTTTAGGAAAATATTATTTATTAATTCCTACCAACTAATATCCCTAATATCATGGATCAAAATCATCTCATTTTCTAACTAAAAATGCAGATCACGTATTCAATCTCTCAAACCCTAATTGGAGCCATCTTGGTGCGTTGAAGGGGAAGAACGATGGTTCCATGCTATCTGCTATTTCGAACGACCTCTCTCTCCTCCCTTCGTTTCTAATCGTGACAGCAGCAACAACCAGAGGCGGCACAGCGGCGACGTTATTCTGCTCGAACTCAGGCAGCGGATGTGGATCCCCGAGTGGTCTGTATCGAATTCGCGTGGTCTTCATTCTCGCAACCCTAATCGGATTCGCAGGTTTTAATAGGACGCTCTTATTCTTTTGCAGGTTCTTGATGTTTTGATGTTAATCTTATCATCTTGTTAAACCACTGTCGAATTCTGAACAAAGACGAACGAGGAAACAAAGATCAGCGAAGAACACGGTGATGATGAAGGTTACATTGAAGTAACAACTTGTTTTGTTAGTTTGTAAACTGTATTTGTGGTTCTATTGTTTCTAGATCTAATTACACGTATGTAACACTCTTGTTTCACATGTTTTTAATTGAAGTTACACGAATGTTACATTGATGTAACACCTTGTTTTGTTAGTTTTCTAAATTGTATTTGTGGTTCTGTTGTTTCTAGATCTGATTACACGTATGTAACACTTTTATTTCACATGTTTTTAATTGATGTTACACGAATGTAACAAGAATCTATATTACACAGTTGTAACAAAATTTGTATATGTTGATTACTTTACTATATTACATCTTTATTTCTTGTAAAAATGTTATATAGGTGTAACACATTAGTATATGTTTCATGTTGTTTTTATTAGTTTACTATAGTACATCTTTTTTTTTTGGGAAAATTTACATGAAGTTATTGTTATAACTGTGTAACAATCGTTGGTGATGAACTTGTGATCAACGACTTTTTTCTTTTATAAATTTGGTTCGTTTTTTTTTTCTAAAATTTTGGTCTGAAATTTAAAATTAAAGAAGAGAGAGAGAGAGAGAGAGAGAGAGAGAGAGAGAGAGAAATTTTAGGAAAGATGAGATTGGAGAGAGAAATTGATTAAAACATTTATAATAAAAATATGATTTGTCTATTATGTCCTTCATTAAACCCCTCAAATTTACCATCTTGCCCTTATTTACTCAAACATTAATTTTAAATCATTGGTTAGAAAGTGATTTTCTAGGTTTTTCAAAAATAAAGAGTTTTCTACGGATCTTTACCCTATATATATAGAACCTCTTAATAACTGAAAAAGACAAAACGGCTCTACATCTGATTTCACATCTGAATACGTCTGACCGAATCAGATGTAACATCTTTTCAAAAAACAAACAAGGCCTTACTATTGCTATAGAGAGCTTACACAAGGTCAAATTATAGAGAATGGAGAGAGTAAGTATATGGTTATGTTACAAATCTAATGATGAAAATGAAACGGGTCAAAAGTAATCCAGAGTTTATTTGAATAGTTATAACTTCTTAAGTCAGTGGCAATTCAATCATTAAGAGGCCCCAAGCGAAAGAAAATTTCGGGGCCTCTCATTTGTCCGAAAATAATGTTCAAACCCTCCTATTTGATCTGGGATTGGAACCAGCAATTATAAACTATAAGGAAGATTGGCCTCCTATTAATCCTCAGTTATCCCATATTGGCCGATAATAATCCCAGTTATGTTTTTTCCCTACAATATTCCCAATTATTAAACCATTGGCTTATATTGAACCACAATTAACTATACAGTAACACAGTTAGTATGAGGGACTGTTTTTGTAATTTCTTAAAATTAATAGACTCATTTTTGTAGTTTCTTAAAACCCGATCTCACCAATGAAAATCGACCTCTGGCGAGCTTCTTGCCCGTGACCCTTTCTCCGGCCAGAACGATGGAGGAATACCATCACCTTTGAAGAATATAAAAAGCTCATTGCCTTCATTCTTCATATTAATCTCGTCATGATTTAATGGAAATTCACAGCCAAGAACGATGGCAACAATGTTAGACAAAACGGTTATAAACCCACCAGATTAGTTTCTTCTTCTCCGAATTCAAATCCGTTTCAAATCTAAATTAGTTTCATTTTCCAATTTCATGATCCCCGTTTGACTCATCCCCAATGTCTTTCTCTGTAGCCACTTTCCAATATTTAAATTGAACAAAAGCCATTATTAGTTTTATAAATCATCACCTATAAATCAAGGCAATTTAATCGTTAAAAGCCAGATTCATATGAGTATACACAGTGATGGTGATTGGCAGGGGCAAAGTTGAAACGATGAAAAATTAATATGTAAATTAAACATACAGATATAATATATTCGACGGCTAGACCGACTTTAATTCATGCTTCAAAACTAGATATTCGATGAATAAATGAAAAAAGGGGTGAATCGATCATCGTAACTTAACCGCCGAATCTATTACAAATAAGAGCGAAACCACCGCTTCCGTTCAATTTGAACAATGATTAGTATAAACAAGAAAGGTGATGGTATTCCTCCATCGTTCTAGCCGGAGAAAGGGTCACCGGCAAGAAGTTCGCCGGAGGTCGGTTTTCATTGGTGGGATCGGGTTTTAAGAAACTACAAAAACCAGTCTATTAATTTTAAGAAATTACAAAAACAGTCCCTCACACTAACTGTGTTAGTGTATCGTTAACTGCGGTTCAATATAAGCCAATGGTTTAATAATTGGGATTATTGTAGGGAAAAAACATAACTGGGATTATTATCGGCCAATTTGGGATAACTGGGATTAATAGGGGCCAATTTTCCAAACTATAATGGTTTATAAATGGTAGAGTTAGTTTTTTTTTCTCTCATGTCATTTTCGTAGGTGGACAAATATAGCTAAACGTTTGCCTCCTTTATATATGGAGCTTGATTTATAATGGCTTTAATACTTTCAACTCGACTTTCCCAATATGTTTGAGATAAAGGTTTAAGAGTTAAATCAAAAATTTTTATCTTTTAAAATTTCCTATCTTTTAGTGGATGAAGAAAATATACAATATATACGTTTCATTATGAACAAGTTCATTAACTGGTAAGTGGTAACTGGTTCCCTAACATTAACATATTCTTTTACGGATGTTGCATGCTTTAAAATTGACCCTCTGTGTGATTCAGCACAGTTAAAGATTCTGCTTTTAATTTTATTAGCTTTTTCGAATACCCAGATTCGTATTTATTGTGTCTCGTAAAGATGGAAATTTATGGTTTCTAAATAAAGATCACAAAAAATACCAAATCAATTTATCAAAATTCAACTTTCTTTGGGGTGGATAAAAAGATAAAAGATGTATTCATTGGGTTAAAAGAGATGTTGTTTGCTTAGCCAAAAGATAAAGGTGGGTTTGGGGCTTGTCAATCTCTCGGATCTTGAACATCGAGTCTTCTTGTGCAAATGGCTCTGGAAATTCAAAGTGGAGGCAGGTAGGCTCTGGGCAGAAGGTTGATAAACTGCTATACATCGCTGGCCGAGATAGCACTGGTTTCTTTCCTTGTAGGAATGACTATAACGTGGTGTTTGGAAGACTATGGTTGGCATTAACAGGGGGTTGAGCAAAACGAAATCATGGGCATGCACCTTTGGATGTCCTTTACATAATGGTGAGGTGGCTGTGGACTGGTAATGAGGCCGCTGCTTTCTCGGCTAAGGAAGTGAGGAAGATCTTGATGTCACTTCGTCCGCCGTTCGCGCTCAGGGAACTCGTACTTTCAAGTGGTGCAGGTTGGTGCCTAACAAAGTCAATCTCTTCGCTTGGAGGGCGGTTCAAAACAGGATTGCTACCATTAGATTCTCTGGCTTAGGAGGAATGTTCCTATTCAAAACTCCTTGGTGTAAGTTTTATGTAATGATGATACGAGAGTCGGTTCTGCACCTGTTTAGCGGCTGCCCTTTTGCTGACTCAGGGTGTGGAATTGGGTTGTCTGCCTGGTGCAAAATCCCAAATCTCATTGTGTTCTCCTTCGATGGATTTGGTGGATGTCCGTTTCTGACTGGCTCAAATTGAAGACAAAAGAAAGGATGATAGTTCAAGGCATTCTTCTGACGGCCTGCTGGGCTGTTGTGGAACGAGAGGAACAACGTCGTGTTTAATGGGGCGGTCGCCTTCCGTGAGTACAGGGTTGTTAATGAGATCGCAAACTTGGAGCAAGGTGTGGCTTAGTCTAATAGATGTAAATCATAGCATAGATTGGGACAATTGTACTCTGAGATGTAATCTGTGTTGTTTCTGTTTGGTGTTTTGGTGGGGGCGTTTCTAGTTCCTCGCTAGTTTTGCGTTGTTCCCGCTTTTGGTGTTTAATTGGAGATTTGTTTTTGCTGTTAAAAATTTTTTTTATCAAAATTCACAATTGTGATAGAGAATACCTAATTCTTGATGAATGAATGATAAAGTCAGCCTCATTTCCAAATTCCAAAATCCAAATCCACGAATCCATGATCCGAATCCTGAACAGAAACTACAATTAAGAAGCCAGAACTCGGAAGTAAGAACATATTTTGATAAATCAAGTCCTGAAGTTCAAGCAGCAATCAATTCAAGTTCAACTCTTAGGCTATCCGTAGTGGATGGAGCCCCTTGTGGGCGTTATGCGCCATGTGGCGTCCACGTCATCAAGAGGGGCTCCATGGCTAAAGTGGTGTAGTGGGGGGTTATGAGGATGGGGGTTATGAGGTATGAGGTGTACTAATAGGAAAAAAGCAAAAAAAAAAAAAAAACAAAAACGAGAGTGCACTGGCGCCATTAACATGGCGCCCCCGGGGGTGGTGCGGGGCGTTATATGGGACGCATATTACAAAATTTTGCCCCATAACGCACCATTACGGATAGCCTTATACCCATTGTTAATGACGGATGATAGAAGACGACGAGGCCCTTTCACCTCCTCAAACGGTCTTTTGTTGCATTGCGTGTTTAATCTCCCCATCGATTTCTCTAATTTCTCATCATCTCATCTTCGATTCTTCCCAGATGTAGCACCGCACCTACTTGCTATGTTTAATCTCCCAAAGCAACTATTTTTTTGAACGGCTAAATTATCCTCCAAATACACCAATCCCTAGTTTTGAACGTGAATCTCCACCAAAGAAAACATTGTCTCTTATCAACATGCTACAACCTAAGTGGCTCCCAAAACAACTTTTTGATCAAGCATTTAATATCTCCAATTCTCCACCGCCCCACGCATTCTGTATTATTTGGACTCTTGGGTCGGCTTGCATACTAATTTTTATTGTTTCTAACAAATAAAAAAAATTAAAAAATAATAAAAATAACTAACTAGAGGGCCAATATATACATATTAAAAAATAATAAAAATAACTAACTAGAGGGCCAATATATACATGGATTTTTTGGAAAAAGATTGGACCTTAGAATTTTGGGGCCCTAAGCCCTTACTTGGCTGCTTGACCCATTGAGCCGCCCCTAAGAACAATAATAATAACTTAAACAAGTAATCGAATTGAATTATCATATTTTTTAACACTAGTATATGAAATGTAGGTTCGTTATGTAGCGACTTCCACCCAATTAACACTCGAGCTTGGGTGTGAGATCTTGTAAGGTAATTAAGCTCAATTCGAGTTTTTAGCACATAGATCTTGAGACGGGATACTTCTTCAAACCAACCACGTACACTAGCAATGGATACCTAGATAAATTATTTTTCAGATTTTGCATATGGCCATGTTAGAAAGCTTACATTCCAAGATTGTGGCATGTTATATGGTCAATGACTTTTTATGATGAATTCATGGTTATATGACCCAAAAAGGTAACCATAAATTGAAAACTGCCCTTTTAATAATGTAACACCAAAAACTGTTGTACTCTATACCTTGGACACGTAAAGTGTCCCGCTTAATTTGACCACTTAATTTGACCACATCTTGCTTCGGATATACCATACTATTCTTTATTTGTTGTTCCAAAAAAATAGTAATAAAACTACAAGAATAGAAAAGTAAACCTTAAGGTTTATAAACCTTATATAAATCTGTTTTCGATGCTCTTTCTAAAAATATATACATTCGAGAAGTATAGAACATACAAACATATAAAATGTATTTGCTTCTACAACTACTCGTCATCGTTCTAGCCTTCATATCTCTTGAGCATGAGGCTATTACTACTTATGCTCAGCCATACACTTCTGTAGTAGCTCCGGTTAACAAACATACCGATGTTGCTAAGCCCGTGTATAGTGTTCAGATCATAACAGAACGGGTAAACCACCAAAATTTTTTTGCAAACTTTATTATAGACATCGATGCTCCCTTCATATGGTACAACTGCCTCGTAAAATGGGATGCGAATCAGGGCACTTGCCCCTCCGACACGATTTGCACATTTCCTGTTGCTTGTGATGAATATCAATGCGAAGATGTTCGAACTACTTTCCGTTACAAGGATCCTTCTTGCTATGGAACTGGCACCTCTATGATACCTGGTTGGGGATGTGCATGCCAGGTCCAGGTCCAAAATCCTCTAACCGGTTCGTGTTCCAACGCGCTTCTTGATTACGACGATTTCACAATGTACGTAAGCGACGGTAGAAAGGTTGGTATAGATGCGTTTAATCAACTCTATGCCGCAAGTCCTAATGCAGCATGTACACGCGCTCCTTCATCATTTGAATCATTTCCTGCAAATGTTTCTGGTGTCATGGCGTTTTCGTCCTCACGTTATGCCCTCCCGTCTTACTTATATCAACCTCTTAAGAAAACATTAGCTCTATGTTTTCCAAGCAAGTCATCTGCCCCTGGAGTTCTGTTCTTCGGAACTGGTCCTTATTACCTTTCTCCCCAATCAAACGTTGATGTAAGGAGCTATCTTTCTTACACCCCGTTGCTAAACCAACAAGATTCTTTTGGATATTTTATCAGCGTCAATGACATTGTAATTAAAAAGAGATCAATCAATGTTGCCGCGAATACTACTACGAAGCTTAGTACAATCGACCCTTACACTATTCTTAGAACAGACATCTATAATGGTGTAATTAGAAGGTTTTCAATGGTTACAAAACGACTCCCTTCTGCGAAGCCAGTCGCCCCCTTTGGCCTTTGTTACACCACCTCCACCAATGGTTTAAGAGTCCCTGATATTGATTTCATCCTCCCGGATGGGAAGAAGTGGAGTGTATCTACAACTAACTCCATGAAGCAAGTAACAAATGAGGTGGCGTGTTTGGCGTTTGTTGATGGTGGTGCTAAGAGTGAACCTGCAATCGTGATCGGGACGTTTCAGTTCGAGGACAACTTTCTAGAATTTAATTTAGACAAATCGACTTTTGGATTTAGTTCATCATTACTACGTAAGAAGACTTCTTGTGCAAACTTCAACTTTACTCTTACCGGTTAATGTGTTGCTCCTCAACAGTCTCCCTTCCGAATAAAGAAATCTTGTTTACATATCTATGATTTCAAATTTTAATAAATATATAACCTTTTGGTCCAATTCTAATATTCGTGCCATTTTTTCACAATTCAAGTAGTGTTTCTCTTTCAATCCTCGATCTAATCGTATTTCTTATATACATACCCCTTCATATCAATCCCCAAATCTGTAAATTAATGTGTTCATTTAGTTTGTTTATATATTGGATCACTATTTCACTTATAACAATCTTGTTACCAAAAAGATTTTAAATTATTGGTTAACACTAAACTTCCATGGTGGCATGGGACGTGTAACCGTCCAGGACGAGTTAAGAAAGGTTGCGAGAAGCCGCCAGATGTAGATTTTTTTTAAGACATGTTTGGGTTCAGCGACATTTTCACTTCATATACACATCTCTAATTTTAGAGGAAACCCGACTATATGTCATAGTGCTAGTCCTACACTGTGTAAATGTCACGGGTTAACGACACAATGTCAACAGTCAATGAATTACGTCACCTGGACCTTCCCCGGTCCTTAATATTCAACTAAACATCGTTTATTTAAATATAGCATGGATCCACTTATATACACACTAGTTCCGCGTTAGTTTTCATACAAGCGTGACTCAATTAATGTGAGACGACTTTCATTTAGAGTTTTCATCAATTTTTTAGCATTGGTTGTTTCAACCTGTCAATTTCTTCGAATATCGATTTCTCATTCATCTTGGCTCTGTTTTATAAATAGCTTGGTTTATTGCGAAGGCATCACAAAGTAGAATATAAATCATCCTAAAATAATTAACATGTATTAAAATACAGTCATTTGTGTCCAAGTTTACTAAAAATCACATTTTTCATAAATGTTCCAACGACAAGATGGGGGAATTCAATTTTTTGGCAGGCATTGAACATGAAATATCTTATTTGGGAAGCAAACTATTATGGAATACATGCATGATGCATCTTCTCTTAACTTTAAGAGCTATTAATTGGTAAGCGTAAAGTTGAAGTTTGAGCAAGAAGTCTGCTTGCGCAACAAGGAAGAACTAAACCCAAAAGTCGAATTCTCCAAATCAAACACCACAAAATTATCTTCAAACTGAAAGCTCCCAATCACAATTGCAGGTTCACTTGTTGCACCACTATCAACAAAAGCAAGACAAGCCACATCTTTTGTCACTTGCTTCATGGAGTTTGATGTAGAAACACTCCACTTCTTCCCACCTTGCAGATTGAACTCAATATCTGGAACCTTTAAACTTACTTGGGTTCCATTGGTAGAGGTGTTGAAACAAAGTCCGAAAGGCGCCACGGGCTTTGCGGGCAGGATTCGTTGCGTAACTTTTATAAACCGCCGAACCACACCGTTATAGATGTCGGTTCGAAGAGTGGTGTATGGTTCGGTTGTGCTAATCTTGGTGGTGGTGTTGATGGGAATGTCAATGGACCTTGCTTTGATTACAATCGAATTGACACCGATAAAGTATCCGAAAGAATCCGGATGGGTTAGCAACGGAGTATACGAAAGATAGGTTCTTACATCGATGTTAGATTGGGGAAGAAGGTAATAAGGACCGGTTCCATATAACAGGATCCCGGGATTAGACAAGTTACTAGGCAAACATAAGCCTATTATTCTTTTAAGCGGGTCGTATAAGTAAGCCGGTAACGCGTAAGGTGAGGTCGAAAGCGCCATGACGCCACTAACATTCACGGGGAATGATTGAAACGCGGAAGAAGGAGCACACGCGGCGTTAGGATAAGCACCATATAACTCGTCGTTAAAAACATTTCTACCATTACTCGTGTTCACCGTGAACTCGTCATAGTTGAGCAGGGTTTGGCTGCATGACCCCGTAATCGGGTCAACCACATTGACCGGGCATGTGCAGTATCCCCAATCCGGGATGGTTGAGTCGTTGGTTACCGGAGAGCACAAAGGGCTCTGGTACGAGTAAGTAGTTCGGACTTCCGTACACTGGTATTCCTCGCATGATACCGGATACGTGCATAGCGTGTCGGTTGGACAACTACCGGGGAACGTGTTCCATTGCAGTATGCAGTCGTGCCATATGAACGGAGCATCAAGGTCAATAAGGAAGTTTGCGTGCAAGTAACTCGAGTTCACAAATGACGTCATGATCTCAACGCTATAAAGCGGCTTAACCGCATCGACATGTTTGTGTACCGGAATCGTGGCTGAGGAATAAGGTGGTACAAATGCAGCTATGACTTGATCATGTTCATGAACAATGAAGGCTAGAACTATAAAGATGAGTTGCATAAGGAAAAGCATATTTGAATGTTTGTGTATTGTACACTATAGTGTGGAGCAAGATTATATAACTTTTGGGCATGAGTTGAAATAGTTGTAGGGGAATATTGTAAGGGTATATCCTAAGAAAGAATCATCTAGCTAAATATTATCTAATAACAGATGGCGTTAAAAGGTGTATACGCAATGTGTTGTAGGCAAAAGATTCGATCACAAAAGATTAAGAAGAGGAAACATCTTGAGTTGTAAGCTATTCAACATGGCCATATGCATGCATT